>OZ025887.1:6272231-6334731 GCA_964019415.1 Ianthella basta
TCACACTGCATGTACGTATGTATGTATGCCTTCTTACTCGTGTTGGGTGCATGCAGTCTGATGGAACAGAAGGTGGACCACGCTACTGAAATGACGGTCCAAGGACTGCAGAAGAGGGAGGATTCTGCTCAGCATATCAAGAGGTGTTTGTTGGGATAGACATGATGATGTGTTGCTGTATCACCCCATGTGTCCTCTTGTGTTGGGTGCAGTTTGTTGGAACAGAAGATTGACCAGATGTCAGTTGAATTCACCAGAAAACTGCAGGAGAGGGAGGACACAGCTTTGCAGTATAAGAGGTATTTTTTCTTGAAATGGACATGTCATTGATGATATGTTGCTGTATAACTCTGTTTGTCCTCTGGGTGCAGTGTGCTGGAACAGAAGGTAGGCCTTCTTACTGAAATGGCAACTCAACGACTGGACAATAGGGAGGATTCAGCTCAGCATATTAAGAGGTATTTGCTGGGAGGGACATGAGATGTTGCTGTATCACTCCATTTGCCCTTCTTGCAATGGTTGCAGTGCACTGGAACAGAAGGTGGAGGACTCAGCTCAGCATATCAAGAGGTGTTTGTTGGGATGGACATGATGATGTATTGCTGTATCACCCCATGTGTCCTCTTGTGTTGGGTGCAGTTTGTTGGAACAGAAGATTGACCAGATGTCAGTTGAATTCACCAGAAAACTGCAGAAGAGAGAGGACACAGCTCTGGAGTATAACAGGTGTTTGATATTAAGATGAAACACAATGATGTGTTTCAGCATCATTTCATGTGTTCTCCTTCTTGTGTTGTCTGCAGGCTGCTTGAACAAAAGATTCACCGACTTACTGAAGTGACTGCTGAATTGATGGCTAATCTGACCAAAGCAGTGCAGAAGGAGGAGGAGGGTGGGACTGGCCCTGAAGGAGACCAGGCAGGTGCACATAGCAAACCTTGAAGTGGCAGTACTGATGGCGACTGTGAAGACTTCAATAATTACTATTAACAATTTGCTGCTATAGCAACAAAACTGCTTCGTAGATATAGATATCTTGCTGGAGTGTATACAACTGAGAGTACTTTCCATTATTAGATTATATATTAGTTGTTTGCACATAGTTGACATGCAGTTGTAGCTTGAAGATAGCAATAGTATAATACTAATGGTGGCATATTGACAAGTGACAATCATGATACCAAACTGGCTGACTGTCAACATCTGCAGATGCTGAAATGGTGCATGATCTGCTCATAACCGAAGACTGGGACACTGTTGACCATAATACTATAGCCAACAGCAATTTAACCTGTGTCCATGTTGGTCCTGACAGTCTGCAACCTGCATGTGGTGCATGGTGTTTCTGTGTGATTGGCACACAACATAGACAGTGGTTCTTTCATATCCCATGCTCATGCAGAGAAGTTGATGTATGAGAACACATAATTATACGTACACAACCTACTGAAGAAATGCAAATTGAAAGAGGATTAAAGAATGGGAAATATGCACTACGAATATTACAATCATATCCCTTATTCTTCAAATGTATACCATTTAAAACAATCACTTTAAATATGCATCAATTAATGTAGTCACTATGTACACTCATCTAACCACTTATACCTACAATTAAGCTTGGCTGAGCAGCCTCTGATCCTCATGCTGCAGTCACTCTAGTTATCATTCTAATTCTAGTATACCTTCAATTTGTCCACGTCTAGCTAGCTATACTTGTATATGACTTAATTCCTACCTGCATGTACAGTATGCTATTTCCTGTGTGCATTAATGGCTTTAGTTACGAAAACACATAGTATGTATGAAAGCAATAATAGACATTCAAATCAGATGCATTTGTTCAGCTTTGGACTCTTGTCTTGTAGAGCAAGGACAACAATGGCAGATAGTCAGCAATGAAATGAATGGCATGGAAGGGGAAGAATACCCCTTTGATCTCAACTATTATATTTGTCATAGTGAAGATGAAGCACAGCTTGGTCCTTTATTAAGGATGGTTTTAAGAATATATAGTGGTTGCAGTTGGGAATTACTTTAGAAAGATGGTGTCTGGAGGGAAAAAGAACTGTTGTGTTCCTGCATGCATGTAGCTGCAAGTAGTTATAATATTAGTGGTATAGCTTGTGATATGCTGCATGTCCTTACACTGTAGGTGGAAGAGCAGAAACAGGCCACTGTTGAAGTGATGGTAGACATACTGTATATGTCATCATGATCACTTCAGATGAAGAACAGGCTGTATGTGACAATTTGATGTTACAGTGAGCTACGTAAGGGGCTGAGATGATAATGCTATTGTAATTGTTAGGAAATGCTCAAGGTATGCTCTGAGCTAGTATACACATTGAAAGTGGCTGTTCTCCCGAATTGGCAATTTCCGTTACAGAGTCGGTTTTCCACTGAATTAGCATGTAGTAAAACATGACATTGTTATTCCCAAACCCACCATTTCCTATATGAAGAGTCATGATGCCTCCCAACCGAACCAGTAGGGTGGTACAGAATGATACTGTTTCCGCGAATTTGGCATTTCCTATTCAGAGTCTGGATGTCTGCTGACGTAGTGGGTCATGACGGTGCATGGTACAAAGTGGTAGCATCCCTTGATTTACAACAGATTTTATGAAATCCTCATCTGTTCTAACCTTTGGATAGTCATTGACCATGCAGTAAGTACATGGGTACCTCTGGTGTAAACCCACAGGAGATATTTCTAAACAATAGGTGGTGACACAGCATTTGACTCTGCCACTCTGTCTTTGGTTAGATGGTATGGATCCAAGGGATAGTGGATTCTGTACCAGTTAGGGGCATAGATGAAGTGACTACGTATTGCATCAGCTCATGCAAGGAGAGCTTAATAACACCTGTTGCTAAGGAGATAGCTTGCCACTCTATAAAAAGTGAAGGAACTGAACTCAATAAAGAGAAAGGCCGGATTGTCATTGTGACAGAACCATAGCACACTGCATCTCAGCCATTAACATTGAAGGAAGGTGTATGGTAGTGGAACAAACATTATCTGCCCTTGTACCACCAGAACACATGTGTGGCATTAGGGGCACTTTGTCAACATACCAGCTGGAGCTGATTAGCCTGTGGTGTAGTACTTGTGATGCGTGGTGTCAGGCCACAGTACTGTAGTACTGTATATAGTATTGTATGCTGGTGTTGCTACAATACCAAAGCACTGCACTGTCCTATTGTTAAGGCCAGCCTTACACACAACACCATTTTCTACTCCATGCACATTAACCATCCTCACTTCCATGACTGTCTGGCCATGCATGCAGTACAGGTGACTGCACTGTAGAGATCATAGTGAAGTGAGGGCTTCTCAGCTGGCTCAGGCACGATCAAGGGTACTTTATAAAATACCAGCTTGAACAACAAGGTTGGAACCTTGCCAATATTTGCCCAGATGTTCCGGTCCTCTTCAGGGAGAAAGAGTATCTTGTTGAAACATTGGCCAGGCTCTGACCCTGTTGTTCAAGCTGGTATTTGGAGAACTACCATTTCTCCTGTAGAGATCACAGACTCTTCCATGTCAGCCAAGGGTGGAGCTAGGGGATGGTCCACTTCATTACTCTTACACAAAAATGCAGACTCCCACTTTACTAATACAGATGTCAACATCCCACTGAACCTCGCTGCTAAGGAGCGGTTCAAGTAAGCCTCCTGAAGCACTCATGTTCTTCCACGAAAGATGATGTAGTGACAATGACTCTTGAAACTATCATGTTGACTTTGTCTAGAGATGCTTGATCTGCTACTGAACTTCGTGAACTGAACAAGAAGATTGAATACATGCCACCATTCAAGTATGACCTAGAATGTATGCAGACAATGTAGCTACTGTACTTCATATAATGATGGAGTGGAATCCTGCCTTTGGAACAACTGGAGGACAAACCATAAGGATATAGAAGGAGGTGATAGTTGAGTGAAGAAAGTGAATTGGAACTTGGCTCTGGAGTTGAATGGTGACCAGCTGCATGTATGAGAATGGAATTGATGCACCAACCACAATTTGCACAAGACAGAACAGCCTTTAACTTCTAGCTAATCTAGTGTGTTTGCTATGCAATTTTGTTGCTATATGTATCTCACCACTGTCCATGGCAATCCCTACCGTCTACAACTTAGTCCAATGGCAGAGTGTGTCTGTGTGATGTGCACCTATATCCGTTCACACTTTCATGCTCAGAGGATTCTGTATGATAACACATCACAATCTTAGTCTGTCAATATTGCATTGCAGTATTGTTTGCTTCCTTGTCACATCTTGCTATGAAGAAGTGCTTAGTGGAGCAGGAGGTTTGAATGGGAAATTCTCACGAGCTTGTGGTTTCTCACCACACATAGACACTGTCAGTGACTTCCTACTATTGGAGTATTTGCGGTAAAGGCCCACTCGAGTACTTCCTGTGTACTGGTTATTTATAAGAGCTTGATTTGATGACTGAGTATGACTTTGCTAGCTGCCTTCAAATCAGACACAACGTTTGGATAGAATCTTCTGCTAGACATCTTGTTGAGCTAGGGAACAACAATGTCAGTTGAAAATGGTAGATATGCAGTTGGCATTGAAATGGATGAGTTGGAAGAACAAGACCACTCAGCCAATGGAGAAGGCAGAACATCCTTCAAGGACAGGTTCAAGAGTATTCTAATGGGCTACAATGATGAGAAGACTTGGTGGGTTGCAGTCGAAGACCTGCTTAAGAGAGATGCTGACTTTGCAGAGAAGGTGAGAGGCAGTTCTGTATTCCTGCATACACAGTGATATGGCTGGCTATACCAAATTTGACACACACATGCAGGTTGCAGCGAAAGGGGAGAAGCTGAAAGAGCAGGCCACTGTTGAAGTAATGGTGGACCTCCTCCTTGACATGGAGGGGATCACAATGCATATGGGATTGGTGTATGTGCTCATTGAGGAACTGGAGAGCTACCCTGTAAGTGGTGTAGAGAGGGGGAACTGTGTGCACTATAGCATTGATGTCACATGTTAGCTGTCCCTCTCCCTTTCAGCTGGAGCTCATGGCTATTGAGCTGCTGAAGCGTGGAGCAGACCCCAACAAGGAGAGAGGCACAGGTGGGTCCACACCACTCCACCTTGCTGTTGCAGAGGAAGAACTGGAGTTGGTGAAGATGCTGCTGAAGAAAGGAGCTCGTTTGGAGAACATGAATGACTATGGCTGTACTCCCTTCTTGGAAGCAGTGAAATATGTTGCATCTGAAGAAATAGTTGATCTCCTCCTGGAGCATGGTGCAGATGTGCACACTCTCACAGAAGATAGGAAGACTGCTCTGCATTTTGCTGCACAAAAGAATGATGAGGTCACAATGAGAAAGATGATAGAGAGAGGCCTTTCTGTTGGTGCTGAGGATAAAGACGGTTGTACACCACTCCACGAGGCAGTCCACTATGGGAGTAAGGGTGCAGCTGAAGTTCTCACAGAGAAAGGTCAGTCTTTGGTGTTTTACGATATAAATCTTCCTAATCTTCCCCCTGTTGTATTATTGTCCTGTATTGTAAATGTATGTCTTAGGGGAGCACAATCATAGGCAATTTGCGTCTCGTGCAACCCTTTCCCTACGGGGATAAAATCATTTCAATTCAATTCAACCAGCTTCATCGACTCATTAATTTCCCTGTGGAATGTCGTGGTTGATAATAGTGCTTAATTTGTGCATGTGCAATTGGGACTGTACATGTCCTGTGCATGAGAGTCCCACTCCTACTTCAGGTACCATGGTAGGGCTAGCTACGTATGCATGTACACATGTGTGTATGTAGCTATATCTGTGGATTGCTTGTGTGTGCATGTATGCATGTATGTATATATGTATGCATATGTATGTATGTATGTATGTATGTATGCATGTGTGTGCGTATGATTGTATGAAATCAATGTACATTTAATGTTAAACGGAGCCTGGATGTCTGCTGAGCTATAGCAGGACAAACGGGCACTGGTCCCCAAATTTACCATTCCTACAAGGAAGGTATTGAGCCATGTGCCACAGATCACTATCAAGATTGGAGAATGATGACTATATAGAGAGAAGTTACTACTCTGAGCTAACATACCACCCTATAAGAAGAAAATGAACTCGTTGCAAAAACTTTCAGAGGATACAATTTCCTACTGAAACCGTAGCATGGCATAGTGATATATAGTTGTGTCAACATAACTGAGTTTCATAATTAATTGTGTGCATGGTTGTGCATTCTGTAGGGGCTTCTGTGAATGCCAGAGATCACAGGAAGCGGACTCCTCTGCATGTGGCAGCTGAGGGTGGAGATGAGGAGCTCATTGCATTACTCCTAGACAGCAAGGCAGATCCCAGTGTGGCTGATCTGGATGGCAACATTCCACTGGACCTTGCTGCCAAGGAGCGTCATGAGGAAGCTGTCAACCTCCTCTCGATACACTCATACTCTTCAAAGAAAGATGACGCAGTGATGAAGACCTTGGAAAATGCCATGGGTTCTGAAAGGGTCAAGGATGACCTTGTTGAAGAGAAGATTGGAGAGATGTCTCCATTCAGGTATGAACTGGAAAGATTTTGGAAAACTTATACTCTCGTGTCACCTCCATGTGCTCTCCTCCCCCTCCCCTCACCTCCCTCCATCTTTATCTCTCCCTACCTCCTGGCATCCACAGTATTGTTAATATGTTCAAGCCGAAGAAATGTGGTGGCAAGGAGGAGTACAAGTTCCTTGACCAGTTTGTCATAAACTCAAAGCTCAAGGTGAAGATAACGTGCAAATGTCCAGGTGTAACACATTACGTATGTTGTATCCAGAATATTATACCAACTGGACTATACACTGTGGCACACGCATGCATCTGGTTGGAATTTTCTAGCAGCTTGTTACCTGTACAAATATTGGTCAGAGTACATGCACCACAGCATTAGGCCACTAGACCTATAGATAGGTGACAAGAAGTCTGTTTGTGCATAATTACCAGTCAGCTGGGCTTTAAGGTCAAGCGTTAGCTTACCTTCAGCATTCCATACTATTCACAGTGGTCCATTATAAGCCTTGGGCTGTTCAATTTAATGGTTATCTCCATTTACGTTCCATACCACCTAATAAGCTATGTACTGAATGGGTTAATTATGAGAATGTCAGTGACTGTCTTCCTCCAGCTTAATCTGAATACAATTTCACTCTCTAGAAATCAACCAAGGCCATCATGGACCAGTTTGTACTGGGCAAGAGACGTGGGCGTGTCAACTGTGAGATCATTGAGGCTGACAAGAAGGGAATTCCACCAGACCAGGATGACTTTGATGAAAGCAGTCCATCTCTGCTTGATGTCATTGTGGAACAGAATGACAAGGTGTGAATCCTTAGTCTGTGTACATTCTAATGTGTTTGAAAGCATATAGCTCACAGTTCTTCCCCAACCACATACAGGAGCTTGCCCAACACCCTTCAATCAAAGCCATTCTGGACCACAAGTGGAAGACATTTGGGAGATGGCTCTTTGGGTGTGTGTGCTCACAATTAGCTTTGTAGAATTCCAAAGCTTTTTGCCAAAATATTGTATTAACATTTGTTTTATGCTATTCTCTGCTCAGCCTTTCCTTGATAGTGTATGCTGTCCGTATGCTGTTCTTTGGACTGGCTCTGCTCACTGCTGCTCGACCTGACCTGGACAACCCTGGCTGTTACAGAGATGGATGGGACTACTTCAGGGGAGTTTGTGAAGGGATCTCCATCATTCTCTTCCTTGTCAAACTTGGTGACATGGTTCATGAGATGTTCAGGTATGTGATTGTGTTTCATTGCATCTTTCGTTATATATGTAGCTGTATATGGCATAGGTACTTTGTCTCATCATTCCTTCAATGCTGATCAATGTTACAGCACACAGTGTGATGTTAATTCTTGCACTGCAGTTTTCCAAAGTTGTACTTCAAGGACTACTACAACTACATGCAGCTGCTTGCAGTCATCCTGCCTTTCCTCATCATCCCTTTCCGGGCAGCCACCACATGGTGTGCCTCCACTGGAGATGGCTACTGTGTTGACCCCACTCTCCTGTCAAACTCTACAAATGTCTCCTTGAACATCAACATGGCTTGCATTACTGCATCCCATGTCCAGTGGATCATTGCCTCACTGGCCTACATGGCCAATGCCATTCTGGTCATGGAGTTCCTTGCTCTGTCCAGGTAACTACCAATGGTGACTGTGGGGTATCCATGCATGCATAGTACAATGTATGCCTCTGTACCACCACTCTTTCTGCAGGACCACGGGTGTGTATGTGAGGATTCTTCTACGGATAATCGTATCTGACATGGTCAAGTTCACAGTGATCTTTGTTATCTTTCTGTACATCTTTGTTGGCTCCTTCTATCTGGCCCTGAGGGCTGGGGTGAGTAGCATCGACATGTCTACTGGGGACATCATGTCAGATATCGAGGTGTTCAGTTTGGAGACCCTGTGAGTTCTGCATGTGAGACACATGCACATGCAGACACTATTGTACAGTACATGTACACACATACAAAACATGCACACACACTGGACCCTGCATGTGAAGTGTGACACATGTGGTGCCACCATGTGCAGGTACCCCTGGCACGTGTTGTTCACCGGTATTCGAATACTGATGGTTGGAGATGTTATTGGAGACTACTTTGCCGATGATGAAGATGGACAGTACATTGGCTACCAGTGAGTGTGAATGCAGTCACATCATCTGGTACTGCCCCATCCATGCAATTAATGTAGTTTAACCCTGGTTGTATGTCAATATAATGGCTTGACTGTCATCCCTTCTCTCCCTCCTACTCTCAAGGTGGTTCTCCATTGTCTTGTATCTGGTCTTCATGTTTGTTGTAATCGTGATCCTGTTGAACCTGCTGATTGCCCAGATGAGTGACACCTATGCTAAAGTACAGGAAGATGTGGAGGGAAACTTTGCCATTGCACGGGCCAGAATCATTGCCAGGCTGCAGAAGGGGAAGTGGCTGCTTTGCAAAGAAGTAAGGAATCAGTGCTATATTATACAGTATGTACATGTACGTATGTGGGCACTTTATGCAAACATGCATGACTTGTCCCTTGCCTTGTTGTATGCAGACATACAGGAAGCGCTACTTCCAGAAGTACGTTTGGACAGGTTAGTCATGCTTGTTGTTTGAATTGACCAGTTGTGCATGTTTGGCTCCTTTGCTCTCCTCAGAGCTCACAGATGAAGAGCTGAAAGAGGACAAGCAAGAAGAAGAGGCTCAGGGGAAAGTTGCGTGAGTTTTTTTTATTAGCATAGACACTCCCTGTGTTGGACAAAGTCTGATGGAGCAAAGTGGGCTTACTTTATTGAATTTAAGAGTTACATGTGTGTTGGCATTAATTTACTGTAACAGTTGGTTTGCCTATGTTTTTTTTCTCCTTAATTGTACGTGCTCAATTTGCAGAGACTGACTTATACATTGCCTGATCACCCATGTGTCTTTCTCCTTGTGTTGGGTGCAGTCAGACAGAACAGAAGATTGACCGGCTACAAGAAATGACAGCTGAATGTTCTAGAAGACTTATGAATAGAGAGGATACAGCTCTGCAGTATAAGAGGTGTGTGCTGGGATAATCAAGATGAAACATACTCTGCATGCATGCATCTTTCTCCTTGTGTTGGATGCAGTCTGCTGGTACAGAAGGTTGACCGAGTGCAAGAAATATCAGCTGAGAATACCAGAAGGATGCTGCATAGAGAGGATACAGCTCTGCAGTATCACAGGTCAATTATTGCAATGGACATGATGATGTGTTGCTGTATTACTCTGTGTGTCTTCCTCCTTGTGTTGGGTGCAGTGTGCTGGAACAGAAGGTGGACCATGCTACTGAAATGACAGTCCAAGGACTGCAGCAAAGGGAGGATTCAGCTCAGCATATTAAGAGGTTTTTGTTGGGAGGGACATGATGATGTGCTGCTGTATCACCCCATGTCTCCTCTTGTGTTGGGTGCAGTCTACTAGAGCAGAAGATTGACCAAATGTCAGCTGAATTCACCAGGAAACTGCAGAAGAGAGAGGACACAGCTCTGCAATATAACAGGTGTTGTTATAATATAATAGGATGAAACACGACAATACACATGTTGATGTATGTATCACCTTATGCACGTGTTCTCCTTCTTGTGCTGTGTGCAGGCTGCTGGAACAGAAAATTAACCAGCTTACTGAAGTGACTGCTGAATTGATGGCTGATCTGACCAAAGCAGTGCTGAAGGAAGGGGAGGGTGGGCCTGGTCCTGAAGGAGACCAGGCAGGTGCACATGGCAAACATTGAAGTGGCAGTACTGATGGCGACTGTGAAGACTGCTCACTTGCAATAATTATATAATTCACTGTTTACTGTTATAGCAGAAAGGCTGTCAAGTAGACAATCATAGTTATCTTGCTGTTGCAAAGCTGAGAGTATTTTCCATTATATGATTATTTATTATTACTAATTAGTTGTTTTGTTGATCTGGACTTTCAGCCAACGCCAATGAAGAAGGAGATAAAATGACAGAATATTATAGACTTTAAAGGACCTGCAGGTTCATGAACATTAATTTTGCATGGCTTACATGACTAGAATACGAGGTGGGATGCTGTTGCATGAAGACCCATTGAAGTGGCTGGCACTTTGACATAAAAGCTGTACTCAGCAATACTACACAAGCGCTCCAAAGCACTGCACTGTCGGAAGGCCTTCCTTACACACCCTACCACATTCTGCTCCATGTATCCCATAGATCCACATTTGTATAGTTGCATAGCCATGCATGTAGGTGCCTCTGTGAGCTACAGAGATCAATATAAATGCCTACTGGGGTAAACCACACAGTCTTCCTATACATGGATGCCCAAAGATTTCAATGTATAATTTTATCCTGTGTAGCTCAGGTTCTTGGGGTCAGGCCTGTCATCTTTGCGCACATTATGAGTTATGCAGTATTCATGCCATGTCTTATTTAATAGTACTACTGAAGAAATGCTTAGTGGAGCAAGAAGGAAATTCTCAATTGTCTGTGGTTTCTACCAGACACCACAGCTTCCTACTGTTGGAGGACTTCCTGTGGACTAACTATATAAGTGCATGGTTTGCTAAGTGAGTGTAACTGTGCTAGCTGACTTCGAATCAGACACCTCATATGGATTAAGGACAACAATGTCAGGTGAAAATGGTAGATACACAGTTGGCATTGAAATGGATGAGTTGGAGGAACAAGAAGATCCCACAGATCTGGACTGCCAACCAGTGGAGGAAGAGGAGACAGTGGTAGGACCATCCTTCAAGGACAGGTTCAAAAGCATTCTGGTGGACTACTACGATGAAAAGACTTGGTGGGTTGCAGTTGAAGACTATCTCAAGAAAGATGGTGACTTTGCAGAGAAGGTGGGAGCAGTTCTGCATTCCTGCCTGTGCAGTGTTATCCATGCAAGGCTAGCTACGTAAATAATATTGTCACACACTTGTATATATAGGTTGCAGTGAAATTGCAAGCAGAAGGAGAGAAACCGAGGGAACAGGTCATTGTTGAAATTATGGTGGACCTCCTCCTCGACATGGAGGGGATCACGGTGCACAATGGATTGGTGTATGTGCTGGAAGAAGGGTTGGAGAGCTACCCTGTAAGTGGTGAAGAGAGGTGCACTGTAGCTTTGATGTTACAGCTTCTCACTCTTTCTTGCTCAGCTGGAGCTCATGGCTATTAATCTGCTGAAGCGTGGAGCAGACCCCAACAAAGAGAGAGGCACAGGTGGGTCCACATCACTCCACCTTGCCATTGCAGAGGAAAGACTGGAGTTGGTAAGGATGCTGCTGGAGAAAGGAGCGTGTTTGGAGACCAAGGATGACTATGGCTGTACTCCCATCTTGGAAGCAGTGAAGTACGGTGCAGCTGAAGAAATGGTTGATCTCCTCCTGGAGCATGGTGCAGATGTGCACACTCATGCAGAAAATAGAAAGACTGCCCTACACTTTGCTGCACAGAAGGGTGATGAGGTCACAATGAGAAAGATGATAGAGAGAGGTCTTTCAGTGGGTGCTGGGGACAAAGACGGTTGTACACCACTCCACGAGGCAGCCCACTATGGGAGTAAGGGTGCAGCTGGAATTCTCATGGAAAAAGGTCAGTCATTGGTGTTTCACCACAAGACTTACAAACCAGTTTCATCAGCTCACATACTTCCTGTGGGATGTCATAGTGGATAGCAGTGTTAAGTGGGAAGAGCCTGTGAGATCCCACTCTAGGGTCAGGCTGCATGGTAGGGCTATGGAAAGAGGTGGTAGGGTTGCATGGTAGGGTTTTGTATGTGTGTAGGCATGTATGTTCCAGGCATGCTTGACCCAGCTTTTGAGCCTGGCCTTTTATATGGACAAATACTGCATATTTATGTATAGTATGTATATGTACATACCACCACGTGTATGTATGCGTACACCCCCCCATGCACACAATCCCAACTAACTAGCCTGATTGAGTCATGCATAGATTAGATCAATCAACATATTGCAACCAATAGTGATGCGTGCATGGTGATGGGGTAGAGCTTAGTATGCAAGTGCAATGGATTGTGGTATACCAGAATAGTCAAAGACATTGGAGGACTCATGCATGTTATTAAACAGTCTGTTCTCGTCATCCACCTCATTAATGAAAATGACTGTGTACATGTAGCTTGGTGTTACAGTAATCCATGTCTAGTGCAGTAATTGATATGCTGATGAGTAGGGACTTCTGCAGAACTAGCAAGTGGTACAGGGTGGTACTGTTTCTTGAGCTCACCATTTCCCAGTATGAGAGTCAGGCACCGATAACACTTAACACTTACATAGGTGTTACAGTTCGCAGAATGAAGTAATGCTCATAGTCAACAAAGCAATGGCAAATTGACTAATGAATATTATACACTTGTATCTGGGATTTAGCTAAAAGGCTATTAAACAGAGGATCTGACAATTAGGGACACTTTGACAACATTCCTGCAGCCTGTTCACCCATGATGCAGTGCTTTGATGAATGACATCATCAGGAAATAATTGCACTCCTGTAGCACACCTGCTGGTGTTACCACCACTCCAAAGTGCTGCACTGTCCAAAGACCAGCCTTACACACACTACCACTTTCTATTCCATGCACTTCATCTCTCTCACTTTCATGGTTGTATGGTCATGCATGTAGGGTGAAGATCTTTACACGTACTGTATGAACATGGTTATATACGCACATGTGGCTATTTATACTTGCTGTAGGGGCTTCTGTGAATGCCAGAGATCACAGGAAGCGGACTCCTCTGCATGTGGCAGCTGAGGGTGGAGATGAGGAGCTCATTGCATTACTCCTGGACAACAAGGCAGACCCCAGTGTGGCAGATCTGGATGGCAACATTCCACTGGACCTTGCTGCCAAGGAGCGTCATGAGGAAGCTGTTAACCTCCTCCTGAAGCACTCATACTCTTCAAAGAAAGATGATGCAGTGAAGCAGACCCTGGGAAATGCTATGGGTTCAGAAAGGGTCAAGGATGACCTTGTTGAAGAGAAGATTGGAGAGATGTCTCCATTCAGGTAAGACCTGGATGAATGTTCTAAGTGCCCTGTCATGTGCTGCCCTCCCCTCTCCTCACTCCCTCTTCTTCCCCTCTCATCTTTATATCATCTGTAGTATTGTTAACATGTTCAAGCCCAAGAAATGTGGTGGTAAGGAGGAGTACAAGTTCCTCAAGCACTTTGCCACCAACTCCAAGCTCAAGGTTATAAGATGCACCTGTCCAGGTGTAATACACATAATATTATACTATATAGCCAGAATATCAGCAGTCAGTGCCAACTGGACTAGTATCGTAGCATATGAGTGCATCTGGCATGGATTGCCTGCATTTGCTGGGAATGGATTGAGCTTAGCCTACTGGACTTTTAGATTCAGCAGTAGTGGTTCAGCTAGTAACATATTTGTTACAAACCTTTTAATCCAACAGGTCAATCTGCTGCATCATGCCACTAGACCTAGAGTAAGGTCAGAAACAGTTTGTTTGGACATGTATAAATTCCAGCCAGCTGGGCTTCAAGGTTAAGCTGCTGCTTGCCTTCAGCATTCCATGCCAGTGGTCCATTATAACCCTTGGGCCGTTCAACTATGGACACTTTAATGGTTACCTCAATCCACAGTCTGTCACCTCGGAAGCTATGTACATATGTATTCAGATGCGTGGGATAAATGATTAATCCTAAGAACATCTGCATGTGACTGTCTTCCTCCAGCCTATAGTCAAATAACACCAATTTACTTTAACTCTCTAGAAATCAACCAAGGCCATCATGGACCAGTTTGTACTGGGCAAGAGACGTGGGCGTGTCAACTGTGAGATCATTGAGGCTGACATGAAGGGAATTCCACCAGATCAGGATGACTTTGATGAAAGCAGTCCATCTCTGCTTGATGTCATTGTGGAACAGAATGACAAGGTGTGAATCCTTAAGTCTGTGTACACTCTAATGTGTTTGAAGGGTTCATATTCTCATAGTAGCAGAACTGAGAACTATTCTTGCCAGTATCTCAGTATATGTACAGTACATGCGTTCCAACTTGAACTTTCAAAGTAGTTCACAGTTCTTCCCCAACCACACACATGTGTGCAGGAGCTTGCCCAACACCCTTCAATCAAAGCCATTCTGGACCACAAGTGGAAGACATTCGGGAGATGGCTCTTTGGGTGTGTGTGCTTGTATGCGCAATTAGCACACTGTAGTTTGTGTGCCATCATCTATACTTCTGTCAAAATTTTCTGTTATTATATAGCATTAATAATTTTGATTTAATAATTTGTTTCATGCTGTTCTCTACTCAGCCTTTCCTTGATAGTGTATGCTGTCCGTATGCTGTTCTTTGGACTGTCTCTGCTCATTGCTGCTCGACCTGACCTGGACAACCCTGGCTGTTACAGAGATGGATGGGACTACTTCAGGGGAGTTTGTGAGGGGATCTCCATCATTCTCTTCCTTGTCAAACTTGGTGATTTGATTTATGGAATGTTCAGGTATGTGACTGCGTTTCTATATTTCTTCCATCACATAATGTAGCTATGACATAGGTAATAAGTTGGGCTCATTTTCCTAAAAGTTGGTGAGTTTCACAGCCATTATGCAATGTTCTTGTACTGCAGTTTCCCCAAGTTGTTCTTCAAGGACTACTACAACTACATGCAGCTGGTTTCGGTCATCCTGCCTTTCCTCATCATTCCTTTCCGGGCAGCCACCACATGGTGTGCCTCCACTGGAGATGGCTACTGTGTTGACCCCACTCTCCTGCCAAATTCCACCAATGTTGCTCTGGACATCAACATGGCTTGCATCATGGCATCACAAGTGCAGTGGATCTTTGCCTCACTGGCCTACATGGCCAATGCCTTCTTGGTCATGGAGTTCCTTGCTCTGTCCAGGTGACTACCAAAGAAATGTGTGGGGCATTCATGCATGCATAGCATCATGTATGACTTTGTACCACCACTCTTTCTGCAGGACCACGGGTGTGTATGCGAGGATTCTCGTTCAGATTATTGTGTCTGACATGATCAAGTTCACAGTGATCTTTGTTATCTTTCTGTACATCTTTGTTGGTTCCTTCTATCTGGCCCTGAGGGCTGGGGTGAGTAGCATCAACATGTCTACTGGGGACATCATGTCAGATATCGAGGTGTTCAGTTTGGAGACCCTGTGAGTTCTGCATGTGACACACATACAAAACATGCACACACACTGGACCCTGTGAAGTGTGACACATGTGGTGCCACCATGTGCAGGTACCCCTGGCATGTGGTGTTCACCGGTATCCGAATACTGATGGTTGGAGATATTTTTGATGGTGGCTACTTCAATGATAATGAAGATGGACAGTACACTGGCTACCAGTGAGTGTGAATGCAGTGACATCATCTGCTCCTACCCCATCCACACAATATAGTTTATATGACCCTGGTTAAATGTCAATAATGGCATATTATGACCCATAATCCCTTCTCTCCCCTCCCCTCCCCTCCCCTCTCCTCCCCTCCCTCCCCAGGTGGTTTTCTATTCTCCTTTATCTGGTCTTCATGTTTGGTGTGATTGTGGTCCTGCTGAACCTGCTCATTGCCCAGATGAGTGACACCTACACTAAAGTACAGGAAGATGTGGAGGGAAACTTTGCCATTGCACGGGCCAGAATCATTGCCAGGCTGCAGAAGGGGAAGTGGCTGTTTTGTAAGGAGGTGAGGAATCCTGTCAATGCATGAGCATTGATTTGTAGGTAGATACTTAATCTAAACAACACCTATCCCTTGCCTTGTCGTATGCAGACATACAGGAAGCGCTACTTCAAGAAGTACATTTGGACAGGTTAGTCATGCTTGTTGTTTGAATTGACAAGTTGTGCATGTTTGGCTCCTTGTCTCCTCAGAGCTCACAGATGAAGAGCTGAAAGAGGACAAGCAAGAAGAAGAGGCTCAGGGGAAAGTTGCGTGAGTTGCTATATTGCATACAAATATGATGGCCAGATCATTATACACCGCAGATATCTGCAGATCAAGAGGTGTTCACTAGGAATAGATACAATTTTAGTGAATTATTCCATGTGTCTTCCTCCTTGTGTTGGGTGCAGTCAGTCAGAACAGAAGATTGACCGACTACAAGAAATGACAGCTGAGAATGCCAGAAGACTGGAACAGAGAGAGGATACAGCTCTGGAGTACAAGAGGTATGTGTTGGGATGGACTGAATGATGTGTTGCTGTATCACTCTGTCTGTCCTGTTCCTTGTGCATGGTTTAGTCATATGATACAGATGGTCGAGCAGATGGCAGCTGAACTCAGCAGAAAATTGCTGAAGAGGGAAGATACAGCTCTGCAGTATAAGAGGTGTGTGTTATAAAGGTCAAGATGTGTTCTTGTACCACCCCATGTCTCCTCCTCCTTGTGTTGGGTGCAGTCTGCTGGAACAGAAAGTGGATGAACTAAATGTAAAGACTGCTGAGAATGCCAGAAGACTGCAGGAGAGAGAGGATAAAGCTCTGCAGTATAAGAGGTGCTCGTTGGGATGGACATGATGTGTCACAGTATCACCCATGCATGCATGCTTCCTCCTCCTATTATTTGGTACAGTATGCTGGAACAGAAGATTGACTGGCTCACTGAACTGACTACTGAACTGGCCAGAAAGCTGGAAGGTGGTCCTGACTCTGGAGGAGACAAGGCAGGCCCACATAGCAAGTGAAGAAGTGGCAATTCTGAGGGCGACTGCAAAGATTGATCAATTACAATTAAAAATTAACACTTTGCTGCTGTTGTAGTGTGGCTGCCTAGAGTGCAGACACAGACAGACACAGATATCTGCTGTTGTAGCTGAGAGTATATTCCTTTGTAAGATTACGTATTGCTATTATAATTACATGTAGTGCACATCTGTAACTGGAAGATGTATTGATATCATTATAGCTATGTAAATTAAGATGAAGTTGCAGGCCATCACAGATGTCTCACTGTCTAACCAGTCCTCATCCTGCATGTCCACATTGACATGTGACAATCACATCCGGGAGAGTTAGGTGTGCAGGTAACGTGATACCAAACTGGCAGACTGTCAACATCTGCAGATGCTGAAATGGTGCATGATCTGCTCATAACCAATTCCTGAAGGCTAGCTGCATGGGGTGAACAGTGTTGACCGTACATGTTGAACTAGCCCATGCACAGTAACCTGTGTACTTGTTGGTCCTGACAGTCTGGTCCACAACCTGCATGTGTGTGCATGGTGTTTCTGTGTGACAGGCACATGACATTTGTACTGTTGGCTGCATTTGCACTAAGTTCTTTCAATTCAGGAGCATTTTCATTCAACTATCAAGGAGGGATGTAGTTGGAGACTCATTGAAGTGCACGTGGTGCTTTGATGTATTATGTCATCAGATGCATTCTCTGTCACACTGCACGCAACCGTTCCAACTGTCTTACCCTACCACCTTCTGCTGCTCGCATCCCACACATCCGCGTTTGTATGGTTGTTGGCCATGCATGTACTGTAGGTGCCTGACAGCATGCAAACTTGCCAGCATGTGGCAGCTGAGGCGATACAGTGCTGTATATACGCCATAGTGAACAATGCTGTCTGCCAAGTAGCTTGCATGCAAATAGTGTTATACGGTTTCTTCAGCAATGGCAGGTTGTTTGTACAACCTGGTATGCGTGTACTTGTCATTGGATTCCTACCGAGAGACGTACACTACCACCTCCTGGCTAGGAGGTGAAGGCATCCAGTGATAGACTGTTTGATGTGAATGAACCAATGAATGAACCAATGTTTGTGTGTGTGTGTGCTAACAGCCTCTCTCAATAGCAGCAACAACTACTCATTATGCAGTGTCAGAAATCTGTGTATGATTTGGTGACAGATCTGAGGGTATAAAGTACAGTTGGAAATGGATGAAGTGATAGTCGTTACTACCTGCAATGTCACCTGCTTCATCATCATGTGTCGGCATTATCCATGCCATCTTTCTCTGCCTCGTCCCCTCCAACAGTGCTTGCAACCCTACATTCCTCCCAAATCTTCAGCAGTTTTCTGTCCAGTTCAGCTGTCATTTCAGAAAGCTGGTCAATCTTCTGTTCCACCAGGCTGCACCCATAAGAATGAGGAGTACATGTGAGGTGATACAGCAACACATAGCCTCTATCTCTGTTTGTGCTAACACCTCTTATACTGCAGAGCTGTATCCTCTACATTATGTAGTCTTCTGGTGTTTTCAGCTGTCAGTCCACTAAGGTCATCGACCTTCTGTTCCAACTGACTGCACCCAACACAAGGAGGAGGAAACACAGCATACATATGTAGCAATAAAGCAACACATCATTACATTGACCCAACAAGCACCTCTTATACTGCAGAGCTGTATCCTCTCTCTTCTGAAGTCTTCTGCTGTTTTCAGTAGTCACTTCATTAAGCTGGTGAATCTGCTGTTCTGTCAGACTGCACCCAACACAAAGAGGAGGACACACGGGTGAAGTGATACAGCAACACATCACCATGCATGTCTACATAAACACCAGCACACACTTCTTATACTGCAGAGCTGTGTCTTCTCTCTTCTGAAGTCTTCTAGTATTTTCAGTAGTTACTTCGTTTAGCCGGTCAACCTTCTGTTCCATCACACTGCACATGCAGACCCAAGAATAAATAAAGCTACATGCACATGAAGGTATATATGACCAGCAACATATCATATCTGTCCATCTCAGTGAATACCTGGCAAATTGTAGAACAGTATCCTCCCACTTTAGCAACCTTCTGGTATTTTCAAACATCATTTCTGTTAGTCGATCAACCTTCTGTTCCACCACACTGCACCCAACACAAGGAGGAGGGCAAATGTTTGGGGTGATTTGGCAAAGCATCATGTTCATCTCAACTCATTCCTGCACCTCTTATAGTACAAAGCCGTGTCCTCCCTCTTCAACAGTCTCCTGCCATTTTCAGCAGTCAGTTCTTTTAGCCGGTGGATGTTCTGTTCCAGCAGGCTGCACCCAACCAGGGAGGAAGGCATGAGTGATCCGGTCAGTCCCATGTAGTTAGCTGTGCAGCTCGCGCTACACCCGACACAAGAAGTGTGCTACATGGTACAGCTCACACAGCTCTCTCCTCAGCCTTCTCCTCTTGCTGCTCCTGTTTCAGCTCTGCATCTGTGAGCTCTGAGGAGGGCAGAGGAGCCAAACATGCACAACTTGTCAATTCAAACAACAAGCATGACTAACCTGTCCAAATGTATTGCCGGAAGTAGCGCTTCCTGTATGTCTGCATACAACAAGGCAAGGGACAGGTTAAGCTGTACAAGTGCCTACAAACATGCATGCATACACCAATGCTTGCATTTAATATGTAACAAGCTGGTCCCTCACCTCCTTGCAAAGCAGCCACTTCCCCTTCTGCAGCCTGGCAATGATTCTGGCCCTTGCAATGGCAAAGGTCCCCTCTGCATCTTCTTGTACTTTAGTGTAGGTGTCACTCATCTGGGCAATGAGCAGGTTCAGCAGGACCACAATCACGCTAAACAGGAAAGCCAGGTACAGGACAACAGAGAACCACCTGGGGAGGAGGAGGGGGGAAGGGGGTCACTTAAAGGGGCAGGGTAGGACCAGATGATGTCACTACATGCACACTCACTGGTAGCCAATGTACTCCCCTTCATCGTTAGTAGCAAAGTAATCACCCAGGACATCTCCAGCCTCAATAAGGATTCGAATAGCAGTGAACACTACATTCCAAGGGAACCTGCACGGGATGGCACCACAGGCATTACAGGGCCTAGTGTGTGTGCATGATGGTTTGTGTGTATCACATGCAGAACGCACAGGGTCTCCAGTGTGAACACCTCCAGATCTGATACAATGTCTCCGGTTGACATGTCGATATCACTCACCCCAGCCCTCAGGGCCAGATAGAAAGATCCAACAAAGATGTACAGAACAACAGTGAAGATCACTGTGAACTTGAACATGTCTGACATAATAATCCTTAAGAGAATCCTCACATACACACCCGTTGTCCTATAGAGGGAGGGCTGGGTGTACCATGCGCAGTCCTCTGGCTACATACCCATATACTTACATGTACAGTTGTCTGCTGTGTATATAGAAGTAGTTACATACAGTAGCTACGTACATACCTGAACAGAGTAAGGAACTCAATGACCAGAATGGCATTGGCCATGTAGGCCAGTGAGGCAATGATCCACTGGACATGGGATGCAGTGATGCAAGCCATGTTGATGTCTAAGGAGACATTTGTGGAATTTGTCAGGAGAGTGGGGTCAACACAGTAGCCATCTCCAGTGGAGGCACACCATGTGGTGGCTGCCCGGAAAGGGATGATGAGGAAAGGCAGGATGACCGCAAGCCACTGCAAGTAGTTGTAGTAGTCCTTCAAGTACTCTTTTGGGAAACTGTAAAATGAGAAAGTTGCAATTAATTCACACACACGAGCATAGGGGCATATTGGACTTAGGGAAAAGGGATGGTTCAAATATACCCACCTAACAATCTCTGATATCTCAGAGCAAATCTGCATCAGAAAGAATAGGAGGGAAAGACCTTCAAAGCATCCTCTAGCAATGTCCCATTCATCTCTGTAACAGCCAGGGTTGTCCAGGTCAGGTCGAGCAGCAATGAGCAGGGCCAGTCCAAAGAACAGCATACGAACAGCATACACCATGAAGGATAAGCTGAGAGCAAAGGAATATAAAATCATTCACAACTCCAAACTGATGATTGTGCAGCCTCTTCCAAGCCTCACAAGAAGAGCCATCTGGCAAATTTCTTCCACTTGTAATCGAGTAATGTCCTAATGGAAGGATGCTGGGCTAACTCCTGTGTGCGAGGGGAGGGGGAGGGGGACATGTCAACCTCTTTTCACTGGTCCAATTCAACCCTCCTTACTCAATTGAGACTACACCTAATTTAAGACTGTTTACTATTTCACATGTTATCCATTGCTATAGTATTAATGCATTTACTTATACTGTATACCAATCATAGAATGTACACAAAAATGTGGTTTCACACCTTGTCATTCTGTTCCACAATGACATCAAGCAGAGACTGGCTGTTCTCATCAAAGTCATCCTGGTCTGGCGGGATTCCCTTTGTGTCAGCCTCAATGATCTCACAGTTGACGCGTCTCTTGCCCAACACAAAGTGGTCCATGACAACCTTGGTTGATTTCTATGAGTCAAATAATAGGGAACCGTCAACTTTGTAATATACAGCTGCAACAGTCCTTTCAGCTACACCATGGAGGAAGGTTGACCTTTCAGCTACACCATGGAGGAAGGTTGACATTCTGAATAGTAATGTGCCGTACAAAGAAGCCCAAGGCTTCTGCATGAGCTGTCACATGCAAATGAAGTGGCCTTTAAAGATGATGTATATAGCTAGTGACCAAGGTCTGAATGTGGTAGAACAATCTTCACTATAGTGTGCATAGTTTTCCAAAAATGCCATTTAGGACCTTCCTAATGTACACAGATAGGTAGTGCATGTGTCCCTAACCATTTCAG
The DNA here is from genome assembly GCA_964019415.1 of Ianthella basta. Taxonomy (NCBI): domain Eukaryota; kingdom Metazoa; phylum Porifera; class Demospongiae; order Verongiida; family Ianthellidae; genus Ianthella; species Ianthella basta. The sequence goes on from OZ025887.1 coordinate 6,294,331, forward strand.
TGGATGCAAGTGAAGTTAATACTATAGATGAATGCTACAAGACATGTCTTAGCCATGCAACATCCATGGCATTCTGCATGTCGGGGCTGCACTGGCTGTGCTGTCAACGTCACCTTGAGATGTGAGTTGGTGACAAACTGCTTAAGGAACTGATACTCCTCCTCGCCACCACATGACTTAGGCTTGAACATACTGACAACACTGTGGGTATCAAGGGAAGCATATGAAGGAAGTAATTAAGAAATTAATGACCCTGTTCATGCACATTCATCTCAAGCCTGTGGGCACACCTAAATGGAGACATCTCTTCAATCTTCTCTTTGACGAAGTCATCCTTGACCCTTTCTGAGCCCATGGCCTTTTTAAGGGTCTTCTTCACTACATCATCTTTTTTGGAAGAGTACGAATGCATCAAGAGGAAGTTGAAGACTGATTCATACTGTTCCTTGGCAGCAATGTCCAGTGGAGTGTTGCCGTCCAGGTCAGCAACATTGGAGTCTGCGTTCTTGTCTAGGAGCAATGCAATGAGCTCCTCATCTCCCACTTCGGCTGCCACATGCAGAGGAGTCCGGTTTCTGTGATCTCTGGCATTCACAGAAGCCCCTACAGCATGGCAGCATGACCATGGAAATGTGGAATGGGTGACTAGTGAAACCAGAGTAATTGGGTGACTGTAGTCTGTGCATCTGCACGTTGTAATGGTCACACCAGCACATGTATCAGCTGTGACAATCTTGAGCAATTCCTATATCAAGGACTGACCTTTCTCGGTGAGAATTTCAGCTGCATCCTTACTCCCATGGTGAGCTGCTTCATGGAGCGGTGTGCAACCATTGTTGTCCTCAACATCTGCAAGTAAACCTCTCTCGGTCAATATTCTGATCATGTTTGCATCATCATGTTGTGCTGCAAAGTGCAGAGCAGTGTTCTTATCTTTTGTGACAGCGTGTACATTTGCACCATGTTCCAGGAGGAGGTCAATTATTTCAGCAGATGCACCAAAGTTGACTGCTTCTAAGAGGGGCGTGTAGCCGTAGTCATCCCTGGTCTCCAACTGAGCTCCTTCTATCAGCAATTTCTTCGCTAAATCAAGATTTTCCTTGATTATGGCAAGGTGGAGTGGTGTGGATCCGTTATGGCCTCTCTCTTTGTTGGGGTCTGCCCCACGCTTCAGCAGCTCAATAGCCATGAGCTCCAGCTGAAAGGGAGAGACAGAGAGTGTCACATCGATGCTATTAAATCAATGTAGCTTGCCACACCACTTACAGGATAGCTCTCCAGCCCCTCATCCAGCACATACACCAATCCCTTGTGCACCGTGATCCCCTCCATGTCGAGGAGGAGGTCCACCATCACTTCAACGATAGCCTGCTTTCGCGACCTCTCCCCTCCTGCTTGCGACTTCGCTGCAACCTGCAGGTGTGCAGTAGACTATACTTTAAAGATGGCTACTTCGCCCGTGTCTCCTGTCACGCGGTGGCAGATGCAAGAGAGTTGCGTGCTTGCGACTAGCTAACCTTGTCCGCAAAGTCACCATCTTGCTTCAGGAATTCTTCGACCGCGTCCCACCATGTGTGGGTTTTGTCGCAGTCACTCAGAACGCTCTTGAACCTGTCCACATAGGATGGCCCTACTGCGTTCTTCTCCTGCGTAGGTTGGTACGCTATCGCGAAGCCGAGGTCCTCCCGATCTTCTGTCGTCCAATCCAAGCTATCCATTTCAATCGTTTCGTCTCCAACATTGCCGCCTGACATCGCTAGTCCAACTCAACTAAGTTGGTCCTTCTTGTTAACAGATCCAGGCAACTTCACGGCACCCTGCGACGCCGCTAATCACGTCACCAGAACCACACACTTGTTCGCTTCACTTCACTTGCCCTGAACACCTGAGCAGCTAGCTATAGCCATGCAGGGACGACAAACTCATTACACTCAAAGCTGGGTACATTGTGCGTCTTATTTCACACATGTCCTCAGTTCTTTGCTTCCTCTAATTGCTTTGTGACTAGCTACATCTCATCCATTCCCTCACAGTCTAGCTAAGCACTGGGGTGAGCCTGAGTGAGCCCATGCTAGCTTGCAGTCTGCACACTCAGGGTATATGGTTAAGCTAGGTAGGTAGGTGTGTGTGTCACCACCACACTATACCTGCTTTGGGCTGGACCCAGCTATGAGCTTTACTGCATGACATGTCATTTCCATGTGCATTTGGCAGTTGTGATGACAAGTGTCAAATACTTGTAAGGTTGCCTGTTCAGGGATCTGACTGGAGCACTGGCAGCTTACAACCAGCTGCATACTTGTCATTCTTTCCCTACCGAAGGCATACCATTACCTGCAAAGGCATGTGGCAAAGGTCATCTGATTGCCTGTTCAGAGATCTGACTTGAGCGCTGGCAGCTTACAACCAGCTGCAAACGTGTCATTCATTCCCTACTGAGGACATGCCATTACCTGCAAAGGCATGTGGCAAAGGTCATCTGATTGATTGACTGAACCGTGCACACATGGCTGACTATGGCACTTGCTCACTGTGGTACAGGAATGGGTACCACTCAAGCTGCCCACAGCACCTCTGGCGCTAGTCTAGGCTGCTAGACCATCTTGTTGATATGGGATGGTCTAGCTAGCCAGACCACTCTGACACCTACATGAGTGAACCTCGAGTGCATATCTTCAGGGCAAGAGACACGGTGAATGGTCCCTCTACATTGTCAGTGATGATTGGAAGATTAAAACAGCTCACCAGCAATCTAGTGATGGAGTTTAAGAACATGAGAAGGTATGCCCATGTCACTGCCTAACTACCCCAGTGTAGGTGCTAGAAGTTAACCAGTTATGCTCTTATTTCTTTGAATTGGTGCATTGAGCACTTTGATTGCTCTTGTAGCCGAGGTGGACCCTGCAGCAGACTGTGGGTCCTTCTTTACCATTACAGTTAGCAGCCATGTACAACTCCCTACATGTACACACACACACACACACACACACACACACACTGGTAGGGGGTCTTCTAAACATCTAAGGAATGACTAGAATTTTGGCAAGGTCAGTTTCAAAGACAAAGCACTTGTGGGCTGGCTGGTGTGTGTGTTCATGTGTGTTCGTGTGTGTGTGTGTGTGTGTGTTCGTGTGTGTTCGTGTGTGCGTGTGTGTGTGCGTGCATGTGTGTGTGTTCGTGTGTGTGCGTGTGTGTGTGTGTGTTCATGTGTGTGTGTGTGTGCGTGTGTGTTCGTGTGTGTGTGTGTGTGTGTGTGTGTGTGTGTGTGTGTGTGTGTGTGTGTGTACGTGTGTGTGTGTGTGTGTGTGTGTGTGTGTGTGTGTGTGTGTGTGTGTGTGTGTGTGTGTGTGTGTGTGTGTGTGTGTGTGTGTGTGTGTGTGCACACATCCAATTACACAAGCAGTGTCTAAACTTATATGACAGACATATTTGGCACGAAATGAGTTCCATTACTATGTCACAATGAAGAGACATGAAGAATACTGGTGGTCCACGTCTGAAGGCTCCATCCATGATACAATAAATTATAAACGGGATGTCAATGATGGTCTTTTCACAACCAGTTCTGGTCCAATGCTTGAAATGGACCCACACCCTTCAAATAACAAGAGAATAGACCCCATGAATCACCAGCACACACACCCACCAACCTGTAACAGATCCCACTCATGCATCTCTTGAGGGGTGAAAGGGGCCACCATAAATGCTACTCCATGCGTGGCTGCCTCACCTGAGAGAGCCATTGCTCGCTCAAACTCATCCCTCAATATCTGCAGCACTTCTTCCACTCCTTTCTGGCCCTGTACACACAGCAAAGAAGAGAGGAGGGCTGAAGTGTATGCAGTGCCACACACACACACACACACACACACACACACACACAACACACACACACACACACACACAACACACACACACACACACACAACACACACACACACACACACAACACACACACACACACACACACACACACACACACACACACACACACACACACACACACACACACACACACACACACACACACACACACACACACACACACACACACACACACACACACACACACACAACACACACACACACACACACACACACACACACACACACACACACACACACACACACACACACACACACACACACACACACACACACACACACACACACACACACACACACACACACACACACACACACACACACACACACACACACACACACACACACACACACACACACACACACACACACACACACACACACACACACACACACACACAACACACACACACACACAACACACACACACAACACACACACACACACACAACACACACACACACACACACACACAACACACACACACACACACACACACACACAACACACACACACACACAACACACACACACAACACACACACACACACACACACACACACACACACACACACACACACACACACACACACACACACACACACACACACACACACACACACACACACACACACACACACACAACACACACACACACACACACACACACACACACACACACACACACACACACAACACACACACACACACACACACACACACACACACACACACACACACCACACACACACACACACACCACACACACACACACACACAACACACACACACACACACACACACACACACACATGTAGAAACACACAGACTCACTTTGTACGCTAGTCCCCACACCGCAGGCCGACCAATGAAGACTGCCCTAGCCCCCAGGGCAAGTGCCTTCAGGACATCTGTCCCTTGCCGCACTCCACCGTCCATGTACACCTCACACCTTCCATCCACTGCATCCACCACCTCCTTCAGGACATCAATCTGGTGGGCAGATCGCATGGGTCACATGACATGCACATGACCACAAAGAGCTGCAACTCACTGTAGCTGGGACACCGTCAAGCTGACGGGCACCGTGATTGGACACCATGATGCCACCCACACCATGCTCAACGGCCAGTTTGGCGTCTTCAGCCGTCAGCACTCCCTTCAAGACAATTGGCAAGTGAGATATTCTCTGCAGCCATCGGATGTCCTTCCAAGTCAATGATGAGCAGATCAGCTTCTGTGTATATCTGAGTAGGGCAGAGCCACCTACTGCTTCCCCTTCTTCCTCCCTTACTTTGGAGAGAGAGGACTGCAGGAACTCACTACTGAAGTTGGCAAGCTTCAGGTGACAAGGCAGGTCAAAGTTATGCCTCATGTCCTCTCGTCGCTTGCCCAATACTGGGGTATCTATGGTAACACACAGTGCTTTGTAGCCACTGGCGGCAGCTCGACGCACCAAGTCTTCAGTGAGAGCTCTGTCTTCGTACACATACAGCTGAAACCACCTCAGTCCAGTTTTAGAGGCCTCTGCAACCTCCTCCATCTTGGTGGTGGACCAGGAGCTGAGCACCATGCACGTCTCAGCATTGGCACAAGCTGCAGGGGGAAAGGCAAAGTAAAATAGAATGGAATGCAGGCGCAGCTGGAATGTCATACATCCCAGCACACTCCCAGCTTCCCACACCCACTGCATAACACAGAAGACAAAGTTACAAGGAATGCAGTTTGGTTTATAAGACCACATTTGGAGAGGGTGTAGTGTTTGCAAAGGAATTTGGAAAGGAATGGGGCCACACTGGAGAAATAAGCACTTCCTGTGTCAAGTGTCCGTACGTACAGTGCAGTCATACTATTAATAGCTTGCCTCTTGCTGTGGCCAGCTCCCCTTCATGGTGCGCCATGCACTGCATGGCAGTGGGAGAGACACAGACAGGAAAGCTGACCACCTCACCAAGCAGATGTGTTGCCGTGGTGACGTGTGACACATCACGGAGGAAGCGTGGCCTCAGACGGTACCTGGAGGTAGCAAAGGATTAGGTAGACAGCAGGACAGCACATGCCACCATCACAGTGCTATAGTCCCTGTCGCTCTAATAAAGTACCACTAACCATTAGCAAGCATACAGCAATGGAACTAACGCATCCCACTACACATTTGCATGCATATCTAATGTTTGTGTACATATCAAATAGCAGCAATCGATGAATGCATTACTATCTGTTATTGGACACTTAACCAGTGCATTAACTTAACAAGTACTTAAACAAAGCAGTTTGTAGCTGTACTGACAGCCAGACTGCAGGCAGCAGTGGGACGGAAAGTTGGACGCCATAGACAGAGGCAGAGAGGCAACAGTGGTGTATGGAAAGGTGCAGTGTGCATTTCTGTGTCTTTTGAGAAAAGACATCTAGCATGCACACAAGTCACATGCAGTGACAATACCCCACTGTGTATGTTTAGGTGCTGTTCAGCTTATATACGTAATATAAAGCCTGTGATAATATGCCAATACTGCATCCGTACACCCCACAACCAATTCACATAAAGAAAGACTGTCGTAGTGCCGCACACTGCCACAACTCCTCCTCCCATACTGCCAGGTGTGGGACTAGTACACAGGCCAGATACAGGAACCACAATAATTGATATCTAATGCACAGTTCAGTTGAGGCAAGCTGACAGTTTGCTACATATCCACTCAAGGTAACCATTGTATCTGGTACTGCAGTGTCTGGAGTCCTCTTCCTCGATTGGTTAAGTCTGGATGGCAGCAGCTTACTCATCCTGACTGACCAAATCAGGTTTGGCACTTACTTCATGATGCCATTACCATTGCATAAGACTCTGACTGCACTCCCTGAAACACTACACACTAACAACATATCACTAGTAACTCACACTACATGAGGGGAGCTACCAAACCGTTCTGAGAGAGCTAGACTAGGTCATTCAACGTAATGCATGGCATACCTTTAAAACGAACAGTACCCAACAACTCCACGTATTTAGATGGTGGAGGACAGAATATGATTCTACTTCTATGCCCTCTGTATAAATTGCAGCAGTCCAGTAGACACCCCCTATCAAATGTCTTCTTGGATTCCTGGACTGGAGGACTGCCACCACACTCACCTCCTGAAGGCCTCTTCGTTATCTCTGAGCGTCTGTCCTGAAGGCCTCTTCGTTATCTCTGAGCGTCTGCTCTTCATCGGCTCCGGAGGCAAAGTAGCTGTACGCATTTCTGTCTAACTTCTTTCTAGCAATCTTAGCAATATCTGACAAGCACACGACGGCCATCTTAATCACGTGACGTCCGAGACGTTGCGGCCCACGCACGTAGTCTCTACCAGCGCCCTAGCTCCTAGCCGCTTCGGTGTAAAGGCGACTGTGAACGGGCGACAGAGACTAGTGGCGCCGCGGAGGATAGGCATCGACACGTCGAGAACACCGCCGTGACCGCCCCTCTTAAGATCGTTTAAAGCCTGGCATGAGTGCCATCTTCGCTCTAGCTCCAGCTAGCTAGCTAGCTAATTTAAAATAGGGTGTAGCCATATACATACCTAGCAAGGGGGCTGTGCTAAATAGCTAGCATACCAGAGGTAGGAAATTCAGTTATCATTAGTACGTGAGCAATCACGTAACATTTGGGTGGGTGCTCCCTCGGGTAGAACGGCTGCAGTCTTCGCTAGAGTTTCCGGGTAGCTCACTTGGACCAGGTGGGGACGATGTCAGGCGACAATGGAGATGTAGTTGGCATTGAAATGGCCGAGTTGGAGAAGGAAGATGACCCCTCTGATCCGGAATACCAGCCTACGGAGAAGGAGAAAAGAGCTGCGGGGCCGTCCTACGAGGACAGGTTTGAGAGCATTCTGACGGACTACTACGACGACAAGAAGACTTGGTGGGATGCGGTGGAAGACCTGCTGAAGAAAGATGGCGACTTTGCAGCGAAGGTACGTACAGTGCATTGCTGAATTCAGACCTGCATGCGCAGCTCTTCACTCAGGTTTATTGACCGTAACACTCACATGCAGGTTACAGCGAAGTCGCAGGAAGAGGGGGAAAAGCCGAGGAAGCAGGCCATTGTGGAAGTGATGGTGGACATCCTTCTCGACATGGAGGGGATCACAGTGCACAGAGGATTGGTGTATGTGCTGGATGAGGGGCTGGAGAGCTACCCTGTAAGTGGTGTGGGGAGGCGGGTGTGTGCATTGCGCATGTACGTAGCTACGCGTAGCTAAGCATGGATATTAGCTACACGCTCTCCATTTCTCATTTAGATGGAGTTCATGGTGATTGAGCTGCTGAAGCGTGGAGCAGACCCCAACAAAGAGAGAGGTTACAGTGGGTCCACACCACTCCACCTTGCCATCACTGAGGATAAACTGGATTTGGTGAAGAAGCTGCTGAAGAAAGGATCTCATTTGGAGATCAAGGATGACTACGGTTATACTCCTCTTTTGGAGGCAGTCAACTATGGTGCATCTGAAGAAGTAATTGACCTCCTCCTGGAGCACGGTGCAGATGTGAATGCTGTCACAGAAGACAAAAAAACTGCCCTGCACTTTGCTGCTCAAAATGATGATGAGGACATGGTGAGAAAAATGATTGAGAAAGGTCTGTTTCTGGATGCTGAAGACAAAGACGGCTGGACACCACTCCACGAGGCAGCCTACTACGGGAGTGAGGATGCAGCTCAAATCCTCACAGAGAAAGGTCAGCCATGAATCCTTATATGCACACAGTACAGGGCTACTCAACTACTGACTTAGTTACTTCAGGAATGTCACAGCTGATACACCTTGCAGGCTCCTATACCAATTGTTGGTGTTGTTACCATAGCAGTGCATTGTCATATGGCCTACAGTTGCACTTGCATGCACTCCCACTCCTTGCACCCACACCCATTCTCATTTGCATAGTTGTGCTGCCATACTGTAGGGGCCTCTGTCAATGCCAGAGATCATAAGAAACAGACTCCTCTGCATGTGGCAGCTGAGGAGGGAGAGGAGGAGCTCATCACATTTCTCCTAGACCATAAGGCAGACTCCAACATTACTGATTTGGATGGTAACACTCCACTTGACCTTGCTGCCAAGGAGAGATATGAGTCAGCCTTCAACCTCCTCCTAAAGCACTCATACTCTTCCAAGAAAGACGATGCAGTGAAGAAGACCCTAAAAAAGGCTATGGGTTCAGAAAGGGTCAAGGATGACTTCGTCAAAGAGAAGATTGGAGAGATGTCTCCATTTAGGTATGACCTGGGATGAGTGTGGACAATCCCATTAATTATAATTGTCCCTTATTGTCTTCCCCTCCCTCCTCCTGGCATCCACAGTGTCATCAGCATGTTCAAGCCCAAGGCATGTGGTGGTGAGGAAGACTATAAATTCCTCAAGCACTTTGCTACCAATTCAAGCCTCAAGGTGATGTTAATGCAATGTCATAGCGTGTGTGTGTAGCTAGTGTATATAGCCAAGAGCCATTGCATGTTACTTGGTCTCAATTTCTCTACCCTCCAGAAATCAACCAAGGCTGTCATGGACCACTTTGTACTGGGCAAGAGACGTGTCAACTGTGAGATCATCGAGGCTGATGTGAAGGGCACTCCACCAGACCAGGATGACTTTGATGGAAGCAGCCAGTCTCTGCTTGATGTCATTGTGGAAAAGAATGACAAGGTGTGATTCCTTATCTGTGTATATTTAAGTGTGTTTGAAGGTCGACTCCCCCCCCCCCCCCCCCCCCAGGTGCTAGCCCAGCATCCCTCCATTAGGGCCATCCTGGATTACAAGTGGAAGACATTTGCAAGATGGCTATTCTTGTGAGGTTTGGGAGGGCTACACAACCATCAGTGGGGGTATTCTGAATTCATTTCATGTTCTTGTCTTCCCAGCCTTTCCTTTGTGGTGTATTCTCTTCGTATGCTGTTCTTTGGACTGGCTCTGCTCATTGCTGCTCGACCTGACCTGGACAACCCTGGCTGTTACAGAGATGGATGGGACTATTTCAGAGGAGTTTGTGAAGCGATCTCTCTTCTATTCTTTCTCTCTAAGATTTATGATGAAGTATCAGAAATCATAAGGTCAATTGCTATTTTTGTCATGTTTGTCCGCAGGTGCCTTGCAGTACATAACATGCGCTGTTTTGCATTGCAGTTTCCCAAAGGAGTACTTCAAGGACTACTACAACTACCTCCAGCTGCTTGCAGTGACCTTGCCTTTCCTGATTATCCCTTTCCGAGCGACAACCACATGGTGTGCCTCCACTGGAGTCGGCTACTGTGCACTACCGAGTCTCCTGCCAAACTCCACCAATTTTTCCCTGGAAATCAACTCACACTGTATTGCTGCATCACACGTCCAGTGGATCTTTGCCTCACTTGCCTACATGGCCAATGCCATTCTGGTCATTGAGTTCCTCGCACTGTTCAGGTAACTGCTGTATAAGCATTGTGTGCATGGAGTATATATACAAATCCACTTTGCCATACATATGGTTCTGTACTACCGTAATTCGGGAAATTTTCGTTGTTAAAATATTTTCGTGGTTGGCTCAAACCACGAAAATTTATCACACGAAGTATTGTTAACAACGCGTTCTTTATACATACAAAACGGTCACGCCAACAGCTGAGCGCGGGTTAAAATGGCTCTAGTGCGGTACCTGCAGCGTACAGACGGTTTACCGGACCCCAGAGGCTCACTCGTCCGCAGTACCACGTCAAGCAATCACTCGTGTGAACCAAGAGTTGCAGGCAGCCTTGGATTCGGAAGTTGAGGTAAGAGAGGAGAAACCGTCACCGTCACTCTGAAACGTGGCGCATACAACAGTTACAGTCCCTGGGAAAGCGCTGCCACTGGAAGGTACGCTTCACAACACGGTGTGGCTGCAGCAGCAAGGGACTTTTCACGACAGTTGAAGAGAATCGTACGCGAAACAACCGTACGATTGATTAAGGCTGCGTACATTCGAGAAGTACAATGGAAGAGGAGTGATGGACCGGGTGGAGACGTAACAGTGCTTCCCTTGCAGATCGAAGCGCGGTAGACCAGTTCTGCTTGGCTCTGGCATTGACTTGATATATATTACGCGAAGAATTTTCGTTGTTGAAATATTTTCGTGGTTGCCACAGACCACGAAAATACTCTCACGCGAAAATTTATCACACGAAAATTTCCGAACACGAAAATTTCCCGAATTACGGTATGCTTCCCTCCTCCTGCAGGACCACGGGAGTGTATGTGAGGATTCTCCTAAGGATTATTGTGTCAGACATGCTCAAGTTCTCAGTGATCTTCTTCGTTGCTCTGTACATCTTTGTTGGGTCCTTCTATCTGGCCCTGAGGGCTGGAGTGACTGTCAACATGTCCAATGGGGCCATCACATCGGACTTGGAGTTGTTCAGCCTACAGACCCTGTGAGCTGATGACATGCAAATACACACACACACACACACACACACACACACACACACACACACACACACACACACACACACACACACACAGGTTTCATGCAATGAGTGCATGAATGTATGTGGTGCTACCCTGTACAGGTACCCCTGGCATGTGGTGTTCACTGGTTTCCGAATCCTGATTGAGTCTGGAGGGATCTTCGATGGCGATTACTTTGCTACTAATGATGAAGGGCAGTACATTGGCTACCAGTGAGTGTGCTTGTAGTGACATTACACAGTACTAGTTCTATCCCACCTTTTAAGTGACCCTCCCTTCCCTCCCTCCCTCTCCCCAGGTGGTTCTCTATTGTCCTGTACCTGACCTTCCTCTTTGGTGTGATTGTGGTCCTGCTGAACCTGCTCATTGCCCAGATGAGTGACACCTACACCAAAATACAGGAAGATGTGGAAGGGACCTTTGCCATTGCAAGGGCCAGAATCATTTCCAGGCTGCAGAAGGGAAAATGGCTGCTTTGTAAGGAGGTGAGGAACTAGCTTGTGACTTCAGTAAGAAAGATGTAGCTAGATCAACCCCATGCCCAATCATCACCATGATGTAAGGGGGCAACAACATCACCGCAAAGGTGTTCCGAGCTTGTGACGTACTACATGCACACACAGGTGTATGCATGAATGTTTGTAGGCATTTGTACAGCTTGACGTGTCCCTTGCCTTGTTGTATGCAGACATACAGGAAGCGCTACTTCCAGCAGTACATTTGGACAGGTTAGTAATGCTTGTTGTTTGAATTGACCAGTTGTGCAAGTTTGGCTCCTCTGCTCTCCTCAGAGCTCACAGATGAAGAGCTGAAACAGCAGGAGCAAGAGGAGAAGGCTGAGGAGAGATTTGCGTAAGCTGCTCTGTACTGTTGTTTAATCCTTGTGCCTGTGCATGCAGCAGTCTTGTCTGACAGAGCATTGTTAGGTACTGCATGGCATGCAGTTGTTGCCATGCAGACAGATGGAGAGGAGTTATGTTGTATATGTATTGCTGTAGCTGTTGTTATCACTGAATGTATTGTTCTCCTTGCATTGGGTACAGGCTGATGGAGCAGAAGATTGATAGGCTTACCGAAATGACAACTGAACTCACCAGAAAACTGCTGAAGGATGAGGAGCCTGAAGGAGACACAGCTGACACTGAGGGCAAGCAAGCTGAAGCTGCAGAGGACGTGACTGACACTGATAGCTGGGATTTTGACTGGAGTGACACTGATGACGATGACGACGATGATGATGGTGACGTGGATGGCAAAGATGGTGATGATGATGATGATGATGATGATAAAGATGAAGATGACAAGGCTGGTGATGGTGACAAGGAAGGTGACAAGGATGATGCTGAAGGTGACGAGGATGATGCTGAAGGTGACAAGGATGATGCCGAAGGTGACAAGGACGATGCTGAAGGTGACAAGGATGATGCTGAAGGTGACAAGGATGATGATCATGATGAAGATATTGAGGGTGATAGTACTGATGGTGATGGTGAAGACTGACGAATTGAAGATAGCTAAACCTGTAGCTAACTAGTAGTTGCTCCTATATACTTAGGCAGTGTATAGCTAGCTTTTTTCATGTATTTACGTATATATTATACGTGATTTTTGTAGGTGAAATTGTACAAACTCCCATTTGAAATTTAGCAATTAGGAATGAATCTGGGTTTTGCGGCTAGCTAAAAATGGCGTGTGAAGCGATGGAATGTGCGTCCTCTCCTGTGGCCACCCCAAAGAGCGAGCCACAGGATCCTGGGGTAAGCCGACCACGTATTGAACACCGTAACAATGTATTTTAATGCTTGGCGTTTGACCATGGGGCGAGTGGGTAGTCAGTGAATGAACATGTAGTTTAGCTTCAGAGCCTGTTCAAAGCACGCCCTCAAATCACTGTAGCGACTCCTGTACTTTTCTGCGTCATAGGAATGCATTGCAGAGGGATGCCGAGCTCCTGTTTTAATGACAGGGATAAGCCCTCATGAGCCCTGGCGTGAGTGAGACACTCCCTACACCCACATGCATACCATGGGTACTCTACACTAGCTCTGGGTGGAGTGTTGTGTGTGCATGTTGTTCACCCTACTCAGCGACAGCAGAGATCCTCAGCAAGCAGTCGGTGAACGGGCAGTGGCGCTACTACGTCCACTATATTGACTGTGAGCTAAGTGCATGCGTGTTGAGCTGTGCGGTGGGAACATTTTGCTCCAGCTGCTGCCCTCTCTTCTTGCAGTTAACAAGCGTCTGGATGAGTGGGTGACTGTAGATCGGATTGACTTATCCAGAGTGTACCTCCCCAAGAAGGAGTCCAAGCATGTGAAGAGTTCTCGTCCTGCCTCCCCCGCTGAAGGGGGAGAGCTACCCTGGCCAGCCTGCAACCTGAAGAAGAACATCACTAATTCAAGGAAGAAGAAGACAGAAGGCATGAATAGCTCCCTCCTGCCCCTCCCAAGCCCTGCGGATGCTATGGTGAGTGTTGCAGAGGAGTACTCGTATGGATGGTAGCTCCAGGTGAGGAAGAAGCTTATGAGAAGGGCTTTTTAGCTCGTTATGCCATCGCCCCCATTAGGCTGATGAAACGGACAGTCAGGCACCCAGTCCAGCCCCTCCCACTGCACCGACCTCCACGCCCTTCCAGTCAGGCAGTATGCGACACTCCAGTGGTGCCCTCTCACACCACAGCGATGATGTTGTGACTCGCATGAAGAACGTGCAGATGGTGGAGCTGGGGTGCTTCCGGATCAGGCCATGGTATTTCTCCCCTTACCCCGTGGACCTGACCAAGGAGCCTGTCATCTACCTCTGCGAGTTCTGCCTGAAGTATCTGAAGAGTGCGAAATGCCTGGAGCGACACAGGGTCAGTTCGAGCTCCACCAATGTAGCACACATGTGATACGCAATAAGTGCCTAGTGTTGTGGGGGGGGGGGTGCTGAGGGGACTAGTGTTGTGGGGGGGGGGTGCTGAGGGGACTAGTGTTGTGTGGGGGTGCTGAGGGGACTAGTGTTGTGGGGGGGTGCTGAGGGGACTAGTGTTGTGGGGGGGTGCTGAGGGGACTAGTGTTGTGTGGGGGTGCTGAGGGGACTAGTGTTGTGGGGGGGGTGCTGAGGGGACTAGTGTTGTGGAGGGGGTGCTGAGGGGACTAGTGTTGTGTGGGGGGTGCTGAGGGGACTAGTGTTGTGTGGGGGGTGCTGAGGGGACTAGTGTTGTGTGGGGGGTGCTGAGGGGACTAGTGTTGTGTGGGGGGGTGCTGAGGGGACTAGTGTTGTGTGGGGGTGCTGAGGGGACTAGTGTTGTGGGGGGGTGCTGAGGGGACTAGTGTTGTGGGGGGGTGCTGAGGGGACTAGTGTTGTGGAGGGGGTGCTGAGGGGACTAGTGTTGTGTGGGGGGTGCTGAGGGGACTAGTGTTGTGTGGGGGGTGCTGAGGGGACTAGTGTTGTGGGGGGGTGCTGAGGGGACTAGTGTTGTGGGGGGGTGCTGAGGGGACTAGTGTTGTGGAGGGGGTGCTGAGGGGACTAGTGTTGTGTGGGGGGTGCTGAGGGGACTAGTGTTGTGTGGGGGGTGCTGAGGGGACTAGTGTTGTGTGGGCGTGCTGAGGGGACTAGTGTTGTGGGGGGGGGGGTGCTGAGGGGACTAATGTTGTATGGGGGTGCTGAGGGGACTAGTGTTGTGGGGGGGTGCTGAGGGGACTAGTGTTGTGGGGGGGGGGTGCTGAGGGGACTAGTGTTGTGTGGGGGGTGCTGAGGGGACTAGTGTTGTGTGGGAGGTGCTGAGGGGACTAGTGTTGTGGGGAGGAGGGTGCTGAGGGGACTAGTGTTGTGTGGGGGTGCTGAGGGGACTAGTGTGTGGGGGGGTGCTGAGGGGACTAGTGTTGTGGGGAGGGGGGTGCTGAGGGGACTAGTGTTGTGTGGGGGTGCTGAGGGGACTAGTGTTGTGTGGGGGGTGCTGAGGGGACTAGTGTTGTGGGGAGGGGGGTGCTGAGGGGACTAGTGTTGTGGGAGGATGCTGAGGTGACTAGTGTTGTGGGGGGGGTGCTGAGGGGACTAGTGTTGTGGGGGGGTGCTGAGGGGACTAGTGTTGTGGGAGGGTGCTGAGGGGACTAGTGTTGTGGGGGGGGGTGCTGAGGGGACTAGTGTTGTGGGGGGGTGCTGAGGGGACTAGTGTTGTGTGGGAGGTGCTGAGGGGACTAGTGTTGTGTGGGGGGTGCTGAGGGGACTAGTGTTGTGTGGGGGTGCTGAGGGGACTAGTGTTGTGGGGGGGGGGGGTGCTGAGGGGACTAGTGTTGTGTGGGGGGGTGCTGAGGGGACTAGTGTTGTGTGGGGGTGCTGAGGGGACTAGTGTTGTGGGGGGCGGGGTGCTGAGGGGACTAGTGTTGTGGGGGGGTGCTGAGGGGACTAGTGTTGTGGGAGGGTGCTGAGGGGACTAGTGTTGTGTGGGGTGTGCTGAGGGGACTAGTGTTGTGGGGGGGTGCTGAGGGGACTAGTGTTGTGTGGGAGGTGCTGAGGGGACTAGTGTTGTGTGGGGGGTGCTGAGGGGACTAGTGTTGTGTGGGGGTGCTGAGGGGACTAGTGTTGTGGGGGGGGGGGGGTGCTGAGGGGACTAGTGTTGTGTGGGGGGGTGCTGAGGGGACTAGTGTTGTGGGGGGTGCTGAGGGGACTAGTGTTGTGGGGGGGTGCTGAGGGAACTAGTGTTGTGGGGGGGGTGCTGAGGGGACTAGTGTTGTGGGGGGGTGCTGAGGGGACTAGTGTTGTGTGGGGGGTGCTGAGGGGACTAGTGTTGTGGGGGGGTGCTGAGGGGACTAGTGTTGTGTGGGAGGTGCTGAGGGGACTAGTGTTGTGTGTGGGGGTGCTGAGGGGACTAGTGTTGTGGGGGGGGTGCTGAGGGGACTAGTGTTGTGGGGGGGGTGCTGAGGAGACTAGTGTTGTGTGGGGGGGGGGTGCTGAGGGGACTAGTGTTGTGTGGGGGTGCTGAGGGGACTAGTGTTGTGGGGGGGGGTGCTGAGGGGACTAGTGTTGTGGGGGGGGGTGCTGAGGGGACTAGTGTTGTGTGGGGGGGTGCTGAGGGGACTAGTGTTGTGTGTGGGGGTGCTGAGGGGACTAGTGTTGTGGGGGGGGGGGTGCTGAGGGGACTAGTGTTGTGGGGGGTGCTGAAGGGACTAGTGTTGTGGGGGGTGCTGAGGGGACTAGTGTTGTGGGGGGGTGCTGAGGGGACTAGTGTTGTGTGTGGGGGGTGCTGAGGGGACTAGTGTTGTGGGAGGGTGCTGAGGGGACTAGTGTTGTGGGGGGTGCTGAGGGGACTAGTGTTGTGGGGGGGGGGGGTGCTGAGGGGACTAGTGTTGTGGGGGGGTGCTGAGGGGACTGTTTTGTATGACACTTGTCTGTGTGTGTTCCTTTTCCTTCCAGACAAAGTGCCACCTCTACCATCCTCCTGGGAATGAGATCTATAGAAAGGGGACACTGTCATTCTTTGAGATTGACGGCCGTAAGAACAAAGTAAGACAGTGCAGGGTCCTCTGTTGGTGACATGAGTAGTGTGTTTCACTGGCTTCCTCTCCCCCTTCTAGACGTATTGTCAGAACCTCTGTCTAGTGGCTAAGCTCTTCTTGGACCACAAGACCCTCTACTACGACACAGATCCCTTTCTCTTCTATGTCATGACCAAGTTTGACTCCTCTGGGTTCCACTTGGTGGGATACTTCTCAAAGGTGAGTGACTCTAGTCTCCTGCCTCTGAGGAGCAGCTTGCTACACCGCTCTCTGTGTGCAGGAGAAGGAATCCTCGGAGGACTACAACGTTGCTTGCATCCTCACCCTCCCACCGTACCAGAGACAGGGCTATGGCAAGCTGCTCATTGAGTTCAGTGAGTGGGCACTCTGCTTAGCACTCCCTCCCACCCTTACAAGCCATGTCCATCCCACGACCCAAGCTGCTATGTCCCTCCTCCCTCCACTGCATACTGCAGGCTATGAATTGTCCAAGTGCGAGGGCAAGACAGGGTCCCCTGAGAAGCCGCTCTCAGACCTGGGCCTTCTGTCCTACCGTAGCTACTGGTCCGACACTATCCTTGAGATTCTGGTGGGTCTGAAGGCAGAGGATGGTGGGGTGCCCACCATCACCATCAAGTAGGTGGAGTGTGTGTGTGTCTGGGAATGATGGAGCTACTGTAGTGTGTGTATTGAGCAATAGGTCGTGCACTCGGTCCATCTCAGCTTGTGTGCACGCACTCACCTGTGTGCATGTCAATGTGTTACATGTTACAGTAGTTAATTACTTCCTGTTGCACCACCTGCAGTGACATCTGTGAGCAGACAAGCATTCGCAAGGATGATGCCATCTCGACCCTGCAGCACCTCAACCTCATTCACTATTACAAAGGCCAGTACATCGTCAGCCTCTCCCCAGAGATCTTGGAGGGACACGCGCGAGCTATGGAGAAGAGACGGGTCCGCATTGACCGTCGCTGTGTCAAGTGGATCCCAAAGGACTGGACGCGGAGGGGGAAGTGGTGACAGTTGATTCTGCTACACTGAACTCTTTTGATAATATTAAGCAACGTCAACATTATTATGTGAAAGATGTAGTGAATAAAAACACATTGTACATACGCAATACACACTGCCAAACTGATGGGGTGTATTTAGGATTGACTAAATCACTCTGATGTCTGGTCTAGAATATTCTCTTCATTTACTTCTAATGAGATTGCATGCATGTAGACAGGGAGAGCTGGCTGAGAGGTGAGCTTAAACCATCAATAGTCTGTTATCTCTTGAGAGGAGCAGAGACTAGTCAGGCATGCACAATTCTCATTCTACTCCAACTCGTGCCCATGTTGGTATCAACTGGCTGCACTTGACATGGTGCTTCTGTGGAAAATACATAACATACACAAAACGCACAAAATATACATACACAAGCTGCAATCCTTCTACATTACCATTTATATATTATCAGTGCACACTGCATGGCAATGTGTGAGAACACAAGTGATAGCCTAAGCGTCTTGCGTACATGACAATTGAGTGTCTACACATGTTAGCAATGTTGAAGTATATAATGTACTGATAAGGTGGAGCAGGAAATTTAATAGGAAATGACAATGTGCATGTCCACATGCGGCCTTTCATCTATAATCAGTGCATGTGACTTCCTGTTGTGGTACTTCCTGTGGACTGGTTATATAAGTGCATGCATGCATAGGTGAAGGGAGAGTGACTGTACTTGTGCTAGCTGCTGTCAAATCAGGTGCATATACGTACTTTTGCAAATTGTAGCTTTTACTGCACATGTCTTGTTGAACGAGGACAGTTAGTGATGTCCAGTGACAATGGCAATTACATAGTCGGCATTGAAATGGATGACATGGAGAAGGAAGACAAAACCACTGATTTGGACTACCAGCCAGTGGAGGAGGAGGAGAAAGCAGCAGGGTCATCCTTTAAGGCCAGGTTTAAGAGCATTCTGACAGACTATCATGACGAGACAACGTGGTGGGCTGCAGTTGCAGAATTAGTGAAGAAAGATGGTGGCTTTGCAGAGAAGGTAACTAGCTATGTCCCTACATGCATGGAGCTTGACTGGCATCTAATAACTCTGATGGACCATTGCAGGTTTCCGAGAAGTTGCAGACTAAAGATGAGATATCGCATGCGGCTGCAGAAGGAGAGAAACCGAGGGAGCAGGCCATTGTTGAAGTGATGGTGGACCTCCTTCTCGACATGGAGGGGATCACGGTGCACAAGGGATTGGTGTATGTGCTGGATGAGGGGCTGGAGAGCTACCCTGTAAGTGGTGTGGCAAGGAGGGAGTACGTACTTATGCACCAACTTTACATCTTGTGGCATTGTTATTACAAGCACTGTCTCTCCCTTAGATTGAGCTCATGGCTAGCGAGCTGCTGAAGCGTGGAGCAGACCCCAACGAAGAGAGAGGCACAGGTGGATCCACACCACTCCACCTTGCCATTGCAGAGGAGAAAGCAGAGCTGGTAAGACAGATATTGGAGAAAGGAGCTTCTCAGGAGACCAAGGACGACTATGGCTATACTCCTCTTTTGGAAGCAGTGAAATATGGTGCATCTGAAGAAATAGTTGATCTCCTCCTGGAGCATGGTGCAGATGTGCACACTCTCACAGAAGATAGGAAGACTGCTCTGCATTTTGCTGCACAAAAGAATGATGAGGTCATGATGAGAAAGATGACAGAGAGAGGTTTGTCTGTGGATGCTGAGGACAAAGACGGCTGGACACCGCTCCATGAGGCAGCCTACTATGGGAGTAAGGGTGCAGCTGGAGTGCTCATTGAGAAAGGTATATAATATGATGTTCACAGCAGTCAGGCTACGTATGCTACCGCACAGTACGTCTCTGCATGCATAATAGCAGGAGATGTTTAGTCTATGCCATTATCACAAGTCATGTCATTCCTCATGCTTGCTGCACCACTGTGGATAAGTGCTCAAGAATTCAGAGGCATGCATTCCTGTACCACAGTGAGCAATACTGCATGTCAGCCAAGTTCCCTGCCCACTCTCAGCCAAGTTCCCTGCCCACTCTCAGCCAAGTTTCCCATGCATGCACTCTTGTCACTTCAGCAGCGGCAGGTTGAGCAACCTGGCACACACTAGCCATTAGGTTCCTACTGCAAACGTACCACCTCCTGCGAAGGTGATAGTCCTGATGACAACTGCATGGCATCACATGGCTAGGTGGGCGGGCAGCATGATGTATGTGGTGCTCTGTAACTGACTTACAGTAGGAAGATGGATGAGTGGGGGTAACACGAAACAAGCCTGTACCAGGCAAAGAGAGACAGTGGAATGGTAAAACCGTAGAAATGACTGAAACAGCAAAAATGCTCCAAAATGAAGAGCATTATATAATCATGCCCACCTTCTATGCCCCCACATGACAAGCCTTGCCTACCACTCACACTACAGTGCTCCCAGTGTATTCATCATCTAGGTAGTGCATTCCCTTGAACCCTCACCCTCTGCAATCTTGCCCTGGTGATGATCTTTACACGTACTGTATGAACATGGTTATATACGCACATGTGGCTATTTATACTTGCTGTAGGGGCTTCTGTGAATGCCAGAGATCATCGGAAGCGGACTCCTCTGCATGTGGCAGCTGAGGGTGGTGAGGAGGAACTCATTGCATTACTCCTGGACAACAAGGCAGATCCCAGTGCGGCTGATCTAGACAGCAACATTCCACTGGACCTTGCTGCCAAGGAGCGTCATGAGGAAGCTGTCAATCTTTTCTTGATGCAATCATACTCCACCAAGAAAGATGATGCAGTGAAGAAGATCCTTGAAAATGCCATGTGCTCGGACAGGGTCAAAGATGACATTGTTGAAGAGCAGATTGGAGAGATGTCACCATTTAGGTATGGCCCAGGATGACTAGAGGTAATGTCATTCACTCCTCTGTTGCCCCTCCATGTATCCTCCCACACTCTGTCCCTCCACATGTACAACATCTCCAGTATTGTCAGTATGTTGAAACGCAAGAAGTACGGTGGCAAGGAGGAGTACAAGTTCCTTGAGCACTTTGCCACTAACTCTAAGCTCAAGGTGTAGTTAGCATGTGGCCCATGAGTGTATGTGTGTAATACAATTAATCACTGCCCAAAAGTGTTACTTAATAATAGAACGTGACCAGTCACACCTCCTTGTGTGGCACACAATGGAGACCATGGTCCATTATAAATAATGTCCATTGGGCTCCTGGCCTTTGGATGGAGTGTAAAGGGCACACTTCAACCATGTTCAGTGTCTTGCAGACATGCATGCAATTACTTCTACTTCATAAGAAGTCCCTTATATACTGTCTTCTTTGCAGTGAACAAATCATTTAAAGCCTCTTAGTTAATAAGTCTTGGTTTGTATGACCCTCCAGAAATCAACCAAGGCCATCATGGACCAGTTTGTACTGGGCAAGAGACGTGGGCGTGTCAACTGTGAGATCATTGAAGCTGACATGAAGGGAGCTTCACCAGACCAGGATGACTTTGATGAAAGCAGCCCATCTCTGCTTGATGTCATTGTGGAACAGAATGACAAGGTGTGAAGTCTGTGTACAATATTAGGGGTTCAAGGGTCCTCTTGCATTCATTACCAAATTGACATGTTCTCCCTCATCCACCCACCCTACCCCAGGAGCTAGCCCAACACCCTTCAATTAAAGCTATTCTGGACTACAAATGGAAGACATTTGGGAGATGGCTCTTCATGTGAGTGGTATACGCAACTGTGCTTTGCTGGTACAGCATGTTGAGTAATCATTTCAAATGTTCTTGTCCACTCAGCCTTTCCCTCATGATATATGCTGTCCGTATGCTGTTCTTTGGACTGGCCCTGCTCATTGCTGCTCGACCTGACCTGGACAACCCTGGCTGTTACAGAGATGGATGGGACTACTTCAGGGGAGTTTGTGAGGGGATTTCCATCATTCTGTTTTTCCTCAAACTTGGTGATGAGATTCTGGAGATGTTCAGGTATGTGTGATAGCTCTTGGGGTTAAAAATAGCTATAACATGGCAATTTGGCTCATTCCTTCCTTCAAGCCTGCATGCCAGTACAGCATAATATGCAATTTTCTTGCCCTACAGTTTCCCAAAAGTGTACTTCAAGGACTATTACAACTACATGCAGCTGATTTCGGTCATCCTGCCTTTCCTCATCATTCCTTTCCGGGCAGCCACCACATGGTGTGCCTCCACTGGAGATGGCTACTGTGTTGACCCCACTCTCCTGACAAATTCCACAAATGTCTCCTTGGACATCAACATGGCTTGCATCACTGCATCCCATGTCCAGTGGATCATTGCCTCACTGGCCTACATGGCCAATGCCATTCTGGTCATGGAGTTCCTTGCTCTGTCCAGGTAACTACCAATGGTGACTGTGGGGTATCCATGCATGCATAGTACAATGTATGACTCTGTACCACCGCTCTTTCCACAGGACCACAGGAGTGTATGCGAGGATTCTCCTGAAGATTGTTGTGTCAGACATGGTCAAGTTCTCAGTGATCTTTGTCATCATTCTGTACATCTTTGTTGGGTCCTTTTACCTGTCCCTGAAGGCTGGGGTGAGTGCTATCAACATGTCAACTGGGGTGATCATATCAGATCTGGACGTGTTTGAACTACAGACCCTGTGAGCTCTGGATGTGATGCACACATGCATGTACATATACACACAGTATACGTAGGTTCCCATGGTAACAGGGTGATGCATGTGGTACCATCCTGTGCAGGTACCCTTGGCATGTGGTGTTCACCGGTATCCGAATTTTGATTGAGGCTGGAGACATCTTCGATGGTGACTACTTTGCTAATAATGATGAAGGGCAGTACATTGGCTACCAGTGAGTGTGCTTGTAGTGACATCATCTGGTCCTGCCCTGCCCCTTTAAGTGACCCTCCCCTCCCCCCCTCCTCCTCCCCAGGTGGTTCTCTATTGTCCTGTATCTGATCTTCCTGTTTTTGGTGATTACAGTCCTGTTGAACCTGCTCATTGCCCAGATGAGTGACACCTACACTAAAGTACAGGAAGATGTGGAGGGGACCTTTGCCATTGCCAGGGCAAGAATCATTGGCAGACTGCAGAAGGGGAAATGGCTGTTTTGTAAAGAGGTGAGGCTCCAGTGCTATATTATAGGTATTATCGAAAACACACACTTTTTTATTCTAACTTGCATGACCTGTCCCTTGCCTTGTTGTATGCAGACATACAGGAAGCGCTACTTCAAGAAGTACGTTTGGACAGGTTAGTCATGCCTGTTGCTTGAATTGACCAGTTGTGCATGTTTGGCTCCTCTGCTCTCCTCAGAGCTCACAGATGAAGAGCTGAAAGAGGACAAGCAAGAAGAAGAGGCTCAGGGGAAAGTTGTGTGAGACACATCATAGCTTATTCTTCATTGCGCTGGGTGTAGCCTGATGGAGCAAACTGCATGCTCTACAGATTAAAGGTTACTTGCAATTGTTAGGATAGACGTGTATGAATGTAGCTAACTATACTCCAAACTCCAAGTGCCCTCCTTTTGTATCGCATGGTTGCAGTCAGACAGAACAAAAGCTTGACTGGCTAAAACAGATGACAGCTGAGATCACCAGAAGACTTCTACACAGGGAGAAAACAGCTCAGGAGCATATGAGGTGTTTATTTGGATGGACTTGATGATGTGTTGCTGTATCACTCTGTGTGCCCTCTTCTTATACTGGCTACAGTCTCATGGAACACAAGGTTGACCAGATGGCAGCTGAACTCTCTGCAAAATTGCTGCCTACTGATCCACAGGATGCAGTTCTACAGTATAAGAGGTGAACATACTGGAAAATCATGATGATGTGTTACTGGATCTCCCATTTGTATGTATATGTCCTCCACACTGTGTTGGGTGCAGTTTTGTGGAAGAGAGGTTTGACCAGCTTAAAGAAAAGACAGCTGAAAACAGCAGAAGACTGCAGAGGAGAGAGGACACAGCTCTGCAGTATAAGAGGTGGTTATTGGTCATGATTAATAGTGTATTGTTTCTTTATCAGTGTGTGTTATCCTCCCATTGTTGGGCGTAGTCAAATGGAACAAAAAGTAGACCAGATGGCAGCAGAGCTCACTGGAAGGCTGCTGAACAGGGAGGATACAGCTCTGCAGTATAAAAGGTGCGGGTTAGATATGTACTGTAATACCGCTGTATCACGCACTCTGTGCACGCGTCTACCCCTTGTGTTGGGTGCAGTGCACTGGAACAGAGACTTGACCAGATGGTAGCTGAACTCAACAGAAGATTGCTGAATAGGGAGGACACAGCTCTGCAGTATAAGAGGTGCATATAATTGTTGCATGGGAAAGGGTGTTGCAGGATCGCATGTGCACCATACCCATGCCTTCCTCCTTGCGTTGGGTGCAGTTTGATAGAGCAGAAGATTGACAGGATGGCAGCTGAACTCAATAGAAGACTGATGAATGGAGAAAACACAGCTCTGCAGTACAAGAGGTGCTTGTTGCACTGCACATCACGATGAATGTCCTGTTGATTCACCCCTTGTGTTCTCTCCTCCTTGTGTTGGGTGTAGTGTCCTGGAGCAGAAGGTTGACCGGCTTACAGAAGTAACCTCTGAACTTGCCAGAAGGCTGTTGAAGGATGAAGAGAGTGGGTCTGTCACTGACAAGTGATATACAGGGAGCTGAGGCAATCCTGCATGTTGGTGAAGACTAATCAATTGTAATTATTGCTGCTGCAATTATAGTTAAGGTACCAAGTATAGACGTGATTGACATTTATCTGCTGATATACAGGTGAAGGTCTACTGTTGCTTACACATGTACAATTAATTGTTTGTGAACACGATCTCATGATCAATATGTACCAGTTAACGTAGTACAAGTTTTGTGGGTTTTCTGGCCTCAGCCTGAGGGCATGAAGTGCCTTAGGGTGAGGATACACCCCATAAGACCTTTAGTAACACAGCTACCCCAATCTGCCGCATATAACGGCTCCCTCAATCTGCCGCATATAACGGCTCCCTCAATCTGCCGCATATAACGGCTCCCTCAATCTGCCGCATATAACGGCTCCCTCAATCTGCCGCATATAACGGCTCCCTCAATCTGCCGCATATAACGGCTCCCTCAATCTGCCGCATATAACGGCTCCCTCAATCTGCCGCATATAACGGCTCCCTCAATCTGCCGCATATACCGGCTCCCTCAATCTGCCGCATATAACGGCTCCCTCAATCTGCCGCATATAACGGCTCCCTCAATCTGCCGCATATAACGGCTCCCTCAATCTGCCGCATATAACGGCTCCCTCAATCTGCCGCATATAACGGCTCCCTCAATCTGCCGCATATAACGGCTCCCTCAATCTGCCGCATATAGCGGCTCCCTCAATCTGCCGCATATAACGGCTCCCTCAATCTGCCGCATATAGCGGCTCCCTCAATCTGCCGCATATAGCGGCTCCCTCAATCTGCCGCATATAGCGGCTCCCTCAATCTGCCGCATATAGCGGCTCCCTCAATCTGCCGCATATAGCGGCTCCCTCAATCTGCCGCATATAGCGGCTCCCTCAATCTGCCGCATATAGCGACTCCCTCAATCTGCCGCATATAACGGCTCCCTCAATCTGCCGCATATAACGGCTCCCTCAATCTGCCGCATATAACGGCTCCCTCAATCTGCCGCATATAACGGCTCCCTCAATCTGCCGCATATAACGGCTCCCTCAATCTGCCAAATATGGCGGCTACATTAATCTGCCACAGACGATGATTCCTGCAATCCACCACTTACCATGGATCCCTCAGTCCACCACTTATGATGGATCCCTCAGTCCACCACTTATGATGGATCCCTGAGCCTACTGCATACAATCACCCTCCCCCTGAAGTATTGGATGGCTATATCTCATCATATGCACTAGGTATATGGAGAAGAGACCCTCACTGTAATAATTAAATTAAAAGCAACGATAGTCAAAAGATAAGTATTTGCGATAGCAAATAGTATCACGATAGTACCAAGAAAAGTTGTGTATATATAACTACCACCACCAGCAACACAACATATGACCACATACAGGGCAGGCAAAAGGATGACTGCCCAGCAATTGCACCAGTTAGTGGTAGAAAGACCCACTGCAGTTCATCTGGTCAGTGTGCACTGCATGGGAACCTGGTGCCCTGCCTGGTCTCTACCTTGCATTGGGACATCCCATAAATGACTCAAGTTTGCATCTTATGTCTGAAGCAGCAGACCACCTGGGCACTATGGCACTATGGCCTGCATGTGTGCCATAACTAAACACTGCTTATTGAGATAGGCTATATACGTGTAAGCCAGCAGAGGATTGTATGACATCGTTCAATATCGTATTCAAATATAGTGAGCCTGCTATCACAAGTGAAGTAGTCCAATCCTAACACTCAGGCCTATAATTAAAAGTGCACACACACTGTCCACCCTCAAGCTCCCAGTGGTTTCATGAACCAATCATGGGCTATGTTTGTCATGTGTGCCCTCACCGTCTGTCCCTCCCAACCACGTCAAAGTACCCCACATCGTTGTCCTTGTCTGAGCTGTAGGAACCATACTTCTCCTGTTTGTAGTAAGCGAGTAACTGAACACGGTCCTCGTACTTCATCTGCAGCTGGTCCTTCTCTGTGCACACACACACACACAAAATGTAATAAACACACATGCCGTGCACATGAGTATACATAAAAGCCCCCTTCCACACACTCTAAATTTACATACCCCACCCCCTCCCCCTCTCCCTCCCTTTGGCCCCATATCCAAATCCTATATCAAAAGCAAACGCCACCTGCTAATCACGAATTCCAACAATACGGCTATTCACATTCCCTAGGTTACCCTATCAGTTGAATTCCTACACTTGTCCCTTCTCTTATCTAAGGCCACCAAAGAATGTACACCCCTTGGCGCCACTAACTCCCATCTAAACCTCGCTCACCAATCTTGTAGTAATCCACCGCCCACTGGTAGAGCTGTCCTGGGGGACGCCCCCAAATATCTCCATCTATCTCTAGCGTTCCTGCTTTCATTGCTTCGTGGACTGCTGTCAACGACACGTCTATGACTGCTACGCGCCCGTGTCACCTGAAGCATGCAGGTCCAGAAACTCCACCCCGCCTTACCCAGGCGGCACACCAGAGCACATCGTCTGGTTCGTCCACCTCTCGGACCTGTACCTCAGCACTGCAACGGATCCCGGCCGATCCAGATCTAGAGCGGCTGAGTGAACCTCGGGATCCTGTCTTCCAAGTTCGTGGTGGTTACAGGTGACCTCACAGACGCTAAACTGCCTGAACTCATTTAGTCCCAGCAGTTCGCAGATGAGTGGGAGATGTATTCAGCGGCCTCTTTCATGTCCTTTCGCTCCATTGTCAAGGGCCGTCAGCACTGTCTTCAACTCCATGTCGTCCACCAAAGTAAAAGTTAATGATTTTGACGCAACAATTAAAAATTCAAAACTAATTAATGAATGAAAATTCATTTTTTGCGAATTGGTCCCATGATAAATCATACGTCACCCTGTGTCTGGTTTGGTTGACAGTAATACACTCTGTAGAAGACTTTCTTTGACCTGACATGGAATATGTGTTGTCAAACCTGGAGAACATGGCTGCCAGCAGAGCTAGCTCAGAGATGAGCTAAGCTGCTGCCTTGGGCTGTGACTATAGAGCGGAGGGGTCACTGCAGGGCTTTACACCATCAGTGATCTCTGACCCACCCCTCACCTGAGAGCAGGAGATAAGAAACATCACACACACGCGCACGCACACATGCACACACACACACACACACACACACACACACACACACACACACACACACACACACACACACACACACACACACACACACACACACACACACACACACACACACACACACACACACACACACACACACACACACACACACACACATGCACACACACAGTATACCCTGCCCTTAGCTGTGCCGGCTCAGGAATAAAAATGGCTTATGAGTGTTGATGTAAGCTGCACAGGTCATTAACAGTGAATATCATTGAACCTTCTTACAACAGGTGGGACAGGACAAGATAAACAATCACCTCCAACCTGTCCCCTGGGACACACATCAAACCACTCCCCTGCTTCTGGCCATGGGTGACTCCCTGGACATCTAGCACCCATTCCCATTATCATCCCATTCATAGTCTGGCTCGCTAGACCATCCCATACGCGCCCGCTTGCCCCAAGCTGCTTATTGGGACGGTCTAGCGAGCCAGACTATCCCATTCATGGCATTGTGTCTTGTCAGCAGAGCAGAACAGCCAGTCTCAAGTTTTTCTCCTTTTGAAGTGACCCACCGTTAGTTTGGTTGCCATCTCCCATCTCTTGTTAGTGTGCAGGGTGGATATCTCTTCCAATAGCAAGAAGTGGGGTTGACAAGACTAGGTCATCTTATATAAATACATGGAGGTTTGGGAGCATTATTCTGCAAGGATGTTATATCATGGCAGGAAGGCCCAGTGTGTTATACACACATACATATGTACATGCTGCCACATGTGATGTTGGACTTGCTTTGTGTGTGCACTACTTTACTTGTGCATGTGTGCAGTGCATGCAGACACCCACTGTACTGGGTATGACGACTCCTCCACACACCCTGTGGCACACATCACACCCTCTCCCCAAGTCTGGGTGGTTCCCCTGGACACACACGTGCACACACACACACACACACACACACACACACACACACACACACACACACACACACACACACACACACACACACACACACACACACACACAACTGACCACTCATTTTAATGTATTGGTGTGGATTATTAATAAGGACAAAAATGGAAGAGACACTTGTGTACGTACATGTACGCCTAGCAACATTTCATCGTCTAATAGTGTACATGTCAGTGGGCTGTAACAGAGAGTCTCAAGATCTTTCCTGTTCGAACGGTAGTGATCCAAGAAGGAGGTGCTCATCATGTCTGGAAACGCTACTCCTACTAAGCGCAATATGTCAGCCAGATCTCCTGCGCGCAAAATACTCAGTCCTCCAAAACCCGATTCGCCTAAACAGGGCAAACAGTTGATGGAGTTGGTAGTCGCCGCCATTGGTGCGCTAAAAGAACTGCGTAGACGAATTACTCGCAAAGCCATAGCTGAGTATATCAAAGAGCTGTGCAGAAATCAGTACCGGTTTGAAAACTTCAAGGACTTCCTAAACAACGTGGGCAAGGCGCTGAAGCATGCTTGTAAGGAGGGTAAGGCCGAATTGGTCAAGGGAAAAGGAGCCAATGCAATCTACGGACCGAAAAAGTAGTGAGTTCCTGTCCACGTGTTGATTCTGTGTTCAAGCTGGCGTGCGTGGCTTGCAATGTAGCTAGCTGCTTGCATGTGTTTTATTTACATTTGTTTTGTTGCATGTATATATCAAAGTGAGTATTGGGCAAGCCAAGCACTAAATAGTTTGGCAGCTGTCTGCTGCATATGCCTGTTCACATTAAGATTTACAGAATAACCTTCCTGATTCAAACTACCTATATTGTCTTTTTAGTTGCCAGAAACGGCTCTGTCACACTGTGTTAGCAATCTCTGCAAAGATCAAGTTGGTGCGTGTGTGGCTTGCAACAGTCTCTACTAAAGCTGTTATCCTGTTAGTTGGCTGCTTCCTCTGCTAGTCTTTAACTTGCTGCTGCATCTTCACTCCTCACTTGAATCATCCACAAGCACTTCCTTGCAATGGAGTAGCTAAAGCTGTAACACATAGCAGTGACGCAGCAAGCTCTTGTGCAACTCATCAAATGGTTTCCTACTGCAGTGAGTTTGATACACTAGCCATATTCCTCAGTATAACCAGTCCTAGGCACTTCAGAATTGAACAAAAAGGAGCTAAAGCTGAAGTAAACCAGGCCCCCCATCTAGGAACCATCCCCCCCCCCCATTTCGGCACTTATATATTACCTTGTTCTTTTACCCTTATACCTTTCCTGAACATGTTGACATTGGGTTAAACTTTGATTCTTTCTCTTTCCATATAGATAAGAAAATACTAACTCCATTGCAAGCAGTATAGCACAAACTCATTAATTTTGAGTCTTGAACATGACACACATGAATGAGCCCCACATGTACTGATTTTAGTTATAGCGAATTTTTTGTAGACAGTGCAAGTTGCAATGACGATTGTCTATTTCACAGAAACGGTAGTGAATTTGAAGATGATATGAAAAGCACTAAAACAAGGTGGTGCATGCACTGACAGTGATTTATTCATCTTACACATTCTACTTATAACCCTGTAAATGTGTTTGGACCATGAGAGGTATATTGCACCAGTCCACTGCATTGTATAGGTATAGACTCGACATGTGGCTTGTTGGATTCTGTAGCAGCACTAGGCTCTTTGTTTGGCCAATCATTACAGCTGGCTTGAATTATGTTGCAAATGTTCCTAGCAAGCCAAGATAACCGGCTGATCTTCTAATGGTTTGTTACCAAGCATGGTTGATATAAATAAGACATGAGCTATGATTAAACATACAGTGATCACCATTGGAGTGTTGCACAGGTCCACTGTAGCTACCATCACACTGTTACAATTACTTAAGTTCTTAATCACTGTCATTAAGAGTTTGCTGTGTTTCCGGCTTATGTCCTCTGGGTTAGAAAGCAACACACCATGCAGGTGTATACAAATGCAGAGCATTGTAGGATGAGCCTTTTCATGCGTTGATGCACCTGTGGCTATAGGGTTCAGTATTCTAGAAGCAGAGGGATGCTTTCTCTGAACACTCACACTTCTCCCCCCCCCCCCCCCCCCCCACAATCTTAGCAGGCCTAATCACCAAACTGTTCCTTGTGGGCAACATTCCAGATCTCCCTTGGAGGCAATATTATAGCTAGCTAGCTAACTGGCTGCAGCCGTATGATAAATTAATGTTGCTTACGAGTGCAAAGAATGCATACCGAGGCTGTGAGCACATGTACATGCATGTATGTGTGAGTGGCCATCTGCATCTAGTCTTGCATACCATAGACACTTGATGGGGCCCTTGGGGTTAGTATAGTTCTTATATATTATTAGACCCCCCAGATTGTTGGCGTATAGGCTAACCCTAAAAGGTTACAGTCAGGGTTAGACGATATACCGAACTTCCACATAAACAAACTTCTGGTTTACATAAGACACCGCCCGGTGGCAGGAGCAATTATGTGACACCAATAACTACCGCATTTCCGGTGGCAGTAGCAGCGGCCATATATTATAGGTGTCGGCTCGTTAGCCGTGGACCACCCGGCGGCCGCCGAGGCCTCGTCGCCTCCGCCCACTGCAGATCAATACAAACCCTGGTGCAGTTGTGTAGCGCAGCACGACTAGCGATGTCAAGCGTTGAAATGGGTAGGGTTAAGAAAAAAGGCCCCGCTGCGACTCGGAGCTTGCAGGAGACGTTCTACGAGGGCCAGTTAGACAAAATTCTGGATGAAATCTACGACAGCGAGGAGTCGTGGTGGAGGGCAGTGGAGGGCTTGCTGAATAAGGTTAGCCGCATTGCTAGCCACATTCCTGTATGCGCTTCGCATTTGAAGCCTGGCTACTTTAACTTTTGATGCAGGTTCCAAGCGATTTGAAGAAGGAGCTCGACGGCAACAGTTCACAAGCTGGTGAAGAACAGCGGAAGGAGTCCAGCATCAAAGTGATGGTGGGCCTCCTGCTCAAATTGAAAAGTTTCACAAAACACAGAGGATTGGTTTACGTGTTGGATGAGGGGCTGGATGAGTATCCCGTAAGCGGCATGGTATCTAAGGCAGTTGTATCATTCAACATTGACACACGAAGGCTCCACCTTGTGTCTTTTGTTGTATGACTGTTAGCCCTACCCCTCACCATAACCTCTCCTACATTGACCTGTGCACAAGGGGACCATAGCTGCTCTCCAATCAGACTACAGAAGAGAATATTCATAGCCTCTTTCTAGTCTCACGTGTCAGACCCCCTGCAGAATGGCCAATAAGCCAACTTATGTCATAGGAATGTAATCATTTGGTAAATGTAACTCTTGCACAAAGTCATCTGTAGAGCAGTAGTGTGCTGCAAGTGATGTATGGAGTGCCTGAGTTTGTATTATTTTGCTTGTACGGCTCGTTCTTGTTCTGTTTGAGAGTGTACCCGAGCAAAGTCGCAATGCGTCCAACCATATCCTTTGAGTGAGCCAACACTGTCATATTGCAAACGGTGAATCTGATTGGTCAGGACAGGATCTTGTCCTGGACACAAGTCGGTGTACACAATGTTACCAGACCTTTCCGCAGGGGGGTCTGGCGCACGAGGCTAACCCTCTTTCTTGGCTGTGATGCAAACACCATACTGAAACAGCACCCAAGTTGTGATATTTGTGTGCTGCCATGGCTAGGCATGTAAAAACGTGGAAAATGCAACTGCAAATGTCCAGCAGGTACGGAGCCATGACAACACATTGTTTCATATGTGTGTATCCTTTCTGGAGACACAGTACCATCTTGACGACACCTTTTCATACCAGCCATAGAGTCCTGTGTGGCTAGGCAGAGACATAAGCACCTATCACCGGGCTTCACTTGTCAAGACTTGATGTTTAGAAGGCCAAGCATTTCAACAACTTTATGTACAGTTGTCATTATCAGTGGCACATATGTACAAGAAAGAGGAGAGACTCGCACTACATGCATGGCTATTTATGGTTGTTATGTAATTGAAATGCATTTGTATATTGGATGTATATATAGATCATGAATTTTCGTGAGACTGATAGCAAAATTCATGAAAATATGCTATAGTCACTTAGAACTGAGCTCTTACACAGTTTGTTGTCATGATGGAGAGATGAATTGGCTGATTACGTTGTGATGCACTGCATGTGACATGGTGTTATCTTGTTAACCTTGTGTATGTGTAGTGTTTGCATTAATTGTGTGGGTGCTGTGACAGCTGTGTGATGTAGCTAGTGTGTGTATTTAAGCAGGGCATGTTCGGTCATGGTGATGATGATTCAGATCTATGTAAATGGTTGAACTGTACCCTGTTTATGACAATTAGCACACACACTCTCTCTCCCTTATAGATGGAACACATGGCTAGTGAGCTGCTGAAGCGTGGAGCAGACCCCAACAGAGAGAGAGGCACAAATGGGTCCACACCACTCCACCTTGCCATTGCAGAGGAAAACTTGAACGTGGTGAAGATGCTGCTGGAGAAAGGAGCCTGTTTGGAGACCAAGGATGACTGTGGCTGTACTCCCTTCTTGGTAGCAGTCAAGGAGAACGAGAACAATGACATATTTCGTCATCTCCTGGATCATGCGAAGGTGAATGTGGATGCTGTGACAGACCATCAAAAAACTGCCCTGCACTTGGCTTCACGAGGCTATGATGAGGAGATCATGACAGCCTTGATAGGGAAAGGTCTGTCTGTGGCTGCAGAGGACAAAGACGGCTGGACACCACTCCATGAGGCATCCTACCATGGGAGTAGGGAGGCAGCTGAATTTCTCATTGAGAATGGTCAGTCACTGTTCTTACACAGAGCAGCTGCTTCAACCATGCAGGTGCCTGGTAGGACTGTGCATGGAATGTCACTGATATATTTCCCATATCCATTACTATAATACATTCTAGTGTAGCTACGAACTGCATGTGCATCTCTGAATTTTTGTGATCAGTAATGTTCGTGATTTTCGTGAATGCTCAACAAATATTTTTACAGACATTTAAAATGGCGTATGTCAGCAGAAGCTGTTTGCTTGGTAAAGTCCTTCTCTTTACGAAACTCTGAATGGAACAATAGTATTATGATGCAATCATATAGCAAGAGAAGTAACAGACAAATGGATTTGTTCGATTGAAGAGCTATTGATGCTGCTACTCCTGCAATTGCTGCATGGCTAGTCTACGTATGATTATATATCAGCCCAATTTTAGGATTAGGGTAGCCTAAACCCAACCCACACGGGCACAATACAACAACCATGTATGTTATAGTAGTAACCTAATAACCACCTGAGAGCTTCCATTGTGACACCCTGGCATTTCCCTCTATGGCTCTCACCCTTTTCTGCATGTTGTGCTGGCATGCTACAGGAGCTTCTGTGAATGCCAGAGATCACAGGAAGCGGACTCCTCTGCATGTGGCAGCTGAGGGTGGTGAGGAGGAGCTCATTGCATTACTCCTGGACAACAACGCAGACTGCCACATCACTGATCTGGATGGCAACACTCCACTGGATATTGCCATATTGCAGTATGCAAGAGCTGCTCAAGAGCATGAGAGAGTCGCCAAGCAGCCTGTCCATGTTAGAGTCATCAAGGAACACATATTGGACATGATCAAGTTCTTCAGGATGCACCTGTTCCTTCCCAAGAAAGATGCAGTGGAGGAGCTTAAGCTGTGTGAGGATAACGAGCGGTGTAGGTTAGCCTTCAACCTCCTCCTGAAGAAGTCAATGGTATCCTCTTCCAAGAAAGACATTGCAATGAAGAAGGCCCTGCAACCGGCCATGGATTCAGGCAGAGTCAAGGACAACCTTGTTAGAGGGAAGATTAGAGAAATGTCTCCATTCAGGTATGGCCAGGGATGAAATAGGCAGTGTCAGTAATTTTAATTGTCTCCTGCACACACACTGTCTTGGCATCTACAGTGTCGCCGGTATGTTCAAGCACAGAAAAAGTGATGTAGAGAATGGCTTTGTTACATTTGCAGCCAAGTCATATCGAAAGGTAATGCTCTAAGGCAGTCCAGCCCCAGAATGAAATGCCTTGCAAGAAGCATGCATTGTCTCTCTCTGTACCTTACTCATTCAACTGTATGCATGCATACACAATAGTACTTTGTTGTATTCTGTCACCTCAGAAGCTATGAGATTAGCTTATGCATACAAGAAATGACTGTTCCTCATTGAACAGTGCCCTGAGATACTTCATCCCTTTCACTTCCTCAATCCTCTCACCCTTCATCGAAACATCACATGATCCTCCTCCTATTGCACAAACATTGCATTGGTCTTCCCCCAGTTTATCTTCATCTTCCACTTTGCCATCGCCTCATCCAAGATCCTTAGATTGCTCTCCACATCCTTCTCTTTCTCAGCCACTAGCATTAGGTTATCTGCAAATAAAAGAAACCGCAAGTTTCTTTTTTCAAGTTTTGTAACACAAAGTTATGTCATGATCTCAATTTCACCTTCCAGAAATCAACCAAGGCTGTCATGGACCACTTTGTGTTAGGCAAGAGACTTGTCAACTGTGAGATCATTGAGGCTGACACAAAGGGAATCCCGCCAGACCAGGATGACTTTGATGAAAACAGTCAGTCTGTGCTTGATGTCATTGTGGAACAGAATGACAAGGTGTGGATCCTTAAGTCTATTTACACTCTAATGTCTGTAAAGTTATCCCATGCATGTGTACGGTATATACCTGAGTGTGTGAAGCATCTTAGTTAACAGTAGGCTTACATTCATTCAGGCAGGGTTAAATCATGATCAATAATAAGCAATACTTGACCCCCCACCCCCCACCCCCCCCCCCTAGGTGCTAGCCCAGCATCCCTCCATTAGGGCCATCTTGGATTACAAATGGAAGACATTTGCGAAACAGCTTTTCCTGTGAGGCTAGGAAGAGGCTGCACAACTAACAGTGGTCCTGTGTATCATTCCATGTTCTTGTTCTCCCAGCATTTACTTCATGGTGTATGCTTTTCGTATGCTGTTCTTTGGACTGGCTCTGCTCATTGCTGCTCGACCTGACCTGGACAACCCTGGCTGTTACAGAGATGGATGGGACTACTTCAGGGGAGTTTGTGAGGGGATTTCCCTACTTTGTTTTTTCTGCACAGGTGTCACTGAGATTCTGGAGATGGTCAGGTACATTGCTGCACTTAATGTATACCACAATTGTGATGTCTAATGATTGTAGGAGTGAAGTGCCCAGTGAAGTGCTTACTCTCATGCTATTGCCATGCACAATGCTGTTATTTGTTGCATTCACATGCATATTCATGCATGCTGGCTGAATATCTGCCCTTTGAGTGGATTTGATTCCAGTCTTCCATGCATCTGTAAAACTCAGTGGGACTGTTATATTTGGTTCGTTTTCTCTCAAGAAAGCAAGCAGCAACTACCTACCACCTTAGATCACTCCCTGCATTGCTGTCACGAAGCCTTCTGTGTTTGGCATAGATTGATGCAAAACTGAGCTTGTGACCAGCTAAACTACGATCTTCACCCTAACGCTTAGATATTTGCTGACTATAAACACTACACGTATATGCATTGGATGCATGTGCATTCAATTTGGATTTGAACCTTTACACTCTGAAGTGCACTGGTGCAAATGTATATCAGCGTAAACATGTGCATCTCTGGAGATGGTTACTGATGT
This sequence comes from Ianthella basta, assembly GCA_964019415.1. Lineage (NCBI taxonomy): Eukaryota > Metazoa > Porifera > Demospongiae > Verongiida > Ianthellidae > Ianthella > Ianthella basta. The sequence continues at coordinate 6,330,609 of OZ025887.1, forward strand.
GTGCTTGCGTGCATGTCTTTGCTCCATGAATGCCCACATGACATTACTCACAGCCAAAACTGCAATGTTCTATACTCTGCAGTTTCAAATCAAGGTACTTCAAGGATTTCTACAACTACATGCAGTGGCTTGCGGTCATCCTGTCTTGCCTCATCATCCCTTTCCGGGCAACCACCACATGGTGTGCCTCCACTGGAGATGGCTACTGTGTTGACCCCACTCTCCTGCCAAATTCCACAAATGTCTCCTTGGACATCAACCTGGCTTGCATCACTGCATCCCATGTCCAGTGGATCATTGCCTCACTGGCCTACATGGCCAATGCCATTCTGGTCATTGAGTACCTTGCTCTGTTCAGGTACACACGTAGCTAATGTAGGCTACTGTGACAGTGTGTGGGCAGGCTGTAGGCTACTGTGACAGTGTGTGGGCAGGCTGTAGGCTACTGTGACAGTGTGTGGGCAGGCTGTAGGCTACTGTGACAGTGTGTGGGCAGGCTGTAGGCTACTGTGACAGTGTGTGGGCAGGCTGTAGGCTACTATAGTGTAGTGTGTGGATAGTCAGTGCACCTTCCCCTGCAGGACCACAGGATTGTATGTGAAGATTCTCGAGAAGATTATTATACAGGACATGCTCAAGTTCTCAGTGGTCTTCTTCATTGCTCTGTACATCTTTGTTGGGTCATTCTATCTGGCCCTGAGGGCTGGGGTGATTGTCTACACGTCCACTGGGGCCATTGTTTCAGACTTGGAGGCGTTCAGTCTGCAGACCCTGTGAGCTGATGACATGCACACGCACACACACGCACGCACGCACACACGCACGCACGCACACACACACACGCACACACGCACGCACGCACACACACACACACACACACACACACACAGAGTCTATGTATCTTAACTGTTTTAAGTCTTCCTGCAGGTACCCTTGGCATGTGGTGTTCACCGGTTTCCGAATCCTGATTGAGGCTGGAGATATCCTCGATGGCAACCATTTTGCTAATAATGATGAAGGGCAGTACATTGGCTACCAGTGAGTGTGCTTGTAGTGACATCATCTGGTCCTGCCCTACCTCTTTAAGTGACCCCCTTCCCCCCTCCTCCTCCCCAGGTGGTTCTCTGTTGTAATGTACCTGGCTTTCCTGTTTAGCGTGATTGTGGTCCTGCTGAACCTGCTCATTGCCCAGATGAGTGACACCTACACTAAAGTACAGGAAGATGTGGAGGGGACCTTTGCCATTGCAAGGGCCAGAATCATCTCCAGGCTACAGAAGGGGAAGTGGCTGTTTTGTAACATGTGCAAGGGGTCTCAGGACAAGCAGAATGAGGAAGCTGAGAATAGAGTCAGTGCATGGTACTGTAGTGTATGGATATGTATCATGTAATGCTCACATGACCTGCTCCATGCCTTGTAGGACGGAGAGACGGCGGAGAGAAAGAAATGGGTACGACAGACATACAAGAAGCGCTGCTATAGGAGGTACATTTGGACAGGTTAGTTATGCTTGTTGTTTGAATTGACCAGTTGTGCATGTTTGGCTCCTCTGCTCTCCTCAGAGCTCACAGATGAAGAGCTCAAGCAGCAGCAGCAAGAGGAGAAGGCTGAGAAAAGAGATGTGCCTGCCACATGTGTTGAGTGCAGAGTAACACAACAGAAACTTGACCAGCTTATTAAATTGCTAAATAGGCAAGTTGAGCCTGCCCCTACAGGAGGCACGGCAGGTACAGAGGGCAGACAGACTAAAGGTGGCAAGGATGGTGAAGAGAAGGTGACACGTATTTAGTGTAGTTACCCAACAAGGACCTATGTCAAGCAGTTACACTACTTTTCCAGACATTACTTTGTGTACTTGTATTCCATTTGTAGCACAGCTGTTATATACTGCAGTGAGTATATTGGTGACTATGGAGACTATGGAGTATGGAAAGCTATTCTATGAGGACTGGCACATACATTGCATGCTATGGAGACACTTGCTGAATTATTTATATAATCGACGATTGTCTGGCATACACATGATACATTGCACATACAAAAGCAAATCAATGCAAACTTGGTGAGGCAAAGCAAACTTGGTGAGGAATGAATGATAAAAAGTATAGAAGTATAAAAACCACATGCATGTCTCGTCTTACAAACTAGTTCCTTTCCTTCCAATGAGGTTGGAGACAGAGAGTGGTGAGTCGGGAGGTGGAATTGAGTGGGAGGTGTCAGCCGATCCATTGATGATGGTGATGTTTCCTGCCCCACTGACGCTGGGAGGGGGTGTTATCTCAATCACACTTGGGAGACTCACAGGGTACGACAGCTGAACCGCATGTGCAGCTATCTGATCATCGGCCACAGGCTGGATCCATGGAGGGTAGAAAGGATTGTGATATTGAGAAGGGTAGTAGGGGTATGGAGGAGGGGTGGTCTGTCTGTGGGTGGGTGGGTACAAGGGGCCCGGGGCAGGACACTGGTAGTAGTTGGGGTAAGGGGAGACACCAATAGGGGATGACGTCTTTGGTTGGGGAGGATTCCTTTTGCGTGGGAGAGGAGTGCTGGAGATGTTACTGGAATTGAGAGGGAAGTACCAGTTGGTCGCCGGCTGTAGTGGGACCTCCTTCCTCTTCTTGGCCTCGCCAATTAGCATTGTGGGGTTGCCCGCCATTCGTCTGGCGCGCGCACGACGATTCTGGAACCAGAAGGTGACCGTCTGTTCGCTCAAATGCAGGTGCGAAGAGATGCTTTTTCGTTGCATACCGTCAGGATAGGGCTCTTCTGCGAAATAGAGCTCGAGATAGTGGACTTGCTCCGTGGTAAAGTTGGTGCGGTTCCGCCTCTTGCCGCTAGGTCTTTCTTGATCAGTCGTGGTGTCACGCCTTCTCTTCCTGGTGTGCGTGTTGCTCTCGACCTCCTCCACTCGAAGGCTCACCAAATCGCTGTTGTCGCACTGGGTCATCTCGATTGCACTGCACTGGAATAGTACCTTGTCATTCCAGCGATCGCTTTTATGCTTTTGCCGTGCATGCGCTCCTTACTCAAGCGCCGTCAGCGCTGTCTGCAACTCGATGACGTCCCGCCAAATAAAATGATTATTAGGCGAACAATTAATTAAAATTCATTGTGCGAATTGGTCCACAGGATAGTTCATACGTCACCCTGTGTCTGGTTTGGTTGACAGTAATACACTCTGTAGAAGACTTTCTTTGACCTGAACATGGAATATGTGTTGTCAAACTTGAACATGTAAGTGCCGGGAGCTGAGAAGGTGTGTGTTCCTGTGATGACATCTTCACTGCACTCCCTCCGAACAATGGGAAGGAGCTCCTGTTCCTTCTCCTGTGCAGCCCCTCGCATCAGGAACCCAACACCAAATCCAATGTCATAGGCCTCTGTGCAGAACTCCCAGAAGATGCCGGATGCACTGTCACTTGTGTCCACCTTGACTACTGCCATCTCACTCCTCGACACCTGGAGAACATGGCTGCCAGCAGAGCCCAGCTCAGAGATTAGCTGAGCTGCTGCCTTGGGCTTCGACCATAGAGCAGGGGGGTCACTGCGGAGCTGTACACCATCAGTGGTCTCTGACCCACCCCTCACCTGAGACCAGGAGATAAGAAACATCACACACACACGCGCATGCACACACACAGGCACGCACGCGCACACACACACACACACACACACACACACACACACACACACACACACACACACACACAGTATGCCTATACAAGCACTCTGACCTCTGGTTGGGGTTGTGCTTGGGCCTCTGACTGCCTCTGCTGCTCCAGCAGTCTCCTCTGCTCTTCTTCTTGTCTCTTACGCTCCTCCTCCTCCTTTCTCCTATGCTCCTCCTCCTCCTCCCTTCTCCTGCGTTCTTCTTCCTGACGGAGCCTCTCTTCTTCCTGTGCCCGTTTGAGTGCCTCAGCCTCAGCCACACGCCTACACAGTGGGTAAAGTGCAAGTGTCAAATGGACTCATGCTCGCCAGCTGGGATGCAGTAGCGGTTGACTTGGGCTCCACTAGCACAGGAGGTTACAGGAACTAGCAACACCACACAGAGGCATGGTGTGATTAGATGTGATTAGAAAACAACTCGAGAGTGAATAGCCAGTGTGAAATTGCAGTG
>OZ025887.1:6339731-6595525 GCA_964019415.1 Ianthella basta
TGAGAAGTTGACAGTGGGGCAGTGATAGAGTGAATGACAGACAGTGACAAAGTGAATGACAGACAGTGACAAAGTGAATGACAGACAGTGACAGAGTGAATGACAGACAGTGACAGAGCTATAGAGAGATGAGCTGCTCACGTCAATCTCTCCTCTTGCTCCTGTGCCTTCTCCTGCTGTTGCTTTTCTTCGTTAGAGAGTTCTGCAAGCAAAGAGAGGAGGGGTGACAAGGGTAGGAGGGGTGACAAGGGGAGGAAGGGCAGTGTTCACGTGCTACAAAAGGAAGCACAGTAAACTCACCAATCCATATGTATTTGCAATAGAATCGCTTCCTGTAGGTCTATCAGTGCAAGGACAAAGCAGATGAGAAGCTGAACTATGTACTTCCTCCCTTACCACACAGGCAGCTCACCTCCTTACAAAGAACACATCTTTTTGCCTTCTGCAGCCTGGCAATGATTCTTGCCCTGGCAATAGCAAAGGTCCCCTCCACATCTTCCTGTACTTTAGTGTAGGTGTCACTCATCTGGGCAATGAGCAGGTTCAGCAGGACCACAATCACGCTAAACAGGAAAGCCAGGTACAGGACAATAGAGAACCACCTGGGGAGGGGGAGGGGGGAAGGGGAGGGTCACTTAAAGGGGCAGGGCAGGACCAGATAATGTCACTACAAGCACACTCACTGGTAGCCAATGTACTGCCCTTCATCATTATTAGCAAAGTAGTCACCATCAAAGATTCCTCCAGACTCAATCAGGATTCGAAAACCAGTGAACACCACATGCCAGGGGTACCTGTACAGAGCAGTGCTCCCTATGAATTACATTCTACAAGAGACACCATGCATGTGTTGGTGTGAGTGTGTGTGTGGGCATGTCATCAGCTCACAGGGTCTGTAGGCTGAACACCTCCAAATCTGATCTGATATCTCCAGTGGACATGTTGACAGTCACCCCAGCCCTCAGGGCCAGATAGAAGGACCCAACAAAGATGTACAGAGCAACGAAGAAGATCACTGTGAACTTGAGCATGTCTGACACAATAATCCTTAGGAGAATCCTCACATACACACCCGTGGTCCTGCAGAGGGCAGGAGAGAGCAAGAGAGGGAACCATACAGTAGTATAGGGTATTCAGACTACCCCACATAGTCACTGCATGCAGTGGTTACCTGAACAGAGCAAGGAACTCAATGACCAGAATAGCATTGGCCATGTAGGCCAGTGAGGCAAAGATCCACTGGACATGGGATGCAGTGATGCAAGCCTGGTTAATGTCCAAGGAGACATTTGTATTCGGCAGGAGAGTGGGGTCAACACAGTAGCCATCTCCAGTGGAGGCACACCATGTGGTTGTGGCTCGGAAAGGGATAATCAGGAAAGGCAGGATCACTGCAAGCAACTGCATGTAGTTGTAATAGTCCTTGAAGTACTCCTTTGGGAAACTGCAAAGTCAGTACATAGCATAGTGTGTTGTGAAGCCCTTGTGGACAATAAGAAATAGTGAGCCAAACACCTACGTATGTGATGCCACAGTAGCATAATGGAAGATGCCCAGAGAAGTACAGTCACATACCTGAAGATCTCCTGAATCTCATCACCAAGTTTGAAGAGAAAGAAGAGCAGAGCAATCCCCTCACAAACTCCCCTGAAGTAGTCCCATCCATCTCTGTAACAGCCAGGGTTGTCCAGGTCAGGTCGAGCAGCAATGAGCAGAGCCAGTCCAAAGAACAGCATACGGACAGCATACACCATGAAGGATAAGCTGAGAGGACAGCAACATGACATTGTAATGATCAATTTCACAACTCCACTACGATAGGCATAGCTGATTGCACAATAACTAGCATTAATTGGGTAATACACATGTACAACTGACGCAAAAAGCCATCTCCCAAACTTCTTCCACTTGTAGTCCATGAGACCTCTAATCGAAGGGTGTTGGGCAAGCTCCTGTGTAAAGAGTAACAAGAGGTCACCAAATCCCACAACACCACATCCAACACACTACGCACCTTGTTCCCTGCTCCAACAAGATCAAGCAGAGACTGCCCACTTTCATTGAAGTCATCCTCATCTGGGGGGATTCCCTTCTCATCGGCCTCAATGATCTCACAGTTGACACGACTCTTGCCCAGTACAAAGTGGTCCATGATGGCTAGTGTTGATTTCTGGAGAGATAAACAAATTAAGTGCTAAAGGCCCACCACATACACACCATAGGCTGTTAGTTAGGAGGCATTGACATACTTTTAGCTCTTTCTTGGATGCAAACTGTGGGAGGAACTGGTACTCTCCTTCCCCACCACACGACTTTGCCTTCAGCATATCAGCCACCCTGCAGGACAAGCAACAACCATCGCACATAGAAGACTTGTCACGTGCCCGGCCCCATGGACATGGCAGTCGGACCAACACAGTTGAATGGTGACATCTCCTCCAACTGCTCTGCCACAAAGTCATCTCGTGTCCTCTGCCCTTCCATGGCCTTCTTGAGACTCTTCTTTGCCTGGTCATCCCTCCTGCTGGAAACAGTGTGTGAAAGGAGGATGTCAAACCCATCTTCCCATCTCTCTTTAGCTGCAACATCCAGAGGGGTGTTGCCATCCACGTCTGTCAGCCCTGTGTCTGCATTGTTGTCCAGGAGCAAGAGGAGCAAGTCTTCTTCATACTCTTCAGCAGCAATGTGCAGTGGTGCCTGCCTCTTGTGGTCTCGGGCATTGACACTGGCTCCTACACAGGGATGCACAAAAGGGTCACTATATGTGAGGAGAAAGGTGTCATCAAGCATACGTACCTTCCTCAATGAGAAGTTCAGCTGTATCCTCATTCCCGTAGTAGGCTGCCTCGTGGAGCGGTGTCCAGCCATCTTTGTCCTCAGCATCCAGGAACAGACCTTTCTCAATCATCTTTGTCATCATTTCCACATCATCATTCTGAGCAGCAAAGTGCAGGGCCGTCTTCTTATCCTCATCAACAGCATGCACATCTGCACCGTGCTCCAGGAGGAGGTCAATTATTTCTTCAGATGCACTAAAGTTGACTGCTTCCAAGAGGGGGGTAGAGCCGTAGTCATCCTTGGTCTCCAAATGAGCTCCTTTCTTCAGCAACTTCTTCACTAAATCCACGTTTTCCTCAGCAATGGCAAGGTGGAGTGGTGTGGACCCACTGTAACCTCTCTCTTTGTTGGGGTCTGCTCCACGCTTCAGCAGCTCAATAACCATGAACTCCAGCTGTGGGGAGGGAGCTAGCTATGTACACCAATGCTGTATTTGTATACACTCTTCTTAGCCTATACAATTATGTATGTAGCTAGCTGAAGTTGAAAGAAATTATTCAATGCCTATACAAATGAGTGTAGTATGGAAAAGTTTGGAATGTTTAAAATGCAGTGAGGCTTGAGTATAAGACTAGTCTAGCACTTGCTAGAAGCACCCGCAGTGGAGAGGGTCAAGCTTGATGGACTAGTAAGACTTGTGGATTAGATGTGGACGCCCTGTGTATGTCACCATGCAGGTCAAATACTGGGCAGTGTGCACAGCTGCAGCCAAACAACATACCGGGTAGCTCGCAAGGTCCTCATCCAGCACATACACCAATCCCTTGTGCACTGTGGTCCCCTCCATGTCGAGGAGGAGGTCCACCATCACTTCAACAATGGCCTGCTTCCTCGGCTTCTCTCCTTCTTCCTGCGACTTATCAGCAACCTGCACCAACGACCAGCAGCATGTCACGGACTGACAGGGGGGCGGGATGTTTGCAGCAGCCACAGATCCCCTAGGAGCTGGATGCTATGCTACAGCTCAACACTCCGCCCCAGCTACAGCTGAGCAGCTTGCAGCATGCGTACGGCGCGCGTACAGAACACCACGCAAGGAAACCTAGTCAGGCGTAGCCGACCCTCCCCCCCCCCCCCCCTTCCCCCCCCCCCGGACGACTACGCCTGATTAGCTATAGCCACAAACCTTCACTGCAAACTCTTCATCCTTCTTCAGCGCAGCTTCCACGGCTTCCCACCAGCCCTTCTTGTCGTCGAACCACTCCGTGAGGATATCATTGAACCTGTCCTTGTAGGTCCGGGTAGCTTGCCGAGCGAACCGACGATTCTCCTTCTTGCTAGGCGCGAAGCTTACATCAAAATCCGCAGTTTTCCCCAAATCGTCCATGGCAATACCGTTCTCAGACCCCTCCGTGGACATGATGGAGTTTGCTCAGTGCTGCAGGAGCCTGTGCCGGCCAATTTCAAGCTATTCCTCAGAGTTTCCTCTGCAGGTTGTGTGGGCGTGGCATGCTGGTTGCGAAGGAGTGGCTTGTGCGTGCAGGCAACTGTTCGAGGCACCATACACGTGCACCAGGCACGAACTGCACACGAGAAGCACTATCTTCTTCGTCCACGATTACATTGTCTACTCGTAGACAGAAGTCCACTGTGGCACTGGGAATGGCACACACCAGACCATGAGGCAATACTACAGAGAATATAGACACCTGGTACTTGTTCACACTTGGCCAATGGGCAGTCACTCCCCTTGAGCTAGCTTACAGCTGGTCACGTCGTGTGAGCGATGAAGGTAGCCTAGTAGCATTACCTATCATGGTACAGTACACTGTCTGCCATGATCCTGTAAGATCTCGAAACAATAAAAGTGTTAAGAATTTGGTGACACTGATTGCCGCTAGGCTACACAGGTTAACTACAGCACTAATGGATCACAACTCCTACACATTGCAGACTTGTGACAGCAATGACACCATGACACACATTGTCACACAGACTACAGGCCAACGGGCACTACTTGGTTACTTTCTGTTGCGCCACCACCACACACCGACTGCAACAGCAGCTACAGCAGCCACGGCGACTACAGCGCCAATGACCTTCTAATGGGAGCAGGAGGGAGAGAGGAGATGTGACACCACAACTGCATGCATGGTCAACAGCTAATGATGCAACTTACAGCGCGAGTGGTACAGTCACAGCACGACAGGTCCCCAATGTAGTACTTTGACTTCAGGTCACGAGCTGAGTCGCTGTGCCCCACATCTGTGAAGGCCTTGGTGGCATCTCGGCCTGTCACAGAGGAGAGGGAGGAGAGGGAGGAGAGGTGAACCATCAACACATCAGTTCTTTGTGTGCACACAGAGGAGAGGGAGGAGAGGTGAACCATCAATACATCAGTTCTTTGTGTGCACACAGAGGAGAGGGAGGAGAGGTGAACCATCAATACATCAGTTCTTTGTGTGCACACAGACTCTTCTTATTTGTAGCACAAATCATGCACCTGGATTGTGCAATCACCATCTAGATTATGCAACAACAAGATGCCAATTGTGCAGGTAGTTTGATGTAGGCAATGTGCCCTCCCGGGTTAGGAAGAGAACACACTAATGAAACATGTGCCTGCAGGCTTCATGAGACTAGTGGTGTGTGGTCTGGGTAGGTAGGCGTACAGAGGTACGTAGTGACAGAGCCTGTGCGTGCGCTGACGGACGATGCAAGGAGGCCTACGTACCTGCGTTCTCCAAAAGTACCTCGGGGCCACCAGGGTGCTACACAGAGGGCAGGGAGGAGGGAGGTGCGGCATTACAGTACACGTGGTAATCCACAGAGATACCAGATAATCAATATCACCATATACCAGTTAGCCGCAACCGGCCAATGGCCGTGCACCTTCCAGCCCATCCTCACCGTGTCCAGCCAGTTGGTCACATCGTAGACTTTGCCGGAAATGATGATCCAACAGTCGTCCTTGGTCGAATGGCGGGCAACTTCGTCCTTCGAGAAGACCTGCTTCTTCGCCTGCTGAGACATGCTGCTCGATCTTCAATGAGTAAAACCCTTTAATGCAGTTTGGCGGACACACCCTCCAAAGGACATGACGGCCGAGGAGTTGCTGCAGGAGCTGGTAGCAGCGGGAGCTGTGTTGGTGAGCTAGGGGCACCGGGTGGGCTAGGGCGGGCTCTGCATGTTTGGGGTCAGTTGGCTCTTCTGGTTTGTGTAGGGCGACGACTTGAAGGGCTCCCTGTGGCGGTTCATAGTATGCTACAGCAAAGGCGAATGGAGCGAGGCGGAGGGACAGAAGTGAGAGATGTCTGATAACTAAGGAGATGCACAAGGAGATACATACTGTGCAATGAACCAAGATGTGTAGTATTGAGGTCTACCTGGCTTGGCTGGAGCACGCACACACAGCCATACGCACAGTGCCTGCAGCACACACTCCACTGCACTACTAGGCAGTGGTGCTGGGCAATATGGACATTTTCTACAGTTCACTGTACCTAATACAAGTATCACAATACCCCGATGTATTGGTGGAGCTCAATGTACACTATGGGGCGTCTAAGCCTTGCCTGTTACATAGACAGCTGTTTTCACACACAGAGTGGGCCTCTCCCCCTGACTTTGAAGGACTACTGGTAGAATAGCTAGAACTATGCCGTTTGTTACATCTTCTAAGCCCTTGTACCACTGTGCTTGCAACATGTTTTATGCATCGCATGGCCAGAAATTTTGTCGGGAATTAGTTTGGTGAATTGTGCAAATTATGGCTTTTGGTATTTACTTGGGTGGTTCGCTAAGCCTTATGTTGTACTGTTATTTTGTTAACAATTTGGCGGCTGAAAATATTGTCAAATTGTTCTCAACACCACCAATCCTCCAAATTCAATTTCCTACCAAATGTTTGAACGGGTTTCCGGTATACAATGTATAGGCAATACTATGATGGTTGCCGACAGCCCTTGATGCCTTGGGGTGGTGACAGTGTTGCTGGTGTTGGCAGTATTGGCCGGCTCCACTAGGCAGTGTGCTGGTATACAGTGGGGCTCACTGACAGGTTGTGAGTGCCACGTGGTGGGCATGTGTCTCAGGTACCCCTCCTCCTGTTGATCTGTGTTCAGCTTATACCCGTTGGTACACCTCCTGGCGGAGAAACTAGTGAGCCAGTTCCGAGGGACGTTCCTCACTCATCGCCCTGCATCCCTGAGCAGCTTCCTCTCACAGGAGGTGAACACATGCCTCATCCTTGCCCTGGCAGCCATAAGCCAGCATGTGAGTGCCTCTCTCGCACTGCAAACCTGTAGCACACACTGGATGTAATGCACGCATGTGTATGCCATTAGCTTGTGAGTGTGTGGGGGATGTGTGGGGTAGTGTGGTGTTCCCCTTCTACTGGTTGTAGGTGCCTGTCGTTCTCCCTGAGATGGCCAACCTGCTGATGGTGGTTCTGAAGAAACTCGTGGTCATCACTGGGGAGGGTGCCAAACAGCTCGGTGAGCTACAGCTGGTCTGTTCTGGTGTCAGACTAGGGTCTGCAGCTGCTGTGTTCACAGTTCCATCTCATCCATCATCATCATCTTGTAGATTGGTCCGTGTGCAAAACACCCTTGTTTGTGGGCGAGATGAAGGCCTGGCTCCACAACTCCAGAACTCAATCGCTGGATCCAGTAACGACACCCTTTGTGGACCCACCCCTTGCCACGCCCTCACAGAGAGGGACCACCTTGCTGAACTACTCCAGCAGCCCCACCTGGCTGGACCGCCTGCTCTGCACGCTCGTCACACAAGGCTCTACTGCTGGACTGACAACGTGGGACTATTCCTTGATCCTCCTCCTGGCTTATGAAGTATTGGGGCTGAGGCCAGACCCTAATGGGCTGTCAGACCAGAAGGAGGTGGAGCAGCAATTGGAGGAGGTCTCTGGCCTCATTGAGGACATCATGGTAGCCTGGGTGGGTTGTTACTCTACCCTGGAGAGGGACAGCTGCGAGTCCCTGCGTGTGTTGGTACCGGCCTCATCTGATGAGGAACCCTCAGGGACTGAGAGCGACCGGGAGAGGAAGATTCAGCAATTCAAGGAGGGAGTGGACTATGCCATCTTGCAGACGGCACACCATCTTTACTACTTCCTTCGCTGCGTCCTCTATTCCTGGCGCCAATTGGCAGCAGCGTGGGCTGGATCAGCTGATGAGCTGACATCACAAGATGCCCTTTGTGCTCTGCTCAAGTCTGCTGTCTCCTTGGATGGGAGGTACAGTAGTGTTCTGTCACAGGTCCACTTTGTGGGGGTATTCCTGGAGGTCTGGGCCACCTGGAGTTCCCTTATGCTGCACACTGTGGAGACCAGGTCCCACAGTGCTACGCTGTGTTTGGAAATGGCCACACAAAGCATGCAGTTTGAAGCTCGGCACACCATCAGCACAGCAGTGACTTACGTGGTGGACAGCCAACAGGAGCTTGTTTTCTGGCTGCCAGAGAGTCTGCAAGACTACATCTTCCTAATCTCTGTAGTTCTGGAGAAAATGGCTGCACTCCTGCGTCACTCCAGCACACATGCCACCCAGCGGTCCAGCAGCAAGAAGGCCATCTCTCCCATGCAACGCAGGAAGCAAGTGTCCGAGGTGGAACAACTGATGCAGGATGTTGGAGTGATGGCCTCTGCAGTCCTGGACCTGTGCCGGTCAGAGCCCAAGGTGCAGCTGGGCATTCTGTATCTGCTGTCAGTGGCTGTCCCTGAGCCTGTGGCAGTAGTGGAGTCCTTCTTACCACTGCTCTCCACTGGGCACCTGCACTCAGAGTTGTCCCTCTTGGAGCGCCATCTAGCTGTGGTGGAGGGCGCCCTGTCACACCTGCAGCCAAGTGCCGTCAAAGGGCCGGGCTGGTGGGAGGTACTCCGGCACTTGAGCTCACTGATGAAACAGTGCGGTGATAACCTGCCGGTGGTCCAGCTCTTGCTTCACTTCCACCAGACACTGCTGAAACGCCTTCCTCACCCCACCAAGGGCCACCTCTGGGAGCAGTCAGTCCTGGACTTTTTGCTTCACACTCTCTCAAAGGAAGCTGGGAGGATGGCTAAGGAAGGATGCAGTGATGGCAAGGCGGCCCCACTGGTGGCAGCTCTGCTGCATACTGTGGAGGTGGGTCTGGCAGATGAACAATGCCTGCACTCCTTTGCGTCCCGCCCCCAGTGCTACCTCCTGCTGGCCTCTCTCCTGCCAGCACCGGAGCATGCTGAGGAGGTGCTGTCCATTTACAAGGTGCTCCTTTGTCCACCTCACGCCACCCACTCCTCCACTGTGGCCAAGGCACAGGACCACTGTGTCGGCTTGCTGGTGCGTGTTGCACTCTCTACCAACGCACAAAGGATGGCTCAGTTCTGCCACTCACTGGCTGCGTCTCCTAATCCTTCCGTTCTCTTGAGGCCGCTGGACATCGGGGAGATGGACCAACTCCAGGTGTCTTTCCGACAGATTTACAACTGTGATGCTGACTCGAAAGTGCTAGTCTCCACTGACCTGCTCTGCTACCTAAGCCTCCTCTCTCTGGTGTGGTGTCTGCTGGAGGAGGTGGCAGGTAGTGTGCGGACGCAGCTGTTGGCCAACAATCTGAAGGATGCTCGTGACTCCTTTGGGCCTGCCCTGGCAGGGCTAGTTCATCGGCTGACTGGTGTGGATGAAGGGCAGGTGACACTGGCCAAGGAGCGGGTGACGGAGGTGGTTTGCCACCTACTGAGGGTGTACATGAACCTAGTGAGGGTCCAGCCTGAGACAAGCAGTAAGGTAGGAGAGGTTATGTGTGGTAGGAGGGGTTGTGTGTGTGGTATGGTGGGCAGTGTAGTCCCCAGTTGCAGCTCAGTAAGTGTTTGACATCCTCTTGTGTGTCTACCCTCCTTCCATTGTTTCAGGCCCTTTCAATGTTTGTTGAGGACCTTCACCCGTGGATGCAGGGAGTGATGCATCTCACTGCCGGACAGAGGTACTGCCAACTTCTGTTTGAAGTCAGCCTCTTTAGTGCAGAGGGTCCCTCGTTGCAAACAGCTCCGGAGCAGCTGCAGACCAAGTGGAAGGGCCCCAGCTATGAGGAATACCTCACTACCTCCTCCAGCACACACAAGAGGAAGGGAGATGGAGTGAAGATGGGAGACCCGGGCTATGATGGTGATGTTGAGACTGTTCACAGTTCTGATGAGTCTCCTCTGCCTGGGATGAGCCTACTGACCCCTCCCCCAGCTGCCCAGTGCCCTCTGGTCTCTGTAGCCCCTGTCATCCACTGTGCTCACTCCGTTGTGGAGGCTTGCACCCAGCAGCTCTCCACTAACAGGTGAGGTGGGTGGGACCCCTGCTGTGTGGTGGGCGGGACCCCTGCTGTGTGGTGGGCGGGACCCCTGCTGTGTGGTGGGTGGGACCCCTGCTGTGTGGTGGATGGGACCCCTGCTGTGTGGTGGGTGGGACCCCTGCTGTTTAGTGGGTGGGACCCCTGCTGTGTGGTGGGTGGGACCCCTGCTGTGTGGTGGGTGGGGCCCCTGCTGTGTGGTGGGTGGGACCCCTGCTGTGTGGTGGGTGGGACCCCTGCTGTGTGGTGGGCGGGACCCCTGCTGTGTGGTGGGCGGGACCCCTGCTGTGTGGTGGGTGGGACCCCTGCTTTGTGGTGGGTGGGATGGGCAGGGAGGTACGTAGAAGGGCTTGCACCTCACGATGCTGCGTGACTGTGGTGGTAGCCTTCCTTCCTCCTGCTTCTTATCTGTCCAGTCTACGAAACTGTGAAGCATTCCTGCTCAACCTATGTGCCTTGCTGCAGAGCTCGGACAATGTGGAAGTACTGGCTGATAAGGTGTGTACACTCTCCCCTCCTCCCCCTCCCTCTCCCCTCCTCCTCTCCTTCCCTCCCCCTCCCCTTCTTTCCATTGCTATGTACCGATGATCCACTTCTTCCCCTTTACTAATGCAGGGACTCCTTGCCCTCCTCCTGGATGGCCTTGGTGTGCTGTTCAGCTGTGACTCCCTCGCCTCTCTCAGTGAGTGCTGCTTGCAGTTGGACGGTGCATACACTTCGTGCTAGTTAAGGACTCCCTCTCACCTCACCCCTCCTCCCCTCCCTCCCTCCTCCCTCCTCATCCCTCCCTCCTCACCCCTCCCTCCTCTCACCCCTCCCTCCTCCCCTCACTCCTCACCTCCCTCCTCCCTCCTCCCCTCCCTCCTCACCCCTCCCTCCTCACCCCTTCCTCCTCACCCCTCTCCTCACCTCACCCCTCCTTCCTCACCCCTCTCTCCTCACCTCACCCCTCCCTCCTCCCCTCCCTCTTCACCTCACCTTTCCCTCCTCACCCCTCCCTCCTCCCCTCCCTCCTCACCTCACCCCTCCCTCCTCCCCTCCCTCCTCACCTCACCCCTCCCTCCTCACTCCTCCCTCCTCCCCTCACTCCTCACTTCACCCCTCCTCACCTCACCCCTCCCTCCTCCCCTCCCTCCTCACCTCACCCCTCCCTCCTCCCCTCCCTCCTCACCTCACCCCTCCCTCCCCTCACTCCTCACCTCACCCCTCCACCTCACCCCTCCCTCCTCCCCTCCCTCCTCACCCCTTCCTCCTCCCCTCCCTCCTCACCCCTCCCTCCTCCCCTCCCTCCTCACCCCTCCCTCCTCCCCTCCCTCCTCACCTCACCCCTCCCTCCTCACCCCTCCTCACCTCACCCCTCCCTCCTCACCTCACCCCTCACCTCACCCCTCCCTCCTCACCCCTCCCTCCTCCCCTCCCTCCTCCCCTCCTCACCTCATCCTTCCCTCCTCACCCCTCACCCCTCACCTCACCCCTCCCTCCTCACCCCTCTCTCCTCACCTCACCCCTCACCTCACCCTCCCTCCTCACCTCACCCCTCACCCCTCCCTCCTCCCCTCACCCCTCCCTCCTCACCCCTCACCCCTCACCTCACCCCTCCCTCCTCACCCCTCCCTCCTCACCTCACCCCTCACCTCACCCCTCCCTCCTCACCCCTCCCTCCTCCCCTCCTCACCTCATCCCTCCCTCCTCACCCCTCACCTCACCCCTCCCTCCTCACCCCTCCCTCCTCACCTCACCCCTCACCTCACCCCTCCCTCCTCATTCCTCCTCACCTCACCCCTCCCTCCTCCCCTCTAAGGATGCTGTTTTCTGCTGGAGAAGGTCATTGACTTGTTTGCCATGTATCAAGTGGAGCCACTTCATCTGAAGCAAATATTTCACATCTTCCAGAAGAGCAAGTACCATTTGGTAATGGGGGGAGGGGAGGGGAAGGGGAGGGAGGGGAAGGGGAGGGAGGGGAAGGGGGAGGGGAGGGATGGGAGGGAAGAGTAAGGGGGGAAAGGCCCTTAGCCTAACCCTAAGTGAGGAAGGGGATCTGGAGGGTAGGCAAAGATGTTTTGTGACCTTGTTGCTGTCACCATTTACTGTAGGAGCGTCTCCCGTCACTGCTCCTGTCCATGTCAGCTCCACAGCATGGTAGCAATGAGGTGTATCCATGGAAACCATCAGCATACATCACCTTCACCTTTCACACTGTAACAATCAGTGTTGACTCAGCGGTGAAGATCCCCATGAACTCCTCCTTCCTCCTGGGGGAGAAGGACTCCTTCTTCCTATCCATGTGGTTCTCTGCCACCAAGCACACCTATCCAGTGAATGTCCATCTCGTCAGCATCCCCATTGACCGTGCCTTCCTTGAGATATGGGCTGGCAGCTGTACAGGGGATATTATCATCAGGTGTGTGCACCTGTGTGTGTGTGTGTGTGTGTGTGTGTGTGTGTGTGTGTGTGTGTGTGTGTGTGTGTGTGTGTGTGTGTGTGTGTGTGTGTGTGTGTGTGTGTGTGTGTGTGTGTGTGTGTGTGTGTGTGTGTGTGTGTGTGTGTGTGTGTGTGTGTGTGTGTGTGTGTGTGTGTGTGTGTGTGTGTGTGTGTGTGTACATGTGTGTGTACATGTGTGTGTACATGCGTGTGTACGTGTGTGTGTGTGTGTGTACGTGTGTGTGTGTGTGTGTGTGTGTGTGTGTGTGTGTACATGTGTGTGTACATGTGTGTGTACATGTGTGTGTACATGCGTGTGTACGTGTGTGTGTGTGTGTGTACGTGTGTGTGCACCTGTGTGTGTGTGTGTGTGTGTACGTGTGTGTGTGTGTGTGTGTGTGTGTGTGTGTGTGTGTGTGTGTGTGTGTGTGTGTGTGTGTGTGTGTGTGTGTGTGTGTGTGTGTGTGTGTGTGTGTGTGTGTGTGTGTACATGTGTGTGTACATGTGTGTGTACATGCGTGTGTACGTGTGTGTGTGTGTGTGTACGTGTGTGTGTGTGTGTGTGTGTGTGTGTGTGTGTGTGTGTGTGTGTGTGTGTGTGTACGTGTACATGTGTGTGTACGTGTGTGTGCGTGTGTGTGCATGTGAGTGCAGTGATTAGTGTTTTGTCACACTGCGTACCTCCTACCTCCCTCTTCATGCTGTAGGCTGTCCCCTGAGCTGAAGTGGTCCTACCCAGATGAGGAGTCTGAGGGCAGCATTCGGTATGGAACCATTGTCAATCATGGGTCATGGAACCATCTGTTTGTTGTCTTCACCAGGAAGCACCAGACAGAGAAGAGAGGCACCTACGAGGTACGTACGTACGTACGTACGTGCATGAGTTGTGAGGTGTCTCTGTGCTGTTCTAACTGGGCACCTCATCCCACTCCATCTCACAACACCCCACTACCCCATTCCACCTCCCCTCACAACACCCCACTACCCCATTCCACCTCCCCTCACAACACCCCACTACCCCCATTCCACCTCCCCTCACAACACCCCGCTACCCCATTCCACCTCCCCTCACAACACCCCACTACCCCATTCCACCTCCCCTCACAACACCCCACTACCCCCATTCCACCTCCCCTCACAACACCCCACTACCCCATTCCACCTCCCCTCACAACACCCCACTACCCCATTCCACCTCCACCTCACAACACCCCACTACCCCATTCTACCTCCCCTCACAACACCCCACTACCCCATTCTACCTCCCCTCACAACACCCCACTATCCCCATTCCACCTCCCCTCACAACACCCCACTACCCCCATTCCACCTCCCCTCACAACACCCCACTACCCCATTCCACCTCCCCCATTCCACCTCCCCTCACAACACCCTACCTGACTGCCACAGATTCAACTGACCATTGATGGCCAGACGTTTGATCCCAGAATCCTGAACTTTGAGGTTCCTTCATGGCTGGCCATATCGGGCTCTGACTGCACAATGCTGCTAGGAGGAGGAGCTGATGCTGGCAAGGTCTGGACGACCATCCTTCAAGAGCATAAAGAGGACATCTCATGGAGCCTTGCCTCACTACAGCTCATGCCCGGTGAGTGCAATTAGGGGGAGGGAGGGGGGAAGGGGTGAGGGAGGGGGGAAGGGTAGGCGGGGTGAAGGGGGAGGAGGGAGGGAGGGCTGTCATTCACCAGGACAAGTCTGTACTGGTCATACAGTGTTGAGTTACATACGTACATGTACTTGATTCTGCACTAGTCAGCCCATTTATTAGGCCTGTGCGATAATGGAAAAAATGTTATCACGATATTCAGCGATATTCTTACCAAATTATCCCGATACTCGATATTATCACAATTATCGCAGCTGTTAGTGAAGCCACAATTATGCAGCAAAACGTAGCCGGCTAAATTTTTGGTAGCTCTATTAGTTGATCACTGCTGTCCAATGTGCTGTGTCTAGCTACTAGTCACCAGCTAGTGAGCACTGCTGTCCAATGTACTGCATCTAGCTACTAGTCACCAGCTAGTGAGCACTGCTGTCCAATGTACTGCATCTAGCTACTAGTCACCAGCTAGTGAGCACTGCTGTCCAATGTACTGTGTCTAGCTACTAGTCACCAGCTAGTGAGCACTGCTGTCCAATGTGCTGCATCTAGCTACTAGTCACCAGCTAGTGAACACTGCTGTCCAATGTACTGTATCTAGCTACTAGTCACCAGCTAGTGAACACTGCTGTCCAATGTGCTGTGTCTAGCTACTAGTCACCAGCTAGTGCAGCTGGCTTTAAATTAAAGGATTGTGTTCGTGTAGTCTTGCAGAGCCACTGCATGCGCAAACTATGTCTTACCCACTGTCTGGCCTTCCCTAACTGGAAGGAAATTATGGATAAACACCATTCTTTGTACCTTATGAAGGCAACAGCTGAAATTTGCAGCCTAGCAACGCCATTTTCCTGGCAGCCATTACTAACAAAATGGCGACGTTTTCTTTCTAGCAATGTCAGCGCTGTCTTCTTTATAGCTTCTCTGTGGTTAAATAGACTTGGGTATGTCCAAGGGCATTGTAAGTAGTTTTTCTCTGTTCCTGCGCCTCACTTGTACCCTACTACAGTCTTTGTAGTAGTTATCACGATAGCAAGCTGCAAATATGGTATCGCGATAACAGTGGAATTATCGCGATACACGATATTATCAAAATATCGCACAGGCCTACCATTTATACCCCAGGGTAGAAGTGCGGCACAGCGGTGTTCTTCTTGTAGCATGTCACATTGTTGTGTTGTCCTTGCAGGTCGGTCCACCCCCCAGGTTGCACAATCACTGTACACCAGTGGTCCTGACCATGCCGCGGGGAGTCTGGACCACTTCTCTGCCCCACCACAGGAAGGTGTTTCCCCCACAGACGTTTTCTTCACCACAAGGGATAAGCCATTTGAGCCCTTGGTGAGTCCATCACTGTCGCATGTGATGACACATGTAGAAGGACACGTCACTGTCACATGTGGTGACACATGTAGGACACGTCACTGTCACATGTGGTGACTCGTGTAGAAGGACACGTCACTGTCACATGTGGTGACTCGTGTAGAAGGACACGTCACTGTCACATGTGGTGACATGTGTAGAAGGACACGTCACTGTCACATGTGGTGACGTGTGTAGATGACCCATCTGTGTCACATGTGGTGACGTGTGTACTGTGTGCTCCGCAGGTCCCTTACATGAGCTACTCCGCCCACACGCCGCATGAGGCCCATGTGATGTGCATCAACAAACCTGCCGGACTATACATGAGGCCAACACTTGACTGCACCTGTGAGAAGGTGTCTCTGCCAGTGCACATCTCACCCACACACTGCCCACACATGCTGGACGTGCTCCACGCTACGGTTGGGATGGATGGGCTGATCTACCTCTTTGCCAAGGTAAGCTGTGTGTTGCCCCAACACAGGTGGAGGATCACTTTCACAGCAATTTATTTTGGATTCTCACTAATCAAACAACATTTAAGAAGTATGGCTCACAAACCTGCACTGCTCATTCTTGTATAAATTGGTAGCTATTTGCAAGAATACAATTATGAATTAAATGAATAGTAATTTAAGATCATAACAATAGCATGGAAGCGTGCATGTGTTGTTCAGTGTCACAGTGTGATAAAAATAGTGTTGGAAATAATATAGCACCAACTGATATAGCTGAGAAGGAAAGGATCATAAGCGAAATCACAGCAAAGCCCGATGGAAGAAGCTACGTCCAAAGACAAGACCAATGGAAGGAGCTATGGTCCAAAGACCTTAAGGCAACCTGTCAAAACAAGTCACGATCGGTGCAGCAATTATCCTTTAATCTAGCACCAACTGATATAATATACTAATAATTTATGTTAAATGAGAAAATTCTATAAAAATTAAATAAAATTTGGAAAATTAATGGAATAAATTAGTGAAAAAATAAACTACTGAAATTTAATGAGATAATTAAGATTTAATTGAAATTTATGAACTTCCAAATGGCCATTCACGATATATTTCTCTTGCAAACAAAATTAGAGCAAGTACAACAGACCCAATAATTATATCGCCTGAAATAGCTGCACTTCCTGTCACATGACTCAAATTGCTATATACTGCTACTTCCTGTCATTTGATTACTTCCTGTTGCCTGCCTGTCAGGTGGTGGAGGAGGACCTCGCTGGAGCCTACCAGGCGGCAGTGCTGCGGCTCATTCAGCGAGCCACTGCCAGCAATCCTGGCCTGGCGAGGGAGTTTGCTGCTCTGAAGGGGACACTGATGCTGGCTTACTGCATGCGTTCAGGGAGGACACCTGCCTCGCAGGACGTGGCTGAGGTACTGTACCTCTGACCCTCAGTGTGTGATGGTTGCTCTGTCCCATTGCACCAGCTGTCTGTGGTCGCTGCAGGCTGTCCTGGACTGGTGCTTCGGAGGCGGCCGGATGAAAGTGGTAGAGACATCAGTGCTGGCTGACATTGTAGCAGACTGGAGGATATGGCACAAGTAGGCTTACTGAATGTGTGTATGTACATGTGTGTGTGTACATGTCTGCGTTCGTGTGTGTATGAGTGGGAGTGTGAGCACAGTGTGTGTGAAGTGTAGCACTGCCCTTCCCTCCTCAGGAATGAGTCGGTGTGGGTTGGAGTGTTGAATGTCCTGGAGTCACTCCTCGCCAACAACAGTGAATGCTTCGACCACAACTGGAGTGCCTTCATGCAGGCAGATGTTCTTGGAAAGCTCCTAGTGACAGAGAAGGTTAGAAGGAGCTCATCTGTGCAGTCCTTGTGCATGTGATCACCTGTTACACCTGAACTCTGTAGGAGCGTGATCAGGAGAGCCTTCAACCCATGCCTGCACTGGTTTTAGCCAGTTTCATCCGGTTGCTGACATGTCTGATTGGCAGCCCTCCCAAGGAGGTGTGTCTGAAGAGGGTGTGGCAGCATGTGCTGGTGCCCAAAGTGAACCTGCTCCAATTAATCACTCGCGATCGACACGACTCCACCTTCTCCATCCTGGATACTCATGAGTTTTCAGACACCTCACCCGAGAGTGAGCGCTGCTCAAGGGTTGTGATGGTGGCAGTAGTGTGCCTCTCTCTGTCCTCCTCATGTATCCTCACTCTTCCATGTCTTCTCCACCTGTGCAGACCTCTCACCAGATTGTCTCAGTCCTTCTCGTGGCGCTGATCAATCAGACATGGTGCTGCCTGTCGAGGAAGGAGAGGAGGAGGAGGAGGAGGAGGAGGAGGACCACTTCCTGCTGTTCCTCCGGCCGCAGATCACCAATCCTCTCACTTTTGAGCAGATCACAGGTATCACTGCACTCAATGCCATACTCCAACTGCTTATACCTTGTGTCAGTGAATGTCACTCTGTGTGTGTGCAGGTCTGGCCAAGATGACAGTGGATGAAGAGGACACGGAGAGCGTCGCTGAAGGTGATGATGTTGGTGGATTGGAGGTGGGCCTGCTGGGGGAGATCCGTCGGCAGCTGCTCAACCTTCCTGACAGTTCTGTCAGCAATGTGATGGGCCCAATTGTCACGTATGAGAGTTTGCTGGCTATTGCTAACCACACCAGTATCCTGGTCAGGACAGCAGCTGTGACAGTGAGTGAGAGATGAAGGTGAGGGTGTGCGGCTGTAGCAATACTGCTATTCCCTTCTCTCCTTGCTGCTCTCGGCCTCCTTCCCCTCCCACAGCTCCTGGACGAGTACTTCAAGCGAGTTGGTGAGGGAGTGAAGACCAACTTTGTGCAGTTGAGAGGGTTTGACTTGCTTGCCAACCAGCTCAGAGGACACAGTGTGTCTGCTGAACTCTACAACGCTCTCTTCAGCATTGCCTTGGGAGGGACAGTGACCTTGTCAGCCACCAGGTGGGAGGGAGAGGGAGGGGCATTGTGTGCCAGTAGAATGTTTGATGGTCAGGTTTACTGTTCTCTATTAAGACTGACGCCCTCCTCCTCACCTCACACAGGCCTCCACTCCCAACAGAGCTGACGAGCTACCAGATGGCATCGCTGGTTCCAGTGTTGGCCTGTCTCACACGCACAACCCAGCGACCATCCCTCTGCCAGAGTGCCCTCAGCCTACTGCATCAAGTGCGCACAGGAGTTGGTCAGTTGAGTGAAGGGTGGTCTTGTTGTCATTCCTCTCTCCCTCCATCTCCTCAGATGTACACTGATGTGAAGAAGATGCCTGTGTTCTTTGCTGAGACTCAGGGAATGCAGACTCTGGTCCAACTGGTGGTCTCTGCCAGCACAGCAAAACTGAACAAGTGAGTTGAATGGAATCTGAAGGGAGAGAGTAGGGTGTAGTAGGGTGGGGAGGGAGGGGGTGGGGTGTAGTAGGGTGGGGAGGGAGGGGGTGGGGTGTAGTAGGGTGAGGAGGGAGGGGGTGGGGTGTAGTAGGGTGGGGAGGGAGGGGGTGGGGTGTAGTAGGGTGAGGAGGGAGGGGGTGGGGTGTAGTAGGGTGGGGAGGGAGGGGGTGGGGTGTAGTAGGGTGAGGAGGGAGGGGGTGGGGTGTAGTAGGGTGGGGAGGGAGGGGATGGGGTGTAGTAGGGTGAGGAGGGAGGGGGTGGGGTGTAGTAGGGTGAGGAGGGAGGGGGTGAAGTGTAGTAGGGTGAGGAGGGAGGGGGTGGGGTGTAGTAGGGTGGGGAGGGAGGGGGTGGGGTGTAGTAGGGTGAGGAGGGAGGGGGTGGGGTGTAGTAGGGTGAGGAGGGAGGGGGTGGGGTGTAGTAGGGTGAGGAGGGAGGGGGTGGGGTGTAGTAGGGTGAGGAGGGAGAGGGTGGGGTGTAGTAGGGTGAGGAGGGAGGGGGTGGGGTGTAGTAGGGTATAGAGGGAGGGGGTGGGGTGTGGTAGGGTATGGAGGGAGGGGGTGGGGTGTGGTAGGGCGTACCCTAGAGTGATGTGGGTGACCACTTCTCTCCTTCCTGCTCCTACACAGAGAAGACCTAAACATGTTGATTGGAGAGATATTTCATTTCATGTGCACCATTGCCAACCACTCCCTCCGGTAGGTCACATGATGTGGTCACATGATAGTCACATGATAGTCACATGACAATCACCTGACTATATTGGCACCTCTCAGTTCTACTGAGGAGGCCTTGGGCTCACTTCGAGTGTTGCTAGCGTACTTGGCACACTATGAGCAGCAGATCAAGGAGGTGGCCAAAGGTAGGCAGGTAGACCTTCCTCATCTTCTGGAGCTCAGTGTTTACTGAAATTTGTATCCCTCTAATGACAGGGTCATCCCCAATGGTTGTGAAGGTACTACATGTTTTGCAGTTGTTACTTCAGCAAAATAGCCTCCAACAGACGACCTTTGATGCTGTTTCCGTGGCAACCAAACCCAGCAGGCTGTCCCCATTACTTGGCACTATGAGACTGACTCCACCCACTACTGGAGGGGAGGGGCACACGGCAGACCTTTCATCTCGTGTGTGTGAAATTGTGGGCATAAGTGTAAAGATGATTGTGTTCCAGCAGCAGCCCTTCTCTGAGAGAGACACTCAGTGAGTCTGGTGGCTGGGTACCAGGGAAATGGCTGACCACTCCACTCCCTCCTCCCTTCCGTCCCTCTCATTACAGGAAGTTCAACGAGCCAGTGGACCTAGCGACTGGACTACAAGGACTCCTCAAGAGCAGGGTGGCTGTGGACCACATTGACTTGGCCTTCACTAGATTCCTCCTCCGCTACCTCCACCTCGGTCTGTACGGCATCTTACAACGTGTGAGCTAGGCCTACTGCACTCCCCTCGGCAGTGTGTGGCAGCACAGGGCCTAGTCTAACGCGCTAGACTACACAGGGCCATTCCACTGTTGTGTGGTCACTGATGGGTGGTGTGTTATTCCCCCTGTAGACATCTGGTAGTCAGCTGCTCAAGGGAGAGGTGGGGGAATTTCCCCACTTTGCTGTCAGCTCTCGGCTAGCCCTATGTGAACAGGTACCAGTTATCACCACAACCACCACATATCGCCATGACTACCTCACCGCTGTCTCGGTGCTCACCTCCCCCCCCCCCCCTCTTGCTGTAGTACTCTGCTTTGCTGAGCTACCTCCTGTCCACGTCCCACTCCTCCTCCCTTCACATTGCGGTCTTGCGGTTTGTGTGGCGCCTTGAGGGAAGGAAGGAGGTCCTAGCTTGCCTCCTCTGTCATGGCAACAGGAGGAAGGTCAGTCCCTGCCTGCCTGCACTGCTCATGCACACATCATGTCTGTAGTGGGCGTGTGCTCCAGCCATGGGTTAGGTGCTACTGCACACACTGGGATATTGCCACCCTCTCTCCTCACTGGTGATTGCTATGTAGGCTCTGAGCTGTCGCATCACGCGCTGTGTTGTCAGCCTGATGTCAGCTACAAGCGACGACCCCAGCCTTGCCAGCGTCCTGAGTGAGCTCTTTGACTGCGTTGTGCAGCAGAAGGATAGCTCAGTGGTGAAGGGCGGGGTGAAGCTGGGGCGGTTTGTGGGCGGGGCTGAGGACAGCGACCCCAAAGTGCAGGCCAAATACACTGCAACTATGGAGGAAGTGAAGGCTGTAAGTGGGTGGGGTGTGGGGGGAGGGGCTGTAAGTGGGTGGGGTGTGTGGGGAGGGGCTGTAAGTGGGTGGGGTGTGGAGGGAGGGGCTGTAAGTGGGTGGGGTGTGGAGGGAGGGCCTGTAAGTGGGTGGGGTGTGGAGGGAGGGGCTGTAAGTGGGTGGGGTGTGGAGGGAGGGCTGTAAGTGGGTGGGGTGTAGAGGGAGGGGCTGTAAGTGGGTGGGGTGTAGAGGGAGGGGCTGTAAGTGGGTGGGGTGTGGAGGAGGGGCTGTAAGTGGGTGGGGTGTGGAGGGAGGGCTGTAAGTGGGTGGGGTGTAGAGGGAGGGGCTGTAAGTGGGTGGGGTGTGGAGTTAGGGGCTGTAAGTGGGTGGGGTGTGGAGGGAGGGGCTGTAAGTGGGTGGGGTGTGGAGGGAGGGCTGTAAGTGGGTGGGGTGTAGAGGGAGGGGCTGTAAGTGGGTGGGGTGTGGAGTCAGGGGCTGTAAGTGGGTGGGGTGTGTGGGGAGGGGCTGTAAGTGGGTGGGGCGTGGAGGGAGGGGCTGTAAGTGGGTGGGGTGTGGAGGGAGGGGCTGTAAGTGGGTGGGGTGTGGAGGGAGGGGATGTAAGTGGGTGGGGTGTGGAGGGAGGGGCTGTAAGTGGGTGGGGTGTGTGGGGAGGGGCTGTAAGTGGGTGGGGTGTGGAGGGAGGGGCTGTAAGTGGGTGGGGTGTGGAGGGAGGGCTGTAAGTGGGTGGGGTGTAGAGGGAGGGGCTGTAAGTGGGTGGGGTGTGGAGTCAGGGGCTGTAAGTGGGTGGGGTGTGTGGGGAGGGGCTGTAAGTGGGTGGGGCGTGGAGGGAGGGGCTGTAAGTGGGTGGGGTGTGGAGGGAGGGGCTGTAAGTGGGTGGGGTGTGGAGGGAGGGGATGTAAGTGGGTGGGGTGTGGAGGGAGGGGCTGTAAGTGGGTGGGGTGTGTGGGGAGGGGCTGTAAGTGGGTGGGGTGTGGAGGGAGGGGCTGTAAGTGGGTGGGGTGTGTGGGGAGGGGCTGTAAGTGGGTGGGGCGTGGAGGGAGGGGCTGTAAGTGGGTGGGGTGTGGAGGGAGGGGATGTAAGTGGGTGGGGTGTGGAGGGAGGGGATGTAAGTGGGTGGGGCGTGGAGGGAGGGGCTGTAAGTGGATGGGGTGTGGGTTGAGGGCTGTAAGTGGGCGTGGTGCAAGGAGGGCATAAACTTCATACACACGCACACCACTGTGCCAGTTTTGTTGTCTGTTCACCACTTAACCCAATCAACATTGTCTGCTTGTAAAGGTTGACCAGAAGGCCTTGCAAGACCATGACACTCACAGGAAGGAGTGGAGGGAGAGCCAGGAACGGCTCCTGTCCAGGTGTGAAGGGATTGGGTGGTTGTTGACATGGGTGCCATTGCTGGTGGTGTGTTGTGTGGCATGGTGGAACCCACCCTTGTGTGCAGGTGTGCCACGCAAACGGAGAGCCGGCATCGTGTGATTGAGACATCTTATGAGCAGTTCACCAAGTGAGTCAGACATGTAGTTGCTATGGTGACACCCATGTGGTTGCTATGGTGACATGCTCTCATTGGTGTGTTATACACACAGACTGACCCTGGACCACCAGAACAAGGCCCGTCGAGCTATCATGGAGGGGATGTTGGGGGCTGTGACAAGAGAGAAGATGGTACTCAAGCTGTGGCGGAGGGTGGTCATGCTAAACACCACACAGAGGTGAAGACACGTCCTGCTGTGCTGTTGCTTGCGTCATGTGACTCATGGACATGTGATGTGTGGTGGTCATGTGACTTATATGTCATGTGACCTGTTTGCCTCCATCAGAGGTGTGTGGTCGCGTGAGGAGTCCCGTGACATGTGGTTGCAGCTTGACCCCACCGAGGGGCCGAACCGAGAGCGGAGGAGGATGATACATGTGCCCAAGAACATCCCAAGCAAGTACCTCCTGCAGCAGGAGGTGGGAACTGGGGAAACAGGTGGGTGGGGCCAGAGAAGTGGATGGACAGGGTCAGGAATAAAGCATGAGAAGAGAACTTGTTTTACTTTCGTCTTGTCTGTGCTGTGTGTGTCTCCTGTCTGCTTCTCAGAGCCTCTTCCTCCACTGGCCTTTCTGTTTGAGAATGTGCACGACTATCCTGGGTATGCTACAGAAGGTCCCCACTCTTCAGGGGAATCCCCCTCTACAGATGTCCTACCTATCTGCACTATGGATTGTAGTGCCATCTGGCCCGACAAGTGTTGCAGGGGCTCATTCGTGCTGTGTGAGTGCTGGTTGTGATGGTGTGGTGGGAGGGTGGGGGGCGTGAGTGCTGGTTGTGATAGTGTGGTGAGAGGGTGGGGGGTGTGAGTGCTGGTTGTGATAGTGTGGTGAGAGGGTGGGGGGTGTGAGTGCTGGTTGTGATAGTGTGGTGGGAGGGTGGGGGGTGTGAGTGCTGGTTGTGATAGTGTGGTGAGAGGGTGGGGGGCGTGAGTGCTGGTTGTGATAGTGTGGTGGGAGGTGGGGGGCGTGAGTGCTGGTTGTGATAGTGTGGTGAGAGGGTGGGGGGTGTGAGTGCTGGTTGTGATAGTGTGGTGGGAGGGTGGGGGGCGTGAGTGCTGGTTGTGATAGTGTGGTGAGAGGGTGGGGGGTGTGAGTGCTGGTTGTGATAGTGTGGTGGGAGGGTGGGGGGTGTGAGTGCTGGTTGTGATAGTGTGGTGAGAGGGTGGGGGGTGTGAGTGCTGGTTGTGATAGTGTGGTGAGAGGGTGGGGGGTGTGAGTGCTGGTTGTGATAGTGTGGTGGGAGGGTGGGGGTGTGAGTGCTGGTTGTGATAGTGTGGTGGGAGGGTGGGGGGTGTGAGTGCTGGTTGTGATAGTGTGGTGGGAGGGTGGGGGGGATGTGCTGTGTTGTGTGCTCTCAACAAGGTTCTGCCTTTATTTATGTCTTTGTAGCTCAGGAGCGATTCTCGTTTTTTGGTATTGAGCCAATTGGTGACCCTAACATGACCAGGGTGAGTCTCCCAGAATGCACTGTCCCCATTTCCATTCTAGCTCTGGAAGCCAGTCTCTTTCTGCCCTCAGTTCCTCCCCAGTGATGATGACACTGTCTTCCAGCACTGGTCATATGAGGAAGTGGTGGAGGTACATCGCAGGAGGTATGAACTACAGGACAAGGCTCTGGAGTTCTTCCTCAGCAATGGCAAGACGGTGTTCTTGTCATTCAACAATAACAAGGTGAATTGGAGATGTCTCTATGGCAACAAGTATTTTTGTTGTAACCTGTGACAACTGTTCATTGTAACAAACACAACAGCTTTCTGTTACTTTTGTTGGTAGCAGAAGCAGGTCAACGAGTGGTTGCACCCCTCTTCTCTAACAAGTAGTTGTACCCCCTCTTCTCTAGCGAGTGGTTGCACCCCTCTTCTCTAACAAGTAGTTGTACCCCCTCTTCTCTAACGAGTGGTTGTACCCCCTCTTCTCTAACGAGTGGTTGTACCCCCTCTTCTCTAACAAGTGGTTGTATCCCTCTTCTCTAACGAGTGGTTGTACCCCCTCTTCTCTAACAAGTGGTTGTACCCCCTCTTCTCTAACGAGTGGTTGTACCCCCTCTTCTCTAACAAGTGGTTGTATCCCTCTTCTCTAACGAGTGGTTGTACCCCCTCTTCTCTAACGAGTGGTTGTACCCCCTCTTCTCTAACAAGTGGTTGTACCCCTCTTCTCTAACGAGTGGTTGTACCCCCTCTTCTGTAACGAGTGGTTGTACCCCCTCTTCTCTAACGAGTGGTTGTACCCCCTCTTCTCTAACGAGTGGTTGTACCCCCTCTTCTCTAACGAGTGGTTGTACCCCCTCTTCTCTAACGAGTGGTTGTACCCCCTCTTCTCTAACTCCCTGTTCTCTGCTGCCTACTGCTCTTGCACTGTCTCTTTCCTTATCAGTTCCGGAATACAGTTTATTCTGAGATAGTGAAGCTGTCCCTCCCCAACCTGATGGACAATGGCGAAGGGGACAATAGCAAGCTGAAAAACATTGTTGGCAGGTCAGTGCTAGCTAGCCTCCTCTTGTATGTTACAAGTTGTGAGCAACATCTCTTCTGTGTGTATATATACCTGCAGTTGGATCCAGGGGGAGATGACCAACTTCGAGTACCTGATGGAGCTCAACAAACTGGCTGGGAGGACCTTCAATGATCTCATGCAGTACCCCATCTTCCCCTTCATCCTGGCAGACTACACAAGCTCCTCCCTCAACCTGGCAGACCCCAAAACCTTCAGGCAAGCATGTGCAGTCACATGACATCACATGACACTTGTACAGTATGGTGATCATATGATGCCACATGACACTTGTATGGTGATCACATGACATCACATGACACTTGTATGGTGATCACATGATGTCACATGACACTTGTATGGTGATCACATGATGTCACATGACACTTGTATGGTGATCACATGATGTCACATGACACTTGTATGGTGATCACATGATGTCACATGACACTTGTACAGTATGGTGATCATATGATACCACATGACACTTGTATGATCACATGATGTCACATGACACTTGTATGGTGATCACATGACATCACATGACACTTGTATGATAATCACATGACATCACATGACACTCATGTGACACCATGGGCTCTGGCCTCCTCTACTACATGTACACATTCTATCTGATGCATACAGTGCATACACTGTGTAGTCATGTAGTGTAGTGTACCTTTCGCATGGCAGCCAGATGGCAAGTGGTATCACATCATCTTGCCTATGTTCTACAGGAAGTTCAATCGACCAATTGCCATACAGGATGAGTCCAACATTGAGCGTTACCAGAAGCACTACGATGTAAGCACTGCCCACTCACCCACTGTTCTTCCCAGGCCAAGCTCATCCCCCCACCCCCTCTCCACCACCCCCACCCTCGCCCCCACTCTCTCCACCACCCTCACCCCCACCCTCGCCCCCACCCCCACCCCTCTTCCCTCTCCCCAGGAGGTGTTCCAGATGTTCAGTGACGTGGCCCCCCACCACTACAGCTCACACTACTCCAACAGTAGCACAGTGCTGCACTACATGGTCCGTGTCCCTCCCTTCACTCTCATGTTCCTGGACTTCCAAGGCGAGCCCCTCCAGTCACTACTGGCTGCCCTACATCAGCCCATTTGTTGCCCCACTGACTTAACCCCCCTCGTCATCTCACACAACCCTTTATCTCGTCACTTTGAACTCCTCCCCTCTCTCCCTCCAACCCTTCCCTCCCCCCCCCCCCCCCCCTCCTGTCCACCTGATGTGTCTAGGCCAGAACTTTGATATCCCTGACCGCACCTTCCACTGCATCTCCACTGCCTGGGAGCTGTCCTCTTCAAAGTCACTCAGCGACGTCAAGGAGCTTATACCAGAGTTCTTCGATTTTCCAGACTTCCTCGTTAATGCTCAGAGTGAGTGCATTCACTGCTTCTTGTCACTGGTCATCACTGTCACTGCTCCTTGTCACTGCTATTCATTGTCACTGATCCTTGTCACTGCTATTCACTGTCACTGCTCCTTGTCACTACCACTAATCTTCATCACTGTCACTGCTTTTTCTCTATAACAGGATTGGACTTTGGTGTGCGGCAGACAGGTGAGCGTGTGGACAGTGTGATCCTTCCACCTTGGGCTCAGGACAGTCCAAGGATCTTCATCTTGAAGCACAGGCAGGTGCGTACCATGACACACAGACGGTGCACACACAGACAGTGCACACACAGACAAAATGTGTGGCTCTGACATTTATACATGCAACCGAGTTGCTTGTGTTTGTTGGTTGGTCTCTGTACAGGCTCTCGAGAGCCGGTTTGTCTCAGAGCACCTCCATGAGTGGATAGACCTCATCTTTGGCTACCAGCAGAGGGACAAGGAAGCAATTGCTGCTATCAATGTGTTCCATCCCTCTGTGAGTGACAAGCAGTGCTACCTGCACCTCAGCCACTCCTTGCCATCACCTCTCTCTCAAAGCACACCTCACATAACACTTCATTCTTCATGCAATTCCTCATACGTAACTCCACACGATTTGCATAGCTCCTTATACTTTATACAGTATAACTCCCTATACCTCACAAAACACCTCACATTTCATATAATTCCTTGATCACATCTCACTGTGTCCTCCCTGTACGCTTGTAGACCTACAGTGGCAGTGCTGGCGTGGACGCCGCCTCCATGGACCCCACACTGTACGCCAGGCTCAGGAGTGAGGTCAAGATGTACGGGCAAATGCCCATCCAGCTCTTCAAGGACCCCCACCCCGCTCGGCACCATACCACTGCACTGAGGGAGTTCATGTGGCGGGTCGGGTCGTTGCTGCGCCGCATGCAGGACCAGAGCCCCTTCAGTAACCTTGGCAACCCACATGTTGCCAGGGTGCTCATGGTGTGGAGATTAAAGCTGAGTCAAAACGGGCAGGACTTCATTGGCAGCCAAGGAGGGGTGGAGCCTGTGTGCGTGCACACCGAGGAGACTCACTACCACCACGCCCGCATGTACTACCTGGGCAGTGGGGAGGAGCGGCTGGCAATCTGCTGCCCCAAGTCGGCATTCATCCCCGCAGCAGCTCACACCTCACAGAGTATGGTGGTGGTGTGGGGCAGCTGGGACGGGGCTGTGCATGTGCTCCCCTTTAGTGGAGGTGTGACCAAGCTGCACACGCCTGCCCTTGATCAGGTGGGAGGGGAGGATGAGGTAGTGTTCGCTTAGGAAGTTTACTGGCTTACCTGCATAAGTGGGAGTAGATGCCGTGTGTCCCTTGTCACTGTGTAGGTGCGGTTTGTTGACGGAGCCTGCAACGGACAACTGATTATTACGGCAGGCATCCTCGGGGTGGTATCTTGCTGGAGACTGGAGAACACTGCTCAGGTATGTGTGATGTTTGCCATTTGTGTGTATTGTGTTGCCATGACGATATGTGTCCTCCCCCAGTCTGTTAGCTATACTGGTGAGGTGGTCCACCTGAGAGGTCACAATGGACCAGTGACCAGTCTGTGTGTCTGCCGCCCGTTTGGTATCGTTGTCAGTGGCAGTGAAGACAGGACTGCCATCATCTGGGACACAAACCGGTTAGCTTCATTTTGGACTGTAAATGAGGATGTATGGTTTCCTCACTGGTTAGTCCCCCCCCCACACACACATCTCACCTCACCTCACCTCACCTCACCTCACCTCACCTCACCTCACTCTGAAGTCATTGCTATTGTTTCGTTTGTTTATCACTTGTTACCCCGGAAGACTGTCATTTGTGGCTTCACTGGAGGGACACGAAGGTGATGTGACTGCCATAGCAACCAGCCCCACCATGGGCGATGTGGTTACTGCATGCCCAAATTGTAAGCAGTTCAGCGTAGACATTTATGTTGATGGTATTACCAACTATTTGTACTAACTACTGTATTGCCTGCAGCCAAAGGCCAGCTGGGCAGTGTAGTTCGCTTGTGGAGTGTCAATGGCTCTCTGGTTGCTAGGACAGAGGTTCACAGCCGGGTCACTCTCCTCTCATACACCAGTGCCCCAGAGGGTGTGTTTGTCAACGTCGTCATCGGAGGACTGGCCAATGGCAACATCAGGTAGGGTACCATGACAGACACCCACTAAGAGGCTCCTTGGTGCGGTGCTGCAGTGGAGACAGAACCTCCTTCATCCTGTACAGGTTATGGAGCTCGTGGGATCTCACCGTTGTGAGGGAGATACGAAGTCCATTTGACAAACAAATTTCAGTCGTCAGGTATGTGGGCAGTCACACTCACTACAGGTGAGGTCATGTGACCATCACATGATGTGCTTCCATGCAGTTTGGCTGTTGGCAGCTCCTCCAAGGAGCTGTATGCCGGCTACAAGGACGACACCATGGCTGTGTGGATCAAGCCAGACAGCTCATAGTTGAGGTGAGAATACCCCTTGGGGGGGGGGAGGTCATAGCACCAAGGTACACCTTGGGGGGAGGGGGGGGGTCATAGCACCAGGGTACACCTCGGGGGGGGTCATAGCACCAGAGTACACCTCAGGGGGGGGGGGGGGTCATAGCACCAGGGTACACCTCGGGGGGGGGGGGGTCATAGCACCAGGGTACACCTCGGGGGGGGGGTCATAGCACCAGGGTACAACTCAGGGGGGGGGGGTCATAGCACCAGGGTACAACTCAGGGGGGGGGCATAGCACTGTACATCAGCCTGCCCTTAAGAGTTGCACTGTACAACCAGTTGTATATGTACTGGTGGCCCCTGTACAGTGTGTGGGGCCACCAGTGCATGCTGTTGCACTCACTGCCCCTACCTCTAGCGGTGACATTCGTGCCATGACTAACAAGATACCACTTGGGGTGATGAGACTCACACTTTTGGTGGCAATAAATAAGTAACATGTGATGCTGCAATGTACGTATATACACCGTCCCTAGGTAGGTAGCCAGCACACACAGTGCCGTCTGTTAATAGTTGAAATAAAACCTGATTGAAACATGACATGCAGTTCTAATGTTGCTGTGGTGTGGGGCAGGAGTCCAGTCACAGTTCACTGTGACCTGGGACAGCTGGAGTGCTCCCCATCTCCTGCTGCAGCTGAAGGAGAGAGGCACTCACATAATTGACACTACTGGTCGCGTGTGTGTATGTATGTGCATGCATGTGTGTGCGTGCGTGTGTGTGTGTGTGTGTTGGTTTGGAAACTTACTAGCATTTGCCGGAACATTTGCAAGTAATTTAAACTGCTGGATAGCCTGCACAAACGGAGGGTAGCATGTCTGCAGCAGAGGAGCACACTCTGCGCTGTGTGGCACACTCACCTTCCTAAGACATTGAACAATGCTACCATCTCACTGCGGCTGAGGTGGAGCTGGGGGGGAGTCCCTTCCTTTGTCCCCTGCCACCCACGACTGAAAAGTATCTTCAGTGCTGTCCCAGCACCCTTCACCTGCGGGAGGCAGTGGGTGGGGGGTACGTGTGTGTGTGCGTGTGTGTGTGTGTGTGTGTGTGTGTGTGTGTGTGTGTGTGTGTGTGTGTGTGTGTGTGTGTGTGTTTTCCTTACCTGAAGTTTACCCCATAGCTTGCACTTGTCACATCCAACGCAGTCCATAATTCGGGAAATGTTACGAAAATGATTCCTAAATTCATTCTGTGTACGTACAGTGACAACATGAGTAGTGAATATCAGTGATCACCGTGTGTGGGGGGGAGGGGGAGGAAGTGTGGGGGGAGGGGGAGGAGGTGTGGGGAGGGGCAGGTGGAGGTACGTACACACCTTGAGTTGCTCTGAGGAGTCATCAGAGAACATTAGTGTCTCATCAAACAGACTTGGGCAAGACCTGTGTTAGGCACACACACACGCACAGCTATGTAATACATGTCCCACACGCAGGGTCACCCAGTCCCTCTCCCTCCGCACTTGGCAGACTGCACAATCTTCATGACCTCTGCCCTCACGTCCTCTTCTTCAGTGGCATTGCCAGTGTAGAAGGCATAGCCTTGTAGTAGTGGCTCGGCCTTTGTCACCGCTCGCAGCACCAACAGGTATGCAAAGTATAGGTTCTTCAGCCACACAGGGCCTGTTGGAGGACGAAGATGGGAGGGGAGGGGGGAGGGGAGGGAGGGGAAGTGTGGACATGCAGTTCAAAGTGCAACAGGTGTGTGTACCTTACCTTGGTTGTTAGTTGTGGTGGCATCAAACCGACGGACAAACTCATTCAAGTTTGGACCAAAGCTAGGCTCCTCAGACCTCTCTCCTGTGCACACAAACATAGCCAATTACTAACACACTGTGGTCTTCACCAGCCTTGCTGTACCACACATACCACATCTGAGGTAGATGGCAGAGAGGTGTGTGTTGATACTGGCATGCATCCCTGACACCAGCCGGTAGAAGGCCCTCTTCTCCAGACACATCCCTACAGACAAGAAAGTGTGCACACACACCCTCCTCCTGTCACACCCCCCTGTACCCCTGACACACCCTTCTGACACACCCTCCTGACATACCCTCCCTCCTCTCACCTTCCAGGTCTTGTGAGTCCATGTACACACGAGGCTCGTCTGAGTCTGGCCTGCAAAGCATGTGAACACAAACAACATGGCTGCCAATGTCACTCGCTCTTGTAACACTTCCCTGTATGCTCTTATCACTTTCTTATTCATTTATACTGCGCATACAATTACTGACACACCTGAAGCAGTTCTCCTTGTAGATTGCCTCCCACACACGGTGGGCGGAGCGTCCTCCGTAGCCAGTGAACCTCTCCGGATTAATACTCAGGTCAACGTACGAGAGGTCACCCTGGGTGTAATCTGTGGGAGCAGAGCGGGGCCGTTAGAGGAGCAGGGTGGGCCATTAGAGGAGCAGAGCGGGGCTGTTAGAGGAGTGGAGCATTGAATGAGTTGCATGCATACCCTCGGGGTCGCAGAAGTTGTCCTCAGAGTCGTCATGGTGCTGCCAGTCCTCAAACTCTTCCCGTTGTGCCTCACTGCATGCACGGTGGGTAGAGTGAGGGGGTCACATGACAGTGCACACAGGGGCAGGGCCGGGATGGGGCAGCAACCTTGTGTGTATGTGTGTCAGTGGGACCACCATGTTGACCTAGACACACATGCACGCGTGCACACACACACACACACACACACACACACACACCATGCCATACAAATTCTATAGCTACTGACCTGATTCTGATGTCCACATAACTCAGATTACTTTCTGATGATGTACAGTCCAATTCCTCCTGCTGGGGAGGAATAGCACCCTTGCTGTTGTCCAGTTCCTCTTTCTGCTTGCCAGAGTTGCTGCCCTCATCACTGTCTAGCCCCTCCCCCTCCTGGGCAGTGACGCAATCCTCACCCTCCTTGAGGTAGGCAGGAGTGTTGGCCTGGAGAGAGGTCAAAGGACAAGTCCAATTGTACCCACATTGAGTCCAATCACATCTGACCTGTATACAGAAGCCCCTATCTGTTTGAATTGAATGTGAATGTGTGTGTGTGTGTGTGCTATGTACTAATGCCAGCACACTCTGTGTACACACACATCAGTGCTCCTGCACTGTTAGTGATGTGGTCACCTCAGTGCATGCCTCCACGTGGCATGAGCGTAGGACACATTTGCTGTTGGCATGCCAAAAGGGACACTCCTTGTGTAGGTTGACTTGGAAGAAGCTGAAGAAAGGTCTTGTCAGTAGCCTGCTCAGAACGGGGAATACCCTGTCCTGGTTCAGCCGGTCTACAGTCTCCACATCACAGCAGCACTCCTCCACCCTCCCTTGGAGCTGTGGAGTGCACATGGACAGAGAGGGAGAGATGGAGAAGAGAGGGCACACACCATACTAATCCAACCCAAGGCCTTCCCCTAATGGAGTTAATACAGTTGGTCACTATGGCCAGAAGCAGCACCCCAGTGGCTCCTAGCTAGCACACGTACACATACCACCACAAGTAGCAGCTCACACACACACAAACATCACCACATCACCACAAGTAGCAGCTCTCATGTGTGCTGTGTGCAATAGCAATACCGCGCGGCCATCGTCAGTACTGCTCACCATTGTCTGACCACTATCCCTGCTATTCTATACCTCTCCCATTACCACACACCCAGCTGCACTATACCTGACAAAAGCAGGACTCCAGGCGGCTGAGGGACTCCTTGTGGCGTGCTGCGTCCAGGAACGGGTTGAGGAGGTCGGCCTGGACCAGAGCGCCGCCAGCCGCCACCAGGTACAGCACGGTCAGGCTCACCAACATCGCTATAGGTTGCACTTCATTCGTCCTGTGTATGTATACATCGTACCAGGTATGAGTTGATTCGGTTCCCAATGTGGGACAGTTTGGGAGTGGAGATAGTCCTCGTGGCCGCAGCCGATTGGTCAGATCGGTGGCCGCCATTTTATTACCAATGGCGAGAAGTAGTGTACGTTCGCCGTGCAAGTGAGGCGTGTTTCGGAGAGCTCATATCGAGTAGTGGGGTCCGGTGGCAGGTGGGAGGAGATGCTAAGAAGCGTCCTGTGTCTGTTCGTGCTCCTCGTGGCCTCGAGTGGCAAGAGATGCTGTGATCAACACTGCAAGAGTGAGTGGGGTAGAGCAGCAAGGCAATATGGATACATCTACTAATTAATTGAGGGTCATGACAATGGCTGCCACATGATAATGTACTGTCTCGACGTGGTAGGGCCCATATCATACGGCAGAACGACCCAGCGGCACATTGCAGACCCTCATGCCATGGGAGATGCAAAGTTCCTCTCCTTTGCACAAGGCTCCTTGGTCCAGGTGTTTGCAAAGGAAGTGATGGGGGACAAGGAGTACTGGGAGGCAGAGGTGGGTGGGGCATGTTGTGCCTTGAGGGGCGGGGTCATGGTTGACATGCGTCACTCCCTGGGCTTGCAGGTCAGTGGTCGTCGTGGGCTTGTCCCTCGGGACAGCATCTCTGAGCAGCACATTGTGTGCCAGGCACCACAGTTTACCCTAGAGGACCCCCAGGAGCTGGCCCCTCCACCCAGGGAGACCCTGGACACCTTCCAAACACAAGACAGTGACCAACCAAGGGGGGAGGATACACAAGACGGCTCACCAGTAGAGCATGGTGACCAGAGAGGACATGAGGATGTTTGGGACAGATCATCAACATGGGATGGTGACCAAGGAACACATGGGTATGGTCGGGACCGATCAGTACAGGAGAATGCTCAGGACAGTGACCGATCAGTACAGGAGAATGCTCAGGACAGTGACCGATCAGTACAGGAGAATGCTCAGGACAGTGACCGATCAGTACAGGAGAATGCTCAGGATAGTGTTGCAACAAGTGAAGGTAGGACTGAGTAGCTACTGTCACTGTGATACTGTTGCATGCAGTGTGCGTACTGACACACAGCCACTACATGAGGGTTAGGTTTGAATGGGATTCCCCCTCTGATGCTGCCTATCACCTAATGACAGTAGCATGTGTGTTTAAGCTGCAGTGCAAGGAGAGCAAGGAGTGCTATTAGGGACATTAAACTTTCTACGTGTAGCTGCCGTTTATGTGAAAATGTCACAAAACGTTATAAAAATATCATGTGATTCTATGTTCACATTAATTCTCACGTTTTACGTCGAGACCCCTTGCTAGCCATAATGATTTTGCTTGCTACGCTTTTTGCTCTTAGCTTGTTTTCCACTTGTGAGTTGAATTGTGTAGAATGGCATCTTGTGCTACTGTGAATGCTTTTTACGTGGGATTGTTAGTCTTCCATAGAGTAAAACTGCTGTTTTCGTGAGAGGGTAAGTCTTGCGCTTACTATGTTGTTCCTAGCCTTTTTTCATGAAGGACTTTGCTGGATGCCCTTCAATCAGGTGGCCAGAGACTTAGCAAACCTAAATCAACCAGGTGAAATTTCAAGTTGTCTTCACCTTTGTTTGAGTCAGAGTCGGGACCGATGCTTACATACGCCGTCGCTTCCAGAACGTACTTAAAATCAAAAAACAAATTGGCATCACTTCTACCAGAGCATTTTGTGGTTGAACCAACCTCCATTTGCTTCCAGTGCAACTTTTCATTGTGTAATCTCGCCTTACATACGCATTTCTTTATACGCCAATCTAAAGTTACTTTTCTTCCACGTTTTACTGTATGTGTACACGAACCTGTAATACAGTGAGGTCACATGGACGTTTGAGCTAGACATACGAATACAGCAATCTTAAGGTCTCTACAACCCACTGTTTAGGTCATGGTGATCCTAGAGTGCCAGAGGGAATGCAAGGAGGTGTCACACGTGAGGACAGCCGGCCACCAGTGGTAGAGGACCGTCAGGAGCATGCCACAGAAGACAGAGATATCCCACCCACTGAGGCAGGCAGTCCTGCCAACACTAATGTACAAGAAGATAATGCTGAAATGGACAATTCACCTCAAGACGTTAGTGCGATCATTAAAGAGGAACCCCCCTCAGAGGCAGGTGAAGTAAGAGACAATGGTAGACCTCTTCCCGAGCCTTCTCTGCCGTTTGCCCAGTCAGGGACTCAATCATACCTGAAGGAGTCTACTGGAATGCAGAGAGATGACAGCTCTGCTAACAGGGCTAGTTGGGAGGGGCACACTGTGGTGGCTGAACAGGTGGTGGTGAATAGTGCTGGCATGCTTGGCCTAGCCAATACTGCTCCTGGGTTTGGCTCTCATGGCACCCCAGGTGGGATGGGCCTACCTGAGACAGGGCATAGCTATGAGTCGAGGCAGTTTGGAGGTGATGGTGGCAAGCCCAGCGCTGGGGAGCAGACAGGAACTGGTGATAATGATGGCACTTCTGAGGTAGATGAAATGGAAGAGGAGGATAAGGAGGAGGAGGACAATGGTGAAGAGGGGGGTGAGAAGGAGGTTGAGGCGAAAGATGATGGTGGTGAGGCTCAGCAAGGTGATGAGCACCAACCAAATGTGAGTGAGCAGAATGGAAGTTGGGGTAGGCGGCATCAAGATGAGGGTGTACAGCATCAAGATGAGGGTGTACAGCATCAGGATGAGGGTGTACAGCATCAAGATGAGGGTGTACAGCATCAGGATGGGGGTGTACATCATTATGATGGAGGCAAACACCAAGTTGTAGATGAATACCATCAAGACGACAGCAAGCAACATCTAGATGGGAGTGAACATCGTCAAGATGGGGGTGACTACCATCGAGATGAGAACAGGCAACATCCAGATGGCAGTGAACACCTTGAAGGTGGGGGTGGTGATGAAGAGGGGAGAGAAAGTGGACAGGTATTGGATAAAGACCTTGGTCATTCTGGAATAGGAAAAAGTGAAAAGCAAGCTGAACTGGAGGAAGTGCTATCCATTCCATCCACTCTGCACAGCTCAGACAGTCCTCCTCCGGTGGCTGAGATGGAAGAGACTCCCCCTGCCCTCCCCACAGATGCTGACAGCTCTGATCTCTCACTACTGCCCCCTGTAGGCCACCAGGAAGGGGGGTGGGACACCTTGGCAAGTGAGGAAGATGTCCAGCCTACGGAGGTGTTGAAGGAGGTGTGGCAGTCCGCCCCACCTGTTCTCCCCCAGGAGTCTGCCAGTGCTGAGCATATTGGTGGCATGGCAGATGATGGCCTCCCTGTTCAGGAGGGCAGTGTAGAAGGGGACTCCAATCAACACCCACCACCCAACCTATTGCAGGGGGAAGACCCTACTCATCAGCCTACAGCTCCGTCTACTGATACACAGTTTAACCCCATCCGCAATACTTGGGCCCCGCCTCCTGCCCCACCTTCAGACAGTCCCACCTCTCCACCGAATGAGTGGGTGGAGCTTGGGCAGCCAACAGTGGAGCTGAGGAGGAAAGCAGTTGGTGAGAGACCAACAGAAGAACCAGTTGATGCTGGTTTCCACTCTAGGAGAATGGCAGAAGTGGTAGAGGATGATTTAGAAGCACCACCAGAGGAGCAGCTGCTGGACGAAGACAGTGAGTACCACCTCATCACAGCTCATTCATAGACTTGTGGACAGTGGCAGAAGAGGTTGTAGTAGCAAGAATCAATGGGTGTTTACATTGTTAAGGCAGCTCCCCATGTGTCTCCCCTATGTGTCTCCCCAATGTGTCTCCCCAATGTGTCTCCCCAATGTGTCTCCCCAATGTGTCTCCCCAATGTGTCTCCCCATGTGTCTCCCCAATGTGTCTCCCCAATGTGTCTCCCCAATGTGTCTCCCCAATGTGTCTCCCCATGTGTCTCCCCAATGTGTCTCCCCAATGTGTCTCCCCAATGTCTCCCCAATGTGTCTCCCCGTGTGTCTCCCCATGTGTCTCCCCATGTGTCTCCCCAATGTGTCTCCCCATGTGTCTCCCCATGTGTCTCCCCTATGTGTCTCCCCAATGTGTCTCCCCATGTGTCTCCCCAATGTGTCTCCCCATGTGTCTCCCCAATGTGTCTCCCCATGTGTCTCCCCTATGTGTCTCCCCATGTGTCTCCCCATGTGTCTCCCCAATCCCCATGTGTCTCCCCAATGTGTCTCTCCATGTGTCTCCCCAATGTGTCTCCCCAATGTCTCCCCAAAGTGTCTCCCCGATGTGTCTCCCCATGTGTCTCCCCTATGTGTCTCCCCATGTGTCTCCCCATGTGTCTCCCCAATCCCCATGTGTCTCCCCAATGTGTCTCTCCATGTGTCTCCCCAATGTGTCTCCCCAATGTCTCCCCAAAGTGTCTCCCCGATGTGTCTCCCCAATGTCTCCCCCATGTGTCTCCCCATGTGTCTCCCCAATGTGTCTCCCCATGTGTCTCCCCTATGTGTCTCCCCATGTGTCTCCCCATGTGTCTCCCCAATGTGTCTCCCCAATGTCTCCCCAATGTGTCTCCCCAATGTCTCCCCAATGTGTCTCCCCAATGTCTCCCCAATGTGTCTCCCCAATGTCTCCCCAATGTGTCTCCCCAATGTGTCTCCCCAATGTGTCTCCCCATGTGTCTCCCCAATGTGTCTCCCGAATGTGTCTCTCCACGTGTCTCCCCAATGTGTCTCCCCAATGTCTCCCCAATGTGTCTCTCCATGTGTCTCCCCAATGTGTCTCCCCAATGTCTCCCCAAAGTGTCTCCCCGATGTGTCTCCCCAATGTCTCCCCCATGTGTCTCCCCATGTGTCTCCCCAATGTGTCTCCCCATGTGTCTCCCCTATGTGTCTCCCCATGTGTCTCCCCATGTGTCTCCCCAATGTGTCTCCCCAATGTCTCCCCAATGTGTCTCCCCAATGTCTCCCCAATGTGTCTCCCCAATGTCTCCCCAATGTGTCTCCCCAATGTCTCCCCAATGTGTCTCCCCAATGTGTCTCCCCAATGTGTCTCCCCATGTGTCTCCCCAATGTGTCTCCCGAATGTGTCTCTCCACGTGTCTCCCCAATGTGTCTCCCCAATGTCTCCCCAATGTGTCTCCCCGATGTGTCTCCCCAATGTGTCTCCCCAATGTCTTCCCAAAGTGTCTCCCCAATGTGTCTCCCCAATGTCTCCCCAATGTGTCTCTCCATGAGTCTCCCCATGTATCTCCCCGATGTGTCTCCCCAAAGTGTCTCCCCGATGTGTCTCCCCAAAGTGTCCCTGTG
The DNA here is from genome assembly GCA_964019415.1 of Ianthella basta. Classification (NCBI taxonomy): domain Eukaryota; kingdom Metazoa; phylum Porifera; class Demospongiae; order Verongiida; family Ianthellidae; genus Ianthella; species Ianthella basta. The sequence continues at coordinate 6,377,878 of OZ025887.1, forward strand.
GAGGTGCATGTCGTGTATGTAGTGTGGTGGCCACCCCTCTACAGGTCTTGAGCATCAAAGCCTGTCAGAGCAGTTGTTGCTGTACCTCCCCAATGCCCTGAAGGGTGTGTTGGAGGCGCAGCTTGGCCCCGGGGGAGTGGTGGGCATGCTGTACGGAGTGGTGGGCACTCTGGTGGCTTTGGTGGTCCCCAGCTGCCTGCTCTGCTGCCAGTCCTGCAGCAGTAGGAGGAAACACACACAGGCCATTCGGCAGCACAAAGGTGGGGGGTGGGGCTTGGTGGGTGGGGCTTGAGGTGACCTGTTTGTGGCAGTGGTCCATGTGTGTTTGGCCTGTGTGATGTGCAGTGTCAAAGCAGCAGCTTCAGACGCAGTTGGACGCCACCTCAAAGGAGAAGGGAGAACTGGGCGAGAGGCTCAAGGCAGAGCAGACCCAGGTAAAGCTGTGAACTTCCTCCCACCCTCAGTTTGTGACAGAGAACTAATGAGATGCTAATAACCCCTCCGCCCCCCTCCTCCCCCTCTGTCCCCCTCCGCCCCCCTCCTCCCCCTCTCCTCTAGCGCTCATCTGCTGAGCAGCAGCGTGCACAGTTGCAGCAGACAGTAGCCGGGCTAGAAAACGAGCGAGGGTCCTTGATGGACCACATCAGTGGGCTCAATCGAGCACTGACAGAGGTGAAGGGTGAACTGCAGACATCACAGGAAAATGGCTCTCAGCTGGCAGCCATGTTGACACAGGAGCAGACTAGAGTAAGTGGGAGGGTGACAGTGATGTTCAAGGGTGTGGTGTGTGTGTGGTGGGGGTGGGGTGGGGGTGTGATGGTGTGGTGGGGTGTGATGAGGGTGTGATGGTGTGGTGGGGGTGGGGTGGGGGTGTGATGGCTGTGTGATGGGGGTGTGATGGTGTGGTGGGTGTGTGATGGGAGTGTGATGGTGTGGTGGGTGTGATGAGGGTGTGATGGTGTGGTGGGGTGTGATGGTGTGGTGGAGGTGTTATAGCTTTGTTTCTGCCTTGTGCTCAGTCTCAAGGCCTAGAGTCACAGGTGTCCTCCCTGGGTCAGGAGGTGACTGCTGCCTCCAGTAACCAACAAAGAGTGAGTACCAGAGCAGCAGCACTGGTCCTTTGTGTGTGTGCATGCACGCTAACTGTCCACTGTGCTGTTCCCTACATATCTGCATGCGCACACACTGTGCCTCGTCTGCACAGAGTGAAGGTCAGGTTGCTGAGCTAGAGGCTGCCAAAGACCAAATGGAGCAAGACCTGTTCAACAGCCAACAGGCACTGCAGACCTTGCAGCAGAGTGAAAGGAAGGTGGGGCAGTTACAGGCGCCATCTTGGTCTGTACTTCTTGTGATCTTCACTTTGGTCTCTCTGTCACGTGTGTGCCTGTTCCCTCCCTCCCTCATGTAGCTGACTGATCAGTGTGACACACTGCAGCACAGGTGAGGTGGGGAGGCATGGCCAGGGGAAGGGAAGTTGTTTGAAGGAGTGTGTGTAGTACAGTGGCTACCCGCTGTCCTGCTGTCCGACTGTCCGACTGTCTGACTGTCCTGCTGTCCGACTGTCCGACTGTCCGACTGTCCGACTGTCTGACTGTCCTGCTGTCCGACTGTCCGACTGTCCGACTGTCCGACTGTCTGACTGTCTGACTGTCCGACTGTCCTGCTGTCCGACTGTCCTGCTGTCCTGCTGTCCTGCTGTCCTGCATGTGTGCAGTGTACAGAGTGTGTCGAGTGAGCTGGAGGAGGCCCAAAGAGAGGTCTTCCACTTGAGGCAAGCTGTGCAAGACAAGGACATGGAGATGGAGGTGGGTGGGTGAGGGGGAGTGAGGGTAGGAGAGAGGGAGTGGGGGTAGGAGAGGGGGAGTGGGGGTAGGAGAGGGGGAGTGAGGGTAGGAGAGGGGGAGTGAGGGTAGGAGAGGGGGAGTGGGGGTAGGAGAGGGGGAGTGGGGGTAGGAGAGGGGGAGTAAGGGTAGAAGAGGGGGAGTGAGGGAAGAAAAGGGGAGTGAGGGTAGGAGAGGGGGAGTGAGAAAAGGAGAGGGGGAGTGAGGGTGGAAGAGGGAGAGTGAGGGTACAAGAGAAGGAGTGAGGAGTTAGAAGGTTAAATTGATCATTGTGTCCTGCAGATGCTTCGTAACTGTCTGCGACAATTGACCCCTGAAGAGGGCGAGGGGGAAGGGAAGCAAGAGGAGGATGAAGAAGGGTCCACAGGAACAGAGCAAGGTGTGTGGTGTGGTGTATTCAAAGGACTGCTGTCTTTATTAGGAGCCTTGGGTTGGGGCACAGGACCCTGCAGTCTCTGTACCCTCCTCCCCTTCTCAGCTGCCCAGCTCCACCAGAGCCGAGTTGAGAAGATCCATGCAATGTTGGACACCTCCAAGGTATGCTATGCTGTCCTCTCTGTCTCACTGTGACAGCTGTGATGTGATGTGATGTGATGTGTAATGTGATGTGATGTGTGCTGTGATGTGATGTGTGCTGTGATGTGATGTGATGTGATGTGATGTGATGTGTAATGTGATGTGTAATGTGATGTGATGTGAGGGGTGCTATTCCTCACCAGGCACAATTAGAGCTGAAGGGTGTGAGAGATGAGAGGGACAGACTTGACAGACAGCTTCAGCTGGAGAGGGATGCCAGGCAGAGCTTGGAAGGTGTGTTATATTATGGAGGGTGCTGGTGTGTGTGTGTGAGTGGAGGGTGCTGGTGTGTGTGTGTGAGTGGAGGGTGCTGGTGTGTGTGTGTGAGTGGAGGGTGTGTGTGAGTGTGTGTGTCAGGATGTGCTATGCATCCTGACTCCCTCCAGGTGAAGTGCAGCGATTGGAGCAAGAGCTGCAAACCCTGTCTGTGGAGCGAGATGCCATGGCTTTACAGCACCAGCAGGCACTCTCCAAGTTACAGACACTGACTGAGTACTTTGAAGGCAAAGAAAAGAACCTTCATCGGCAGCTGGGCCGGGAGGAGATGGCTCGCCAGGAGATGGAGGGGAGGGAGGCATCAGCCAAAGAATTGGTTGTAGCAGCTGAGGAAGAGAGGACAAGAGAGAAGTGAGCACACCTCCTTGCATGTGTGTACAGTTGGTCTTTCTCCTCTGTGAATTGGATTGGTTGCTGTCTGAACCTCTAGGGAAGAGCTGAAGGAGCTGAGGAAGCAGATGGCCGAGATAGAAAAGAGTATGACTGAACAGCTGTTCACCAACCAGCAGAGGGCGCAGGAGGCCTATGTGAGTGTGGAGGGAGGGGGAGGGGAGGGCCTGTGGCAGTGTGGAGGGAGGGGGAGGGGGAGGGCCTGTGGCAGTGTGGAGGGAGGGGGAGGGGAGGACCTGTGGCAGTGTGGAGGGAGGGGGAGGGGGAGGGCCTGTGGCAGTGTGGAGGGAGGGGGAGGGGAGGGCCTGTGGCAGTGTGGAGGGAGGGGGAGGGGAGGGCCTGTGGCAGTGTGGAGGGAGGGGGAGGGGGAGGGCCTGTGACAGTGTGGAGGGAGGGGGAGGGGGAGGGCCTGTGGCAGTGTGGAGGGAGGGGGAGGGGGAGGACCTGTGGCAGTGTGGAGGGAGGGGGAGGGGGAGGGGGAGGGCCTGTGGCAGTGTGGAGGGAGGGGGAGGGGGAGGGGGAGGGCCTGTGACAGTGTGGAGGGAGGGGGAGGGGGAGGGCCTGTGGCAGTGTGGAGGGAGGGGGAGGGGGAGGACCTGTGGCAGTGTGGAGGGAGGGGGAGGGGGAGGGGGAGGGCCTGTGGCAGTGTGGAGGGAGGGGGAGGGGAGGGCCTGTGGCAGTGTGGAGGGAAGCAAATGTGTGACGGCGAAGTGAGAGTGTTTGTTATACTTGTGTGTACAGAGTCAGTTGAAGCGCCGTGAACAGGAGTTGCGAATAGCAAACAAGGAAATAACAGCTCTAAAGCAGAGGTTGGTCATTGTGTGTGTATTGTGTTTGTGTGTGTGTTTGAGTGTGTGTGTGTGTTGTTTATGGCTCGTTGACCACTCAGCCTGGATGAGGCAGAGGCACAGATAGCTGCATTGTCTCGTCCTCGAACTCCACCCCGGTTCCCTCCCTTTGGTCGCCCTCCCCCTCTCCACGGTCGATTGTCCATGGATGACTTTGACGGGTACGATGGGAGATGCTGATTAAGGGGGGCGTGGTAGCTAATGTGACTCCTCCCTCACTGCAGTCCACCACGCCCAATGGGAGCCCCACCCCTACATGCCATGCACCGCCCTCCCTCAGTTGGACCACTGCCCCAAGGTAAGCTCACAAACCACATTGCCTTGTTGTGGTACCTCCCTCAATGGACCACTCCTTGTATTGCTATTCCTCTGCAGACCAGCATCCCCCCAGAGTGCCCCGGCCCAGATCCACACAGCCCCGGACCTCCTCCCCTGGGGGCCCTGAGGAGGACCTGTCAGTGTCCCATGTATCAGCCCCAGGGAGTGGGGGCCCACCATCACGTAGCAGGTCACCCAATAGTATTGCAGGGGAAATACCCCCGAGAAACCCTTCAGGTAGAATGTCCATGCCTGAGTTTATGGATCAGCCACCTGTGGGGCCTCGCTCTGGACCAGCCTACCCTGCAGGCATATACCGGGGGCCTCCCCCTGGGGCCCCCAGAGGGGAATACCCTCCATATTCTCTTGTGGCCAGGCAGCCACCTGGGCGGGGTTCTCTCCCTCCAGCCCCTTTCGGCCCTCCACCACGGAGTAGAGGACCACCCCCCACCACCTACCCACCACCACATGGTCCGTTTGATGTGTGTGCATATGTGTTGTGCAGCTACTGCTGTCACTGTATGTGTCTCGTCTTGCAGCCCTCAGCTCTGTGTCACCAATTCCAGGCAAGCCTGATGACTTTGTCAGAGCCCCACCCATCTCGTCACTCCCCAGGCAGCCAGGTCCTCCCCCACTATACCGCCCTGAGGGCATGATGCCATCTCCACCACGAGATCGACGACCCCCACCTCCAGACCAGATGGGCAGACCTCCTTTTAGAGACGGCTATCCTCCTCCAGACCAGACGGGCAGACCTCCTTTTAGAGACGGCTATCCTCCTCCAGACCAGACGGGCAGACCTCCTATTAGAGACGGCTATCCTCCTCCGGGAGGTGGCATGCTTCCTCCAAGGCCGCCCATGGAAGGTGGGTACACTTGGTGCACTATTCACGTATCTGCAGTGAGCATTGAGTGTTGTGTGTGTGTGTGTGTCTGTAGGTCCAGCCCCTCCTCACCTCCAAGCTAGCAGTTCTGGAGCCACTGCAGGTGAGTAAACGTGTGTACTTGCACATGTACACATACACACAAGTTAGTGTGGGACCACATGCGATTAACACTCTACATGTGTGGACCTGTGTCCCCCCTTCCTGCCTCCAGAACAAGGCATCCAACCAAGAAATGTCTAAAGACAGCTAACACTGACCAACGTACACTAGCACCTTTTCTCTTTCATAGGGTCAATCACTGGTTCACTATCTATAATTGTATCATGCAATTACTAATTATAATTGCAGTGTTCCTTTTGTAAAATTATTGGAACTTATACGTAAGTTATGTTACACCAGATGATTGCAAAAACAGTAGTTTGTAAGGCAACACACACACTACCAGCTATCATCGTCGTCAGAGTTTAAAAAGATTGGATAGGGATCACTCCAGTCATCATCCTCTTCATCATCCTCTTCTTCGTCATCCTCTTCTTCATCTTCTTCGTCTTCCTCATCCTCTTCGTCATCAGTGTCACTGGGACTATGTAGGAAGTGAAAGTCCATGGGAAACTCATCGACCATGCTGCCTGGATACCATGAATGATCTGACGCTACTGACAAGTTGTCTGGGTCTGGGTACAGGACCTCCACGTCAAAACCACTAGCCTCACAGAAGGAGTGCTCTGTGGGATCACCGTTGTCTGTCCACTCCACTGCCACCTTCTCCTCAGATGTGGACTGATCGCGCACCACGATCCCCACCCTACCATCCTTGCTTACCCTAGCCCCACCCCCAACAAGGCTAGCATCAAAAGATGCTGTCCTGTGCACAAACGTGCCACCTAAACTGCATTCCAGCTGATACCTCCCTGGCTTGGTCAACACCATCTTATAGTGGTCCCCTGATTCATCATCAACCTTTACTGCCTCACCCCCTTCTCCTCCCCCCTCCTTCACAATTTGAATGGCCAATCTCCCTAGTAGCTGTTTTGGCAGTCCCAGCTTGTCCATGAGGGACAGCGGAGGACAGTGGTGGGGGAGGGCAATACTGAACTTGCTGGGCACTCCCAGACGGCACTCAGCAAGGTTGACAGAAATGGAGACCTTGTCAACAGACTCCTTGCTATCTCCATCCACAAGAGGAGTCAGGGTAGCAAGAGGGAGGGAGGGTGGCCGGCGTACCAGTTGCTCATGAACAAAAGCATCAAACCGTTTTACCTGGAGGTCTCTGTTCATTGAGCTCTCACATGAATGTACCGTCTTCTCCATCTCGGGACCCTCAGCCACCATACGGGTGCTGGAGGACTCTTGTAGGAAGCACTTTACAACACTGCACACCTTGCCCGTCTCTGCCAGAGTGGTTCTTGTCTCTGCCTTCAGCTTCTCCAACTCCTCCCTCCTCTGGGTGCCCAGCACGGCGTACTGCTCCTTTACAAAGACTTCCAAAGCAGTGAGCTGCTGGATGAAGCCCTGAATATGCTGCTCTGCTCCCCTCACCATGGCATCCACCTCTCCCTCCAACCCCATCTCTGCTGCATCCATACAAGCCAGGCGGTCCTCAAGATTGGACTGGGCAGCAGTAAGGCGTCCGACAGCCAAGTGCAGGGCCTCGCGCACTGGTGCGGCTCTGTCCTCTGTCAGCACCACCTCATGACTGCGGTGCTTCAGCAGGGCACAGTCTGCACAGACCAGCTGGGCACAAGAGTTGCAGTGGAACTGCAGGAGCTCCGCACTGCTGTGTGCACAGTGACCCAGGTAGCGTGCAGATCCCAGGCGGGACCGCTCCACCTCAGCAAGGGGAAGCACAGTGTGACGGGTGTAGTCCACCAAACGTTTGTGGGTGGATACGCACTCGGGGCAGAGGCAACGCGCACAGTCCGTGCACCACGCATCGGCAGCGCGTCCTTCCACGCAGTTGGAGCAGACGACAACATCCTCTGTACCGTTTTCGCAAGCTTTCTTCAAGTCGTTTAAGGCATAAGCGAATTTGGATGCTCTGAAGTTGAGCACAAACTTCCTCGCCACCTCTCCCGGTGCCGCGTTGCCAGTACTGTGTCTCGTTCTGCAGGTGGGACACTCCATCTCGCGCCCTTTTATGCTTCGCTTGTTCGATTGGCGCAGCAGTCCCTCAAGACACTCTGTGCAGAAGGTGTGCCCGCAGGGAAGACTGCGCGGCTCACGAAACGTGTCCAGACATACGCCACACTTGCTCTCTTCGGACAGCACCTCTGCTAGTCGGGCAGCCATCTTGCTCCTTTTACAGATCACGTGATCCTTGTACCGTTCAGTGAAGTCGAAATAAAAATCAATAGAGTTCAGTATCTACAAATACCAAAAACTCTGAATAAGTGAATGCTTGTGTAGGTACAGTTGAAGCCAATGGTCCCGTATGTGATTACCTTGTAGGGCAGCTCCACCCAGGGCCGCTTGCCCACCTCCTCCACTCCACCGGTTGGCATCAGCGCCGGGAGCAGACGGAAGCAGAGCAGCTTCATGACAAACCGGGTGGAGACCAGAAGGAGGACACCCAACACAAACCGCACAATGAACAGGTAGATGTCTGTGAGTGGTGGCCAAGAGAACTGCAGTGGAGGCAGCAGCAGATCGTCTGCAACTTCTCCAAGCATGTAGCTACCCCAAACCACCCCAATGCCCACTCCCAAGATGGCCGCCGTGTCACCTCGGTCCATGGTCCACCTGTGTGACTCCACTGGGTAGACGTACAGGAGGATGATGACCACAACCAGCGACAAGGGGGCAGCGGCAGAGGAGTGGAGGAGGTACAGGTCCAGGGGCCCAAGCAGGGGCACACTCAGCGCCAGCATCACAACAGAAATGAGGACGCCACCCACAATGTCCTGCACAGGGCAATAACACAGTGTGTCCCACTCCCCCCACAAGTTGTGGGTAGTACAAGCGACATGTAAGGGGAGTCACTATCTGTGGAATGTCTGCACAGACGTGAGGCAGAGTGCAAATGACGGGCTCACCATGACAGAGTGCACACCGAGGTAGACTCGGCTAAGGCACACAGACACACTCCACAGCACAGCACAGGCAAAACCAACAGAAAAGGGGTACTGCATTACAAAGGGAAGAGAGCACGGTGGTGAGGTGAGGGGAGGGGAGGGGAGGGGAGGGGAGGGGAGGGGAGAGGGAGGGCACGGTGGTGAGGGGAGGGGAGGGTGGGGAGGTCCAGATACTACAATGAAGATGTTGGCCGAGTCACTGCATGCTTGTCCTCACATTGTATCTCTGATAGGAGGCAAACAGGAGGTGGAAAGGAGTGGTGGTTGAGACTATGGCATGCGTAGAGGGGAAGCCATATTCTTCCTCCAAAACGGGGTTGTTTTCCAATCTGAGCACTGGTGGTGAAGGCGGTCTTTTCCAGCAGAAGACCGCCTTGAGCGCCTGCCCGACGTACATGGAGAGACACCAGAGGATGATCATCTGACGGAACAAGACTGTGTCCACGTTGTAGTGGAATAAGGGGAACACGGTGATGTAGAACATCTCGTAACCCAGTTCTGTAGCAAACCTGAAGTAAACATCAACAACGGGATTAGTCTTTAGAGCATAGCCGGGGAACGGAAAAGGGGGTGTCTTTTCGTCTGGAGAATTATTTGGAGATGTTCCAGGTGTCCTGTCCAATCTGTGCCTCTCCTTGGCCGTCCTTGAGTGACATGAGCGATCATCTTCCACCAGTTCCAAACGCGCCCCGCAGAGCTGCTGCAGTCTCCTGACCAGCGAGGGAGACCGCAACCACTCCACAGCTCGCGACACCAGCCCCGTGGACATATTTCTAACGGACCACGCCCTCTTTTGAAATTAACGGAACCTCCCTCCACGTGGCTTGGTAACTTCTGGAACAACTTCTGAACGATAAGCCGCCGACCATGTCCGCCGACCAGGGGAAGCAGAGCGGCTTTAGGGACAAGTCCAAGCCAGAAGAAATAAGAAACAGCAATATCCAAGCCGCAAAAGGTCAGTACTCGGACGCATGTCATGTGTTTGCAGTTGCTGTGCAGAAATTGAGACTGTCTCGGTCATCAGTGGTCACTGGTGGCTTACTGCTTACATGGGACGTCATGTTAGTACTCGTGTCTTGTTTGTGCAGCTGTGGCGGATGCCATCAGGACGAGCCTGGGCCCTCGAGGCATGGACAAGATGGTAAGCAGCCACCTATATGTCCTGCAACTTTGCCAGCAGAGCACTCTTTGAGTGTGTAGTGTGCTCTTCCCTCCTTCTCCCCTTCCACACACCCTCTGGTGCATGTCATGCAGATCCAGAATGCTTCAGGTGATGTCACCATCACAAATGACGGAGCCACCATTCTAAAGGAGATTCAAGTCCTTCACCCAGCGGCCAGGATGGTGAGGAGTGGGGAGTGTTCTCGACTGGGTGCCTGGGTGGCTGGTGCATGCATGTGTGTCTTTGCTGACCACACATATAATGTGCTTTGTGCATTGTGTGCTGTTATACCCTCCCCTCCCCTCCCCTCTCCCTCCCCTCCCCTCCCCTCCCCTCCCCTCTCCCTCCCCTCCCCTCCACTCCCCTCCCCCCTCCCCTCCCCTCCCCATCCTCAGTTGGTTGAACTATCGAAGGCTCAGGACATTGAGGCAGGGGATGGGACAACCAGTGTGGTGGTGCTGGCGGGAAGCCTACTCAATGCCAGCCAGAAGCTATTGGCTAAAGGTAGTGTATCGTGTGTGAAGGGTGCAGCATGCAAGGGTACAATTGGTCTCACAGCCCAGATCGCTATTCCTGGAGGCAGGACTAGTGGTCTGGCTGTGAGAGACTAGGGTACAATGGTTTTATGTAGTTGCTGTTGTGGAGGGTGCGTCTGTCAGTGTTGTTGTGTCTGTCAGTGTGTTGTTGTGTCTGTCAGTTGTGTTGTTGTGTCTGTCAGTTGTGTTGTTGTGTCTGTCAGTGGGTTATGTCTGCGCTACAGGCCTGCACCCTACCACCATCTCTGAGGCCTTCCAGCGAGCAGCTGACAAGTCAGTGGAGGTCCTGCGCGGCATGTCTATCTCGGTAGACCTGTCTGAGCGGGATGCCCTCCTGCAGAGTGCCAGCACTTCCCTCAGCTCAAAGGTGGGCAAGGGGCGGACAGCACCGAGGGGCATGCCTTTTCTGTGTCATGTGAACATCATGTGACAATCATGTGACAGCCATGTGACTCCTTCCTGTAGGTTGTGTCCCAGTACTCCTCCCAACTGGCCCCCATTGCGGTGGATGCTGTCTTGAAGGTGATAGACCCCAAGACAGCCACTAATGTGGACCTCAGGGACGTCAAGATTGTCAAGAAGCTAGGGTGAGGCTGAACACACACACACACACACACACACACACACACACACACACACACACACACACACACACACACACACACACACACACACACACACACACACACACACACACACACACACACAGCGAATGCTGCAAGACCTATGTGTGTTGTGTGCTGCTGGCCGGCAGACAGTTTGCGCTGCTCTTGTGTGCTGACTGGCAGTGGTCTTGCCAAAGCAACCCTCTCCACTCACCGTCCTTGAAGCCGTCTGTGCAGAGGACGGTCCCAATTGAAGGAACACTACCCCACCCCACTCTATGCACCTTAGGCTTACCCACCCCCAATCAGTGCACCAATCAAAGCTGTTCTGACCTGACAATCCCTCCCCCTCCCCCCTCCCTCCCCCCTCCCTCCCTCCCTCCCTGCCCCCAGGGGTACAGTGGAGGACACAGAGCTGGTGGAGGGTCTTGTCCTAGAACAGAAGGTGTCTCACTTGGCAGGCGGGGTCTCACGCACAGAGAAGGCAAAGATAGGACTCATCCAGTTCTGCATATCACCTCCAAAGACAGACGTGAGGATAACAACATCACCTGACTACCTCATGTACTGTGTTTCACTCCTCACCTCCCCCTCCCCCTCCCCCTCCCCTCCCCTCTCCCCCTCCCCCTCCCCTCCCCCTCCCCCTCCCCTCCCCCTAGATGGACAACCAAGTGGTAGTCAATGACTATACACAGATGGACCGCATACTGAAGGAGGAGCGACAGTACATCCTCAACATCTGCAAGGCCATCAAGAAGGCAGGCTGCAACGTGCTACTCATCCAGAAGTCCATCCTCAGGGATGCAGTCAACGACTTGGCTCTGCACTTTCTGGCCAAGATGAAGATCATGGTTGTGAGGGACGTGGAGAGGGATGACGTGGAGTTCATCTGTCGGGTGTGTGGGCGGGGGGTAAAGGGTATAGGGAGTGGGAGGTGTGAATACAGCTTGCTTCTCTGCAGACACTTGGCTGCCGCCCCATTGCCAGTTTGGACCACTTTGTGCCAGACCACCTGGGGAGTGCTGACCTTGTGGAAGAGGTTTCCATGGGAGCCAGTAAAGTTGTCAAGGTGAATAGTTAGCTTGTGCAGAGGGGGTGGAGCCCCACTGACCTCGCCTCTCCCCTCCCCCAGATCACAGGCTGTCACTCTGTGGGCCACACAGTGTCAGTGCTGATCTGCGGCTCCAACAAACTAGTGTTGGAGGAAGCCGAGCGCTCCATCCACGACGCTCTCTGTGTCATCCGGTGCCTCGTCAAGAACAAGTGGGTAGCTGGAGTGGGAGTGGGCGGGGCACTGCACATAGTGGGCGGGGTAGGGCTCTTAGTGATGACACCCAATGACTCACTGAACCTCCAGCTTGTCCGAAGCACACAGTGATGCATACCGAGGCATTTGTCTGAAGGAGCCGTGCTGTGTAGTTGCACCTGAGGGTACATGTGTATGTGCAGTCTCCCTTCACTCCGCCTCACACCTCTCGCAGGGCGCTAATCGCTGGAGGAGGCGCTCCTGAGATTGAGGTGTCACTGCGTCTCTCTGAGTTTGCACGCACCCTCACAGGAACAGACGCATACTGTATGCGTGCGTTTGCAGAGGCTCTGGAAGTCATCCCAGTAACACTGGCAGAGAATGCAGGGCTGCAGCCAATCTCCGTGGTAACGGACCTGAGACATAAGCATATGGAGGGACAGAAGACAGCTGGGATCAATGCACGCAAGGTCAGGTGATGGTCACATGACTGGTCATCTGCTAGTCACATGACTCAGCCGATGGTCACATGACTGTCAACTGATGGTCACATGACTGTATTGTGCGTGATGTGCTCTTGCTGTGCAGGGTGTGGTGACAGACATGCTGCAAGAGAATGTGGTGCAGCCGCTGCTGGTGTCCATGTCTGCCATCCGACTTGCCTCAGAGTGTGTCAGGAGCATCCTCAAGATTGATGACGTAGTGAGTGGTGGGGGAGTGGTTGGGGATACTGACTTGGATCACAAGCAGTGCTGTGTTTACCAGACACTCCTTTCTTACTGCGCAGGTCAATGCAAGATAACTTATGTGTGCTCTAGGGATGCTGTGTAATTGTATTCATAGGTCCATGTGGTAGTTATCACGTGATCAGACACTCGGTTTGGGGACTTTCCCGTTCTCGACTCTTCCAGTGTGTAGCAGCCCTTGCATGCGGTCGCTTCACATGCGAGGGATCCAACATGGCAGACAGGCAAAAGGTATTGCCTAGTGCACGTCCATGGCACGGGTTTAATTACATCTGTGTCTCCCTCCTCTGCCTCTTCCTCTGTAGGCTGAAGAGCTGAAGGCGAAAGGCAACCAGGCTTGGAACGAGAAGAACTTGGAGGAGGCTCTACAGCACTACACGGAGGGGATAAAGGCGGATCCAGAGCACCACGTGCTGTACAGCAACCGTTCGGCCGTGTTCGCTCAACTGGGGCGCTACGAAGAAGCGCTATTGGATGCCGAGCGCACGGTAGAGCTGAAGCCGGACTGGCCCAAGGGCTACTCCAGGTTGGGCTACCCCTTGCTCAAGATGGGACGCTGCGAGGAGGCCAAGGAGAAGTACCAAGAGGGCCTCAAGCTGAAACCAGACAACCAGCAGCTCAAGGAAGGTCTGGCCGAGGCCATGGAGATGATCAGAAGTGAGTGGTGTGGTGTAAAGAGAGACTGTCTGCCTGCCAGTCAGTGCCATGGTGGTGGTGGTGGTGGTGTGTGTGTGTGTGTGTGTGTGTGTGTGTGTGTGTGTGTGTGTGTATGCATAAGCTCTTGTAATCCCCTGATTGATGGGTGTACTTAACCCTTTCAACACCATTCGTGCATAGGCTTACGTAACCCTTTCAACACCCCTGGTGCAATGGAGAAACTGCAGCAGGACCCCAGGACAGCTCAACTGATGAAGGATCCAAATTTTGTCAGAGAAATTGAATCTATGCAGAAATCCCTATCTTCTCAGTAAGACCACTCCCACTATATGGCTCCGCCTTGTCTTGCTGTGAGCCCCGCCCCTTCTGCTGTGAGCCCCACCCCTTCTGCTGGCCCACAGGAGTCTGCAGAACCCGAATATTATTACTGCTCTGTCTGTGGTACTGGGGGTGGACCTGCAGACTGCCACCGCAGGTGGGTGGGGGTAGTCTGTGGTACTGGGGGTGGACCTGCAGACTGCCACCGCAGGTGGGTGGGGGTAGTCTGTGGTACTGGGGGTGGACCTGCAGACTGCCACCGCAGGTGGGTGGGGGTAGTCTGTGCTACTGGGGGTGGACCTGCAGGTGGGTGGGGGTAGTCTGTGCTACTGGGGGTGGACCTGCAGGTGGGTGGGGGTAGTCTGTGCTACTGGGGGTGGACCTGCAGGTGGGTGGGGTAGTCTGTGCTACTGGGGGTGGACCTGCAGGTGGGTGGGGATAGTCTGTGCTACTGGGGGTGGACCTGCAGGTGGGTGGGGGTAGTCTGTGCTACTGGGGGTGGACCTGCAGACTGCTACCGCAGGTGGGTGGGGGTAGTCTGTGCTACTGGGGGTGGGCCTGCAGGTGGGTGGGGGTAGTCTGTGCTACTGGGGGTGGAGCTGCAAGTGGGTGGGGGTAGTCTGTTCTACTGGGGGTGGACCTGCAGACTGCTACCGCAGGTGGGTGGGGGTAGTCTGTGCTACTGGGGGTGGGCCTGCAGGTGGGTGGGGGTAGTCTGTGCTGTTGGGGGTGGAGCTGCAGGTGGGTGGGGGTAGTCTGTGCTACTGGGGGTGGACCTGCAGGTGGGTGGGGGTAGTCTGTGCTACTGGGGGTGGACCTGCAGACTGCTACCGCAGGTGGGTGGGGGTAGTCTGTGCTACTGGGGGTGGGCCTGCAGGTGGGTGGGGGTAGTCTGTGCTACTGGGGGTGGAGCTGCAAGTGGGTGGGGGTAGTCTGTTCTACTGGGGGTGGACCTGCAGACTGCTACCGCAGGTGGGTGGGGGTAGTCTGTGCTACTGGGGGTGGGCCTGCAGGTGGGTGGGGGTAGTCTGTGCTACTGGGGGTGGACCTGCAGGTGGGTGGGGGTAGTCTGTGCTACTGGGGGTGGACCTGCAGGTGGGTGGGGGTAGTCTGTGCTACTGGGGGTGGACCTGCAGGTGGGTGGGGTAGTCTGTGCTACTGGGGGTGGACCTGCAGGTGGGTGGGGATAGTCTGTGCTACTGGGGGTGGACCTGCAGGTGGGTGGGGGTAGTCTGTGCTACTGGGGGTGGACCTGCAGACTGCTACCGCAGGTGGGTGGGGGTAGTCTGTGCTACTGGGGGTGGGCCTGCAGGTGGGTGGGGGTAGTCTGTGCTACTGGGGGTGGAGCTGCAAGTGGGTGGGGGTAGTCTGTTCTACTGGGGGTGGACCTGCAGACTGCTACCGCAGGTGGGTGGGGGTAGTCTGTGCTACTGGGGGTGGGCCTGCAGGTGGGTGGGGGTAGTCTGTGCTGTTGGGGGTGGAGCTGCAGGTGGGTGGGGGTAGTCTGTGCTACTGGGGGTGGACCTGCAGGTGAGTGGGGGTAGTCTGTGAGTCGTGGAGTGATGTCTGTGCATGTGTTGGTCTGGTGAGATGGCAGCACTGCTGGCATATGTAGGCTAATCGATGTCTTCCCTGTACCCCCTGCAGACGACCCACTGGTCCAGCAGCAGCCTCCACCAGAGGCTGAGGCCCAAGACATGCCTGAGCCAAAGGCCCAGCAGCCAGAAGAGGAGGCCATGAGCAGCCAGTCCTCTGGAGAAGCCAAGAAGGAGGTTAGTAGCGCTAGCTTTGCCTTCAGGTTGCCCCATGTGTGTGTCAGTGAGGTGCTGTGCTGCAGGCCGTGGCTGAGAAGGAGAAGGGGAACACTGCGTATAAGGCCAAGCAGTTTGAGACAGCTCTTGAGCACTATGACAGAGCCCTGGAGTTGGACCCGACCAACGTGGCCGTCTACACCAACAAGGCGGCTGTGTTCTTTGAGCAGCAAGCATGGGAGCGCTGTCTGGAGCTGTGTGACCGGGCTGTGGAGGTCGGCAGGGAGCAGCGCGCTGACTACAAGCTGATTGCTAAGTGAGGAGGACAGTACCTCTCAACCGAGCATGTCGTCCCAGGGGGAGGTGATGTGCTGCCTGACTGTGTGTGTGTGTGTGTGTGTGTGTGTGTGTGTGTGTGCAGGGCTCTGGCTCGTAAAGGAAATGTGTACTTTAAACAAGAGCAGTGGAAGGATGCCATCAAGTGGTTTGACAAGTCAGTCACTGAGCACAGAGACCAGGAGGTAGTCAAAAAGAAACAGAAGGTTAGCTCACACTTTAGGGGCTTGCCAAGTGTGTGTGTGTGTGTGTGTGTGTGTGTGTGTGTGTGTGTGTGCTGTGAGTTGGTGGGTGGGTGAGTTATGGGTGTAATGGAGGTAACAGTTTGGCGCTCTTTTGCCTCAGGCAGAGAAGCTGCTTGCGGAGATTGAGCGTCAAGAGTACATTGACCCAGAGAAGAGCAAAGAGGAGAAAGAGAAGGGCAATGAGTTCTTCAAGGAAGGCAAGTACCCCGAGGCCCTCAAGTGCTACTCAGAGGCCATCAAACGCAACCCTGAGGATGCCCGGCTGTACAGCAACAGAGCAGCCTGCTACACCAAGCTGGCCGAATTCAGTCTTGGTCTGCAGGTGGGTGGGGCATGTGGGTGGGGCATGTGGGTGGGGCATGTGGGTGGGGCTCTCGGTGTAAGTGTATGTGTGATGGCTGCCTCCTTTCCATGTGATGCAGGACTGCAATGAGTGCTTGAGGCTGGAACCCACCTTTGGTGAGCTAGGGAGTGGCCTGTCTTGTGACAAGGTGTGATGTGATGTGGTGAGGTGAGGTGGGAGGTGTGCTTGGCTGTGTACTTGCTGCTTGCAGTGAAGGCATACCTGAGGAAGGGCCAACTCCACCTGGCCATGAAGGACACCCACCGGGCATCTGAGGCATACAGCAAAGCTCTGGAGCTGGACCCAAACTGCAGCGTGAGTGGGTGCCATGGCAACCACGTGAACTTAGCAACACTACCAGCCAACAAACCTACATTTCTCCTCCTTCCCCTCCCCTCCCCTCGCCTCTCCTCCCCTCTCCCTCCACTCCATTCCCCTTGCCTTCTGAAGGAGGCAAGGGATGGTTTTCAAAAGTGCATGGCAGCTGATGACCCTGAGGAACGGAGGAAGAAGGCTATGCAGGATCCTGAGATACAAGTAGGTGTGGTGGGTGGGGCAGCGTGGGCGGGGCAGTGTGGGCGATGGGGGAGTTGACTCAACTGCTGCTCATGTCCACAGGAGATCCTAGGCGACCCAGCCATGCAGATGATCCTCCAACAGATGCAGAAGGACCCTGCAGCTGTCAGAGAGTGAGTGTTGTAGCACACTGCTATAACTGAGCAGTGTGGTGTGTGCTCTGGAGCTGACTGTCACTTGCAGCCCCGATAGAAAATAAGTGAGTGCTCTTCCCACCCCTCCCCACCCCACCCCTCCCCTCCCCTCCCCTCCCCTCCCCTCCCCTCCCCTCCCCTCTCCAGCCACCTTAGCAATCCTGCTATTGCTGAGAAGTTTGATAAACTCCTAAGGTCTGGGATAGTGTCTTTAAGATAATCGGAACAGTCGCCTGAGGAGCAGTGTAGGCATTTCAATTTATGGAGTTTGCATTGTATACACAAAATGGGAAATATAATTATTACAGTGTCATCACATCCGGTGCAGCTGACTACTGTGGTGTCATGTGACTCGTGATGGGTCCCAGCAGTACCGCCTCCCTTGATCCAGCGAGTTCAAGGATTGCATGTCAACATCGCTAATATCAAAGTCAAATATCTGTGCATTTGTCTTGATGTGGTCTGGATTGGATGCTTTGGGGATCACCGCTTCTCATATGGGGAAAAGAGGGGGGAGGGATGTCATGTGAAGTCATGTGACCCATGAGCCCCACCCACCTACGCCATGCTGTATCCCCCACCACAAGAGGAGCTGGGCTGGTGTCTTGCTGTACTTGGCAGCCATCTTGACAATCGTCTCATCACCTAGCAACTGCATCCGACACCATTGTGACTATACCATCCAATTCAGGGTGTACCATGAGAGTGAAATTGGAAGTCAAACTGACCAATCAAACACACCATACCAGTTGTGTCGTTAAATGCTGCATTGGAATGGTTTGTCTGACTGGTCACTTTGTCTTCCACTTTCAAACTCGCAACACAACTAACGTAAACCTGAAACTGACAGTACAGGAAATAGCTGTGTGTGATTTGTTGCCATGCCAACACACCTTGCCTGTTCCCAATGAAGAATATGCCTGAAACTGAATGTTATGGTCTTTACAGAATTGGAGGAGACCCCTCTGATTAAGGTGGGGGTGGAATTCCACCTATACAGATGGCATGAGTGTACATGTGTACATGAGTCCACAGCCGGTGTCCCACAGTCTGCCATGGCATGGGCAGTGTGTGGCTCTGGTCACCTGCAGCACAGCTGGGCGGACAGTAGCATGCTCCAGCAACTCCTCAAGATGGCCGACCTCGTAGTTCGATACCCCAATACTCTGTAGTTTGTCTGCACAAGCAGCGTTGCCAACCACTTCAGCTCAGCATTCACCGACCCACTTCCAGTGGGCCAGGGGCCATGCTAACCTTGTCTGTGCATGGTCTCAAGTGCTGTCCAGCTCTCCTTCCTCAGTACTCGGTTGCGTGGGTCCTCGCTTCGCACCCCCTGTGTCCCAGGCCAGTGGATGAGGTACAGGTCAAGACAGTCACGCTGGAGTTGTGTCAAGGACTGGCGGACAGCAGACAGGGTACTCTCGTAGCCATGGTCCTTTGGGGCTGCGTGCCACAACAGTCGGCAGTGTACACACATGATACTACACGCACACACACGCACGCACACACATACATGCATGCACACACACACACACACACACACACACACACACACACACACACACACACACACACACACACACACACACACACACACCTGTACGCACCTAGTTTGCTGGTAATAAAGATGTCCTGAGGTGACAGGTCGTGAGCAGGCAGCACTAGGGACAGCCCCTCAGCCAGTATGGCCTCATTGTGATACACGGCAGCTGTGTCTGGAGAGGGGAGAGGGGGTGGAGGAGATGGAGGAGGGGGTGGAGGAGGGGATGGAGGAAAGAGGAGAGAGGCATTAGTAATACTTTCACACTGGCAGTGTTGCTCTGTGCAGACCGATGAGTCTGTATCCCGTGGTGACAGCAGCTTCCAGCACGACCCTGATCACATCAGGGGATGTCAGCTTGTAAGTACCCACTACACAAAGGGGAGGGGTCACGTGATCCGCTGCAGTACAATGAGAGAGGGCCAGCCATGCAGGCGACCCACATCCCAACTTGGGGAGCTCCATGCATTCAGTCATACGCGGAAAGTCTCTCTTTGGCACTAGCAAAGCAGTATTACAGACATAGGTAGTGTTTAGTGTATAATATCTACAGGCCCTTATGGATGCGCCCCCGCTTAATAATTATGTAAACCTGTGCATGGTGTTATAAAAGACCGTCGTGTGCTGTCGAAAGCAGATTTAGAGTGCACAACAATATACTGCTGTGAACGTAGACTGAGTCGGAACATGTCAGTCAGTGGGGCTCTGCCGGAAAAGAGCGAGAGCTTTCGCTTTGCCGCATACGGTCGTAAGTCTACTGCGGTTGCGGACGGGTTGCAGGACATGCTGTCGCGAGACGAGCCCCTCATCAACAGGTGAGCGTGTAGTCAAGCCAGGCCGGCATTCCCGGTATGCTGGACAGCTTGGGTAGCGGGCATGATGTGAGCAAGAGACGGCGGGACGGGGTTGATGAGTAGGAAGCCACGCATGTGAATGACTGTGCGCGTCTCTCTGAAGTCAGCCGCCCAGTGTATTTATCTATAACAGTTTTTATCTCTTTTGGCGCGTGTGGTCTCAGTGGACCGTGAGAGGCGCTTGTCGTACCCATCTCCTACTACCTTTTCACCCCAGGGAACTGGGCCCACCCGCCTATATCATGGATGGACCAGTAACCACCCCGACTGGGTCCTCCCCGCCTCGTCAGCCCAAGGAAGAGGGGCCGATCTACGGAGAGCTGGTGGTGTTGGGGTGAGTGGCACAAGGCCTGGGTGTGTGTGTGGGGGGGGGGGGGGGGGGGGGGCAGTGAAAATGGTGTGGGGCGAAGGAGTAGGTGGGAGTGGGAGGACAGTGAAGGGCTGAGTGGAGAAGAGGATGTTGGCCAGGATGGTTTGTCACTCTGGGCTGGCACCAGTGTTGCTCATACCTCTGGGAGGTTTGTTTGATGAGTTGTGCTGTGTTTGCACTAGCACTCCATTTTTGTTACATACTGACCACAGTGTGTCAACCAAGGCACCCCATATGAGGAGAGAGGGCTGGGCCAACACCACACTTGGGGCACCAAACTCCTTCAGTTTGCTGTGGTGTCAGGTTATTGGCATTAGCAGTGTCAGTGCTGAGGGCTGAGGCAACCAGATCACTATTTTGTCCTGGCCCCCAGGTGGAGCCAGCTGTCTGATAACTTCATCTCTGATGCCACCGACAGTCAAAGGGTGTTTGGGTGTTTGCTGATTGAGCGGTTGGCCATCTCTTTGATCATGGGTGTCATGGAATTTATCAATTGTCTTTATTGGGTCAAGCACAGGGGAATTGGTCCTTCATGGTTTGCTGTGTGTGTACGTGTGTGTGTGTGTGTGTGTGTGTGTGTGTGTGTGTGTGTGTGTGTGTGTGTGTGTGTGTGTGTGTGTGTGTGTGTGTGTGTGTGTGTGTGTGTGTGTGTGTGTGTGTGTGTGTGTGTGTGTGTGTGTGTGTGTGTGTGTGTGTGTGTGTATGGTGTGTGTATGGTGTGTGTATGGTGTGTGTGTGTGTGTGTGTGTGTATGGTGTGTGTGGTGTGTGTGTGTGTGTGTGTGTGTGTGTGTGTGTGGTGTGTATGGTGTGTGTGGTGTGTGTGTGGTGTGTGTGTGTGTGTATGGTGTGTGTGGTGTGTGTGTGTGTGTGTGTATGGTGTGTGGTGTGTGTGTGTGTGTGTGTGTGTGTGTGTGTGTGTGTGTGTATGGTGTGTGGTGTGTGCGTGCGTGTGTGTGTGTGTGTGTGGTGTGTGTGTGTGTGTGTGTGTGTATGGTGTGTGTGGTGTGTGTGTGTGTGTGTGTGTGTGTGTGTGTGTGTGTGTGTGTGTGTGTGTGTGTGTGTGTGTATGGTGTGTGGTGTGTGTGCGTGCGTGTGTGTGTGGTGTGTGTGTGTGTGTGCGTGTGTGCGTGTGTATGGTGTGTGTGTACGTGTGTGTGTGTGTGTGTGCATGTGTGTGTGTGTGTGTGTGTGTGTGTGTGTGTGCACGTGTGTGGTATGCCCATGAGCAGTCCTGTGACAATACATCCTTTGTTGGAGTGAGCTCATTCGATATTGAGGTCATGTTCACATGACATTTGGCAGCACAGGAACTCCCACAACCTAGCCTCACATGCCTTTGGTCACCACATCTGCCTCCATAACATGCACCCACAGTGTGTTGTGTCTGCACTCCCCTGCCAGCCATGCTCACTGCACTTCTGTTTGTTCACAGGACCAACGGCAAACTGCGGTGCCCTGCCCTCTCTCCAAAGATGAGGAGCAGGTTCCTATTGAGACGCCAGCCCAAGGCAACAGGAGTGAGACCCAGCATCAGACAAGTGAGTGGGGGAGAGGGAGGGCAGTGTCATCATTGCAACATGGTGGGAGGAGGAGGGTGCTGGAATTAGTTGCTTTAGAATGGCCCACTAGTCAATTGACAGTATGCATGTGTGAATGGGATGGAGGGAGTGTGTTGTGGCTTCCTCAGAATGTGGCAGCCCTCTCAGCTGAGCCACTGGTGTGTGCGTCCCTTGTCACTGTGTATACATGTGTCTGTGTGTTGCTGCAGGTACCAGAGGAGCAGACCACCCCAGGAGCATACCAGGTGTCCGTCACTCTTCCCAAACTGCAAACAAGTGTGACAGAGTTTGAGGCTGACCCAGACACTGACCTCTTTCAGGTGAGACAGAGGGGGAATGGGGGAGGAGTGTTAGTATGCACTGCACACACCTTACCATCCCACCTCATACCTCACTACACCCTCACACCTCACCATCCCACCTCACACCTCACTACACCCTCACACCTTACCATCCCACCTCATACCTCACTACACTCACACCTTACCATCCCACCTCATACCTCACTACACTCACACCTCACCATCCCACCTCACACCTCACTACACCCTCACACCTCACCATCCCACCTCATACCTCACTACACCCTCACACCTCACCATCCCACCTCATACCTCACTACACCCTCACACCTCACCATCCCACCTCATACCTCACTACACCCTCACACCTCACCATCCCACCTCATACCTCACTACACCCTCACACCTCACCATCCCACCTCATACCTCACTACACCCTCACACCTCACCATCCCACCTCTTATCTCACTACACCCTCACACCTCACCATCCCACCTCATATCTCACTACACCCTCACACCTCACCATCCCACCTCACACCTCACTACACCCTCACACCTCACCATCCCACCTCATACCTCACTCCCCCAACTCCTTATTGCCCTACCCCATGTCACCAGGTTGGCCGGTCTGCTGACCAGTGCATCAACTACGTAGTTGTGGAGACGGAGGTGACCAGGGAGGGCCGTGAGCAGTACAAGGCCAACAGCACAGTGTCGCGCTATGCCTGCCGCATCCTGTGTGAGCGCAAGCCACCCTACACAGCCAGGATCTACGCTGCTGCCTTTGACACAAATAACAAGATCAAGCTGTCTGTGAGTTCCCCACATGTGGTCACCTCACACCCTCCACACAGGTGTGAGCCACTTGTGGGGAGTGCCCTTTGATTGGAGGTGTCTGCTGCCTCTTGTGTTGATGGGTGCTAATGTGTGTGTTAACTGTGTGTCCCCCTCAGACCATGGCCCCCACCTGGGTGACCTTTGAAGGCTCTGATGGCCTCACCACCAATGGGGTGGTGGTGATGCACCCTCAGGGATACTTTGAGCCTGGTGTGGAGGGAGGGGCATGGCAGGAGGTGACTGTGATGGGGAATGTCAGGAAGATGAGAGCTAAACGGTCCTCAAGGTCGCCAGGGGAACCAGTGAGTGTGTGGGGGGTGCGGTGTGTGTGTGGGGGGGGGGTGTGTGGGGAGCCAGTGAGTGTGTGTGTGGGGTGTGGGGGGTGGGGGTGTGTGAGTGTGTGGGGTGTGGGGTGTGTGGGGGGATGTGAGTGTGTGGGGGGTGTGGGGGGGGTTCAGAGTTAGTTAGCCAATAAGCTGTTGGAAGCAGTGTCGACTGCAGCGGTGTGGCTCAGCACCAGAGTGTCACCTGCTTCCACTGCCTCCTCCCTCAGCTCCCTGCTGAGACAAACATTTTGACGGATGGTTGTCTAATTGATCTGTGTGGTGTCACCCTGATGTGGCGGTCAGCTATGGGCTTGGAGCAGGCACCGGTGAGCTGTGACCACTAGACAAGGTGGCTAATTAACAAACCCCCATAAACAACTAGACTACCTGGCTGATTATGTAACCACATTTGTTGGTTGGATGGACAAGATGGCTGCCATGACAACTCAATTGAGTGGCTGCTACACTGCCCTCTCTCCTTGCAGTCACGTCGAATGATCAGTCAGTACCTGCAGGAGCTGAACCAGGGCGCCATGCGCTGTCCAGTGGGGCTGCAGACCCTCTACCTGCCTGTGGGCTCACGGTCATCTGTCAACAGTGATTATGTGAGTGTACACAGCCCCACCACACCCCTCATGCTGCCCCTCCCCCTCATGCTGCCCCACCCCCCCTCATGCTGCCCCTCCCCCCTCATGCTGTCCCACCACACCCCTCATGCTGCCCCTCCCCCCCTCATGCTGCCCCTCCCCCCTCATGCTGCCCTCCCCCCTCATGCTGCCCCTCCCCCCCTCATGCTGCCCCTCCCCCCTCATGCTGCCCCTCCCCCCCTCATGCTGCCCCTCCCCCCTCATGCTGCCCTCCCCACTCTCCTCTGCTGCAGAAGCCAGAGCGACACCCGTGGGTGTACCTTGCCTGTGGTCACGTCCATGGACCACACGAGTGGCGGGCGGGCAGTGAAGAGACCAACCAACAGAGGACGTGCCCCATATGCCGAGTGGTGAGTGGTGTGTTTTGGAGGAGGTGTCTCTGTGTGTGCTGCCCCCTGTACACTGACCACCTGGTGTTCACTCATCTAGGTCGGGCCATTTGTAAGGCTGAGCAATGGTGACGAGAGGAGCTACTGCCTCGACATGCAACCACCGACACATGCCTTCGTACCGTGTGGTCACATGTGTTCGGAGAACACAGCAAAGTGAGTGGGTGCTCATCTGGTATAGCTATATTTACTGCAAGGGTCTGGGAGTGATTCCTACTTGGCTCTCGTGCACACACACTGTACTGAAAACCATGCATACAACTATGCACATTCCATCCCATCTACAGTAAGCCTAACCACACTCCCTAACCTGTTTCGAATTCATTTGCCTAAAACCATCATGCAAGTGTGCTCCGTTCATGTCATCACCCACTCATAGCCCACTCTCTGGGCCACAGTCGCTGCACGAGTACGTGACGCTCGCTCAGGCTCGCCCCACAACGCTTGCATTCGCCTGGTAGGCACAGAATGATGAGTTGTGAGGGTGTTTGGTGAGTGATGAAGCCGTAGGTAAGGGTGGTTGGAGTAGGTGGGCAGTTATCAGATGAAGCACCAGTTCAGCAATTCAATATAGTACCACCTCAGAAACTCCACATATTCCCCTTTCACATGGACCCAGGGTTAGCGCGTTCATATGTGACAACTAACCTGGGTTAAGAAACCGGGTTCGACCCCACTCATAGTAGAGTTGAGCTAGCACAGAGTACGACTGTGTTGCACACACCACACGTCCTAGTATGTGTCAGTGAGTTGGGGAATGGTCCAGAAGTGACAATACTTCAAAGGGCGTCGCAAAGGGCGTGATAGAGTGGCTACAAAGGGAATTGAAAGGAGCTGGTAATTGCTCACTGATGTCTGTATCTGTACCACAGTACACTGCAGGTGGTACTGCACTTCTGCTTGTGCGTTAGTAAGATTAGTTGTTCACCAGACGTACCTCCCCCTCCCCCCCCCCCCCCCCCTCAGGTATTGGTCCTCTGTCCCTATCCAGTACTCCATTGACAAGTGGAGCACGGTGTGCCCGTTCTGCAAGACACCACTCAACCAAGCCAATCAAGGACCAGGCTATGTCAAACTTATCTTTGCATGACCACAGCAACAGCAATTCACACTCCTTTTTTACTTGTGTTTATACTATTTTATTGCCATACATACATGTATTAAATATGTATTGTACTGTGCATGTGTTTACATTGTCCCACACACCCCTGTTAGTGCCATGAGGAATGTGCTGAGTTGATTACTCAATGAACAGATTGGCTGCACACAGACAACTGATAGTAGTTGGCCTGACAAAGTGAAGCCACACTAGTGGTGATCAGTCAATTCAGCCTCTCTGCACCCTCCATGAGCGAGTCCTGTGGTGGGGCAGGGAGGGCTGGTGGGATATGCTGTGCTTGCAACAACACTGCACTTGAGACAAGCACACACCTTCAGTGGCTTCACTGCCTCCACCAACTGCAGCCCAAGAGACCGGGCAACCACTGCGGGTGGCCATTTTGTTGTGTACAGCCTGTGCAGGGCATCAGTGGCCCCCAGTATGGGGAGGTTGTGTCTGAGGCGGTGAGACTGGTAGCTCAGCAGGGCACGGTCACCACCTGCACATGGGGAGAGGGGGAGGGGGAGGGGAGGGTTACACTGTACTGTGGCCTTGTCTGACTGCCTCCTCACCAATGTCATCCCCCTGGGACACAGCAGTGGTCACAGTGTCACGCAGACAAGAGACGTCACCAAATCCAAGGTTCACACCTAGACCAGCTAGGGGGTGAATCCTGTGGGCAGAGTCCCTACAAACAAAAGATTACTGTCAGAACCCTCCTCCCTCCCCCTCCCCTCTCCCTCCCCCTCCCTCTCCGTCCCCTCCCTCTCCCTCTTCCTCCCCTCCCCCTCCCCTCCTCCCCTCCCCCTCCCCCTCCTTCTCCCTCCCCTCCCCCTCCCTCTCCCTCCCCTCACCCCACAAGTGCCACTCGTGGCTGCACATAAGATGGTGTGTGCAGTAATCCTAAAGGGAAGCACGCTCTGCTGTGAGGGAGGACGCCCATCACAGCTGGGGGTAGCTGGTGCGGGGGAAGGGTACCTAGCAACAATGGACAAATGTGCATGTGACACGCATGTGACTTGCATGTGACCTGTGGGTTCACCTCCAACCTGCTCCACAGCTCTGACGAGAGACCTCACAGCGGCAGACAGAGAGCCAGGGAGTAACTTGTCAAACTGCGGAAGAAATCAAAAATAATTTCGCAATAGCATAACAAGATTGTGCAACAAACAAAGGCTGCTCACGAGGGCACTGTTAAGTGCATCAATAAACTCAGTGTCGCCCATGGCAACCAGCTCCTTGGCGTGATCGGGAGAAGTGGACCAGACAAGGGAGCTGAGGTTGTCAGACAGCTGTGGGAGGAGCACGAGGGCAGGTGACAGGAGGTGAGTGGGTGGGGTGAGGTGGGGTGGGGCTCACACACAGGGAGGAGGGCCACTGGACCACTGGGGAGAAATCGCTGCCAGGCAGTAGAATTAGGACTCGCCTCCTGCAGCTCCAGGGTTGCCACGGCAGCAAATTGATTGTACTTCCATCCCATTGTCTGGAAACCGCATAATTGGCGGACCTGAGACTGAGGACCATCTGCGCCAACCTGGAGGGGGAACGGCACATGGCCATCAAGGTGTGACCCGCCTCTAGAGAGCTACACAGTCCAGCTTGCCAGTAGTCTGGAGTCCACAGTGCGTCCGTCCTCCAGCTGCACACTGACCCACTCCTCTCCCTCCCCCACCCAGACCCCGGGCAGACGGACACCGTTGAGCCTTGCCCCTCTCTGCAGCTCCACGGTTGGCAAGGTCTGCATTTTCTCATGTAAGACTTGCAGGATCAGGTCATTCTCAACAATATGGGCAATAGCAGGGGGTGAACCCTGCTCGTTAGCAGGGGGCAGTGTCGGAGAAAATGCTATTCGAGATTCAGTGTCACTGTCCCACACCTGCAGGGGTCACACACCACCTCCAGTCCATGTCACAGTCGAGTGACAGACAGATTACAGTCATGTTCTGGCAACATCAAAGGTACTCACATACATGTAGTTGTATGGCTTTGCCCGAATGCCCGATATCCCACCCCAGGCACCGATACCTGGCAAGGGGAAGGTGGTGACAAGTTGAGCCTATTAGTATGCACTCCCGACACCCCACACACCACACCACACTACACTACACCACACACCACATATCCACACCACACCACACTACGTACACCACACACCACATCTTACACTTTACACACATTACACACTGAACCAACACCTCCCTACACACATATACACACTCACTCACACAAACACCCCACACCTCACACCCTCACACAAACCCACTCTGGAGGAGGTCCACCGAACCATTTGAAACTGAACACACACGGTTACTAAAGGGGCTTTCCCTGGTGACTTGTGCTGGTGGAGAGGTGGAGCCCTCCAGAACCAGAACGCGGTGTGAAGACAACAACGGCTCGCTCCCTTCAGTGTCAACAGACATAAAGGAAGGAACAAACACACTGTCACTATGGTACTACTAACTGCACTTTCCTTCCTCCATAATCCCCTTCATCAGCGAGCTGACATAACTAGCATTGAGGTGAAGACGGAGTTTCTTCTACATACGTCTTAGGCTACACATCACGTGCAATGCATGGAACAGAATATCATACTCTGACAGTATTTCCCTTACAACACGCGCCCGCTCTGCCCAGCCCACGCATTGTACCTAGTGCGCACGCCAGTGCGGATCCCACCATTCCCCCTCCTACTATCACAATGTCATAAAGATCTCTTCCCAGTGTGCTTCGAGCTCGAGATACAATCCGCTGCAAACCTCCAGCAGCCATTTTGATGACGTAATAGACCGTTTAGTTGAGCAATACTAAAATGGCGGTACAGCCTCTGAGGAAAAGACTTGGAACAGCTGTTGGCCAAGAACATAACTTTGTTCCAAGTTATTTGCCTGTTTCCTCTTCTTCCCTGACGCACCATGAGGTGGGCATGCAGTGGTACCCATGATCGCGTGTGCATAATGGTTTAAGTACTTTGTTCCTAACTCGATTAAAATAATTAAATGCATAAATGATGACTACAGCGGCGTTTGGCCGCTGCACTTTTTGTACCTTCTTTTTCAAAAATATTGTTATTACTGTCAGTGGGAGGATTCAAGCAAACCTAGTCATTCTCTGCCTGTCTCCTCACTCTGTTCGAATTTAGGGGATTTTGTTCAAGGAGATATGAAACCAATAATCTTGCAGAGCCGTCTCTCCTGCCACCCCCCCCCCCCCCACCCCACCCCCGACCCGACCCATATTCATTAGATAACTTTAGTGTGCATGTCAGCACTTCCTGGTGTCCGGTAATTGATATGTACTTAAAGTTAGTAATTAATTTCAACATCCATGGCCAGCTGGCACAATCGCTAGGTCATGTTGTGTAATATCATTTTAGGTATATAGTATTTAGGTAGTTAGGTATAATATTTATAGTTTATCACAGTTTGATTGAAATGAAAATCATTGATAGAATATAGTTAATGGATTTGCAGGTTATGCACTTATGAGATAATCACACTTTTTATTGTATTGCCTCTCTTTTGTGAGGTCTACTGGAGCAGTGTTAGCCGGGCATTGCTTCCCCCCGCCCCACAAGGGGTCACACAATGCTAGCCTCTACCTACCCAGTCTCCATTTCCAAGTGAGAATGGCAATAGGACTGGGTACTAGGCTACTGCAACGCCTGACTAGAACAATGTGTGTGTGTACAATTCATTGAGCAAGTCTCCTTGTGTGCCTAAACGTATAGTGGTTGTATTTTATCAAAAATAGATAGTCTCCAACTGATAGTTTGTGTGTCTATGGTGTGTTCCGGTAGTCATTGGAATTGCGCAAGGAGCACGGGATTGAGGTATCCAGCAGTGACTGTCCTCCTCCAGTGGTGGCGTTTGATCAGTTGGAGCTCTCTCCATCTGTCGTGGGCTACCTTACACACAAGGGATACCAGGTCAGTGGGGGCATGTCGCAAGGGACACGACAGTAGTACGCATGCTGAGTAGTGCGTCTGTCTGTCTGTCTGTCTGTCTGTGTGTGTGTGTGTAGTTACCCACACCAGTCCAGATGCAGGTGATCCCAGCCATCCTCAGTGGTCGAGATGTGGTGGCCTATGCAGAGACTGTGAGTCCACTGCACACACACATGCACACGCAGGTGGATAGAGTCATCTTCCTGTACATGTGTGCAGGGATCGGGGAAGACCCTCTCATTTACCCTGCCATTGTGCAGGCTACTCCCACTCTTCACACCCTCCACATCTGGTAAGTGTATGTGTTCCATGTCCTGCATTTGGTGGGCACTAATTCCACTCCCTTACCCCTCCCCTCACTCCCTCACCCCCTCTCTCCCTCTCCTCACTCCCTCACCCCTCCCTCACTCCCTCACCCCTCACCTCACTCCCTTACCCCCTCTCCTCACTCCCTCACCCCTCTCCTCACTCCCTCACCCCCTCTCCTCACTCCCTCACCCCACTCCTCACTCTCTCACCCCCACTCCTCACTCTCTCACCCCCTCTCCTCACTCTCTCACCCCCTCTCCTCACTCCCTCACCCCCTCTCCTCACTCCCTCACCCCCTCTCCTCACTCCCTCACCCCCTCTCCTCCCCTGACCGAAGGAGAAGGTCCATTGGCATTAGTACTGGCACCATCAAGAGAGCTTGCTCAACAACTCCACCAATACGTCAGGGGCTTCCTCAGCTGCCTGACCCCACCCCCTCCTGCACTGGTACGTATCAGAACGTTTCACTCGTAGCATGAAATGTGTTGTTTTGGCTTGTCATTTTGACTGGCTATCACAGCTCCAGGTAACCCATGGCAACCCTATTCCTCGGGGCTACTCCTCAGTTTTGTTGGTTGGCGGAGTGTCCATGGGACAGCAAGTGCAGGCCCTGCAGCAAGGTGTGTCTGTTGCCGTGGCAACACCAGGAAAGCTACTTCATCTTATATCTATTGGGAGTTTCCAAGTTAACAGGTAAATCCCCTGGGGTTTCCCTGGGACAAACTGTGGTGTGCCCCGGGGGGCTAACTGGTGTGCCCCGGGGACTAACTGGTGTGCCCTGGGGGGCTAACTGGTGTGCCGGGGGGGGGGGGGGGGGCAAGCTGTGGCTGTGCCGTGCCCCCTGTGGCAGCTGATGTGTGTTGGCCAAGTGTGCTGTGTTTGCTGCTTCAGACTCTCCTACATAGTTGTGGATGAGGTGGACCGCATGTTGCATTCCGGCATGGAGGAGCAGATGAGGGAGGTGGGTGGGGAGGTTGGAGGAAGAACTGGGAGTGTGTGTGGAGGGCTGGGTTGTCCATGGAGGTTGCCTGCAGCGTGCACCTCCCTCTGTTCAGGTCCTGATGGCTATCACTTCTTCCCCACGGCCCAAGCAAGTGCTGCTCTTCTCAGCGACAATGCCCACTGCATTGGAGAGACTGGCCAGGTCGGCTGTGCTGAACCCTGTTAGTGGCTGGCACAGTGAACACACACACACACACACACACACACACACACACACACACACACACACACACACACACACACACACACACACACACACGCACACACACACATGCACGCGCACACACACACCGGGCTGTCCCATGCTGTCCTCTGTCATGCCCCAACTGCTCAGCTGGTGATCCAGACTGGGGTACGAGGACTGACGGCCCAGAACCTGGTGCAGGAGGTCCTCTTCCTGCACTCCTATCAGAAACAGGAGAGGCTGTTAGAAGTCCTGCGCTCCACAGAGCGCCCCCCTGTCCTGGTGTTTGCCAAGTCCATCTCCACGGTGAACGAGGTGACACGTCTGCTGCATGAGGAGCAGTTCCACGTGGCAGGACTCCACTCTGAGATGGACCAGACAGACAGGTTCACTGTCATGGCTGCCTTCAAGGAAGGTGAGCAGTCAGACAGCCTCACCTTGAGCCAAGAGCCTGTAGTAACGGTTGGTCTCTGTTTGCCGTTTGCCTTGGTTGTCCACCCACAGAGCGGGTTGACGTTC
Source organism: Ianthella basta (assembly GCA_964019415.1). Lineage (NCBI taxonomy): Eukaryota > Metazoa > Porifera > Demospongiae > Verongiida > Ianthellidae > Ianthella > Ianthella basta. The sequence continues at coordinate 6,408,624 of OZ025887.1, forward strand.
TTGTGGCAACAGACCTGGCCTCTCGAGGACTGGACATCCCGGGGATCACCAGAGTTGTTAATTATGAGCTGCCAGACAACATGGAGGATTATGTTCACCGCTGTGGTGGGTAGGGCTACACTAGGAGGCGGGGCACATCACACCCAGATTCTCCTGTCATCTCTGTCATCCACCTCTGTCATTCCTGTCACCCCACCTGTCATTCCTGTCATCCCACCTCTGTCATCCCTGTCACCCCACCTCTGTCATTCATATCACCCCACCTCTGTCATCCCTGTCACCCCACCTGTCATTCCTGTCACCACACCTCTGTCATCCCTGTCACCCCACCTCTGTCATCCATGTCACCCCACCTCTGTCATCCATATCACCCCACCTGTCATCCATGTCACTCTGCCCCTTCTGTCAGGTCGCACTGCTCGTCTGCAGTCTCCTGGAGTGGCAACCTCCTTCCTCACCCTGGACTGCAGGATTGCAGTGGAACTAAAGAGCCTGCTGGAGTCACTGGAGCAGGTACTGCACAGACGTACACACACGACTGCTAGTAGTGGACCATTTGAGGGCAGTGTGAGCTTGCGTAGGTCCTCTGTGGGTGAAGTCTGTCCATCTGTCTGTCTGTCTGTGTGTATCTCCTGACCACTAGCATGTCCCAGTTGAGCTGATGAACCCTCAGCAGTTTGGGAAGAAGGTAGTCAGGACGGAGCTAGGGGACAGGGTGGTTGAACAGTGATACCTCTTGTTCGCGCCGCTGACTGTTGGATGAAGACCCGTCAACCTCAGCCTTGTGTGAAGGCCAGTCTGCAGTGGCCAACATGTGCAGACAGGAAATGAGAGGATGGAAGATGATTGCAGCACATTTCAGCTCATCCCCACCTCAAGCACTCCTGCTATCCCTACTCAATGCTGTGTGCATGTGCTGTGGCTAATGGAGTGCACGTGGGATGGGTTGACCCAAACCTGGCCTACCCTACCCTAAGTTTTCTAAGCTGTTGGACGTTTTTGGTAGCTCTGCCCACCATGGCATGGTATGACATGTACATGGAGTGGTCGTCTCGTGCGAGTGCTGCTTTGCGTGGCTGCCTTCAAATGTGGAGGGATGTAAATAGATTCATGGGCTCACAATTGCAATATGCAAGTAGCCACCGCCCTGGCCCGCTAACGGTTAGTGGCCCCACAATATGGCGCTCCTCTTCTGTCGATCGCTGCAGCTCTTGCAGCGTACCAACAGGGGGTTGGCTGGTCGCGTCTGGCTGGCGCAGAGAGAGTTCTCCTCCGCCTCGTTGTCTGAGGTACTGGGGCAGAGCCACGAGGAGGCATACCGGCAGAGCCTAACCCAGCCGGAGTCCTTCTGGGGCGAGCTAGCTAGGAAGAGGCTGCGATGGACGAGGCCATTCGTCAACACCATGAGCTGTGATGTGAAGGCGGGAAAGATCAGATGGTTCGAGGGAGGAGCTCTAAACGTGTCGGGTAAGGACAGACGAACAGTGGAGCAGTGCTATTGTGGGGAGGAGGGGGAGGGGGCCCGGGGGAGCTCCGTCCTTGTATGGAGGGGGAGGGAGGGGCTCATAATCAGTCTTTGCTTATTTCTGTTTGACATACGTACATCTTGGCTGCAGCACATGCAGTGACCCACACAACACGTACATATACATCAGGTGTGTGTGTGTGTGTGTGTGTGTGTGTGTGTGTGTGTGTGTGTGTGTGTGTGTGTGTGTGTGTGTGTGTGTGTGTGTGTTAGGCAGTGTGGTGTGTGTGTGTGTGTGTGTGTGTGTGTGTGTGTGTGTGTGTGTGTGTGTGTGTGTGTGTGTGTGTGTGTGTGTGTTAGGCAGTGTGGTGTGTGTGTGTGTGTGTGTGTGTGTGTGTGTGTGTGTGTGTGTGTGTGTGTGTGTGTGTGTGTGTGCATGTTTGTTGTGAGTGTTATTTGATGGCCAACCACATTACAGAGAACTGCCTTGACCGGCATATTGATTGTCATGGCAACCAAACTGCCCTGATCTGGGAGAAGGATGAGCCAGGTCATCACGAGTCAGTCACATATAAGTGAGTCCGTCTATGCCATGTGTGTGCACACACATACACACACACACACGGTCAAGGAGAAGAGCAGCAGTGGATAATGCCCCCTGACCTGATCCTTTTCCTTCTACTCCACTTCCCTCTCCCTCTCCCTCTCCCTCTCCCTCTCTCTCTCTCCATCTCCCTCTCCCTCTCCCTATCCCTCTCTCCCTCCCCCTCTCCCTCTCCCTCTCCCTCTCCCTCTCCCTCTCCCTCTCCCTCTCCCTCTCTCCCTCTCTCTCCCTCTCCCTCTCTCCCTCTCCCTCTCTCCCTCACTCCCTCTCCCTCTACCTCTCTCCCTCTTTCTCTCCCTCTCTCCCTCTTCCTCTCCCTCTCTCCCTGTCCCTCTCCCTCCCTTTCCCTCTCTCCCTCTCCCTCTCTCCATCTCCCTCTCTCCCTCTCCCTCTCCCTACCCGACTCCAGTCAGCTGCTTGAAATGACCTGTAGACTGGCCAATGCCTTGAAAGGGAGTGGGGTGAGGAAGGGAGACCGTGTGGCAATCTACATGCCGGTGTCTCCGCATGCTGTGGCGGCCATGTTGGCTTGCACTCGTATTGGAGCCATTCACAGGTGAGGAGCATGTGATGTCATGAATGTCATATGATGGTCATGTGACGGTCATGTGATGGTCATGTGGCAATGAATACTTTATGTTGCATTTGTATAGTGTCATATTTGCTGGATTCAGTGCTGAGTCGCTGAGGGGAAGGATTACTGACAGTGAGTGTGTGCATGTGGAGGAGGAGAGAGGGAGGGAGAGGGGAAGGAGAGATGTGAGTATAGATCTGTGTGGCACCTGATTGTGCTGTGCCCCTGCACAGGCCGGGCTGAGACAGTGATCACTGCTGACGAAGGTGTGCGTGGTGGGAAGGTGATTGCTTTGAAGGAGACAGTGGACAAGGCAATAGAGGGATTGGAATTTGTTCAGAGGGTCTTTGTAATGGCACGGACAGGGGCAAAGGTCCCCCAGACCAGCAGGGACATCCCCCTGGAAGAGGTAAAAGTGGGGCTCCAATAGGGACATCCCCCTGGAGTAGGTAAAAGTGGGGCTCCAATAGGGGCATCCCCCTGGAGTAGGTAAAAGTGGGGCTCCAATAGGGACATCCCCCTGGAGAAGTAAGAGTGTAATCTCAGGGCCGTAGCACCAAGATAAAAACCAGTCAGGCCATAGGTGACGTGGCGCAAACTAAGGGGACTGGGGCATGCCCCCCAATAAAATTTTGAAATTTAGATGTTCTGTGAGTACTTTTGGAGCAATTCTAGGCCCATCAACACTTCAATGAGTATGATACAATGTAACATAGACCAACAGGCACTTACAGCAGGAAAGGCGATCAAGTGCCATGTAACAGGTAATACAATGCATTGAAATAAGAAGATAGCGCTTTAAAATCGAAATATAGTGTTTTTTTTGGCTGTCTCTCCAACGCTAGGCAGCGCAAATCTCTCCTACCCTTGACTAGAAGACACCATCAATGCAAAGGGTGTGTAAAAATGTTTCCTCCAAAAACAGGAGGAGGGTCGGACTAAGCAAAGAGGGGGGCCAGCCAGTCCATGCAACAAGGAGGGCCGGTCCATGCAAACCCAGGTCATTAACATGCGCTGACTTTGAATACGTTTTCACCATCCCTACATCTGCTAACATTTTGCCGCGCTTGCGGTCTTGCTACCATCACCTGTTTCTCCGCCTGAGTATTATAGTGCAAGTGTACATGTGAGTGTGCAATAACAAGGGTTGCCACAGGAGACTATCCTATTGCCTGCATATGCCCATTCAAGCTACGTACATGTTCCCATGTACCACCATGCTGCATGCATACATCCATGTACAGCGGATTTATGCAACTTTGCAACACCCATATGGGTAGTCGTTACCTAGGATACGAACAGGGTGATATATAATAGGTGAGTACAGTACCAGTCCGTATCCTAGGTAACAACTGCCCATGGTGTGGGCAGTTGTTGTGTTGCATGGTTGCATAAAATTAATCCGCTGTACCAGACTGAAGCGCTACTGTGCTGTCTGATTTTGCACGGCGATCGATTAACACACCATTTTATGCATCAGAAAATGGCAAAAAAACGTCATGCAATCTGTAAAACGGCTGCCGCCGTTAAGGTTGGTTAGAGGACTAAGTATCTGGCTATTCCTTGTTTAAACTAAGTCCTGCAACACTGTAAGACAACTCTGCTTTTAGAACGTTGTTTAAACTTAGTCAAGTACCCTCCTCCCAGTTTGAAAGTGTGTTTAAAATGCATATCTTCAATATTTAGAATTTTTGTTCCAGCAGCAGAAACCGATCCGGCCATGGCCGGACCGACCGGATTGGGTGCTACGGCCCTGAATCTCATGGCCCAGCCCCCAGAGGTGGTCTGGTACTTTTGCTCCATATTTTGATACTGCCCCTAGGACGCTTGCCGAGGCCTTGGCAAGTGCCTCCAAGCTTTGTGACTTGTACCATAACAGTATATACCTCTCACACTCTTGAGCCGCGGAGGTGTGTCATATTGGGTAGAGTTTAATACTCGGCCTGCTCATATACCTACGTCCCTGAAAGGTGGTTAATTGGAGATACTCGACTGTCTGTAATCACCTACGGGGCAATTGCAAAGGTGTTTGGAAGTGCCTCTCTCCTTGAAAGAGCTCTAAATTCTAACCTATGTACTTCCTCTGGCCACGGATGTGTATGGTATCGGATGGTGCAGTGGTGAAGCTTGACTGGACACCAAAGTTTCGATTACTCAAAATATTTCACATTTGTACCAGATCACCTTTTTGGGGGGGGCTGGGTCATGAGACTAGCAAGAGTGGGGCTTCAGTGGGGACATCCCCTGGAGCAGGTGAGAGGTGAGAGTCTAAGAGGGGCTTCCCCCTGGAGGTAAGGGGTGGGGCTGTAGAAGAAGTAGTGCTGTGTCTGACAAGCTTGGCTGTCGCTCTGCAGGCAATGGCAAAGGAGTCGAGTGTGTGTGCTGTTGAGCCAATGGACAGTGAGGACCCTCTGTTCACCTTGTACACTTCTGGCAGCACAGGAAAGCCCAAGGGACTTGTACACACACAGGCAGGCTATCTCCTCTATGCAGGGCTGACACACCAGGTACTAGGGGAGAGGGGAGGGGAGAGGGAGGGGCTGACACACCAGGTACTAGGGGAGAGGGAGGGGCTGACACACCAGGTACTAGGGGAGAGGGGAGGGGAGAGGGAGGGGCTGACACACCAGGTACTAGGGGAGGGGGGAGGGGAGAGGGAGGGGCTGACACACCAGGTACTAGGGGAGAGGGAGGGGAGAGGGAGGGGCTGACACACCAGGTACTAGGGGAGAGGGAGGGGCTGACACACCAGGTACTAGGGGAGAGGGGAGGGGGAGAGGAAGGGGCTGACACACCAGGTACTAGGGGAGAGGGAGGGGCTGACACACCAGGTACTAGGGGAGGGGGAGGGGCTGACACACCAGGTACTAGGGGGGGGGGTACCACCAGCACACAGTGTGCGACCTCCGAACTCTTGTTCCTTACTTTCCAGCTTGTCTTTGACTACCAGCCGGGTGACATCTTTGCATGTGTCGCTGACATTGGCTGGGTCGCAGGCCACACTTATGCAGTCTATGGGCCTCTCTGCAATGCAGCAACCACTGTCTTGTTTGAGAGTGTGCCAATGTACCCAGACCCAGGTGAGGATGGGATGGAGGACACCTGCATGCCCATCCTTCGGAGGTCAATAAACTCACCCGCAAACCTCCTTACTCCTCATCCTTTTCTCCTCCTCCCCCTTCCCCACCCCTCCCTCTCCCTTCCCCGCACCTCCTGGCCCCCGCCCTGTCAGGCCGCTACTGGGAGACGGTGCAGCGTCTCAAGGTCAACCAGTTGTACACCGCCCCCACTGCCATCCGCTCCCTCCACCAACACAGCGACCAGTTTGTTAAGAAGTATGACAGGTCCTCCCTCAGAGTGCTGGGCTCTGGTAGGCCATTAACATGCAACTGTCATGTGATGGTCATGTGATGGTCATGTGATGGTCACATGACCTTGCTGTATGCTGCTGTGTGCCTGCAGTGGGTGAACCCCTGAATGCTGAGGCCTGGGAGTGGTACTACAGAGTTGTTGGGGAGGGGCAGTGCACCCTGGTTGACACGTGGTGGCAGACAGGTGGGTGTGGTGGCAGACAGGTGGGTGTGGTGGCAGACGAGTGTGGTGTGGTGGCAGACAGGTGGGTGTGGCGGCAGACAGGTGTGGTGTGGCGGCAGACAGGTGGGTGTGGTGGCAGACAGGTGGGTGTGGTGGCAGACAGGTGGGTGTGGTGGCAGACAGGTGGGTGTGGTAGCAGACAGGTGGGTGTGGTGGATGGGGGATTGAGGCCCACCAGTTTCAGTGTTCTTCCCAGAAAATAGTTTAAGAAGGGTGCGAGTGGAATTGACATGAGGTGCGAGTGGAGTGACATGAGGTGTGGTAGGAGTGACATGAGGTGTGGTAGGAGTGACATGAGGTGTGGTAGGAGTGACATGAGGTGGTACCTTTCATGGAGGGTACAGTGCCATGTGTATAGCCTCGAGGAGGGTTCTTTTTGGAGCAAGAAGGGTTTTGAACCCTTCAAATACAGCCGAGAGAGAACACTGCCACTAGTGTGTGTGTGTGTGTGTGTGCGCGTGTGAGTGTGTGTGTGTGTGTGTGTGTGTGTGTGTGTGTGTGTGTGTGTGTGTGTGTGTGTGTGTGTGCCTGTGCATGTGGCCATCTTTGGGGCAGTTGGATTTCACCTTGAGTCATTCCCTTCCTAGAGACTGGTGGGATCATGATCAGTCCTCGCCCGGCACCAGAGGGGACACCCAATAAACCAGGCTTTCCACAGATTCCATTCTTTGGTGTAGACCTTGCTCTGCTGGACAACAAGGTACCTACCCCTCCCAAGCACACCCCTCCTGATGTTGTAGGTGTGACCCCCCCCCCCCCCCCCAGGGCCAAGAGCTACTGAGCCAAACGGCTGAGGGTAATTTGTGTATCCGGACCCTTAGCCCTGGCATGGCCCGTACCATCTATGGAGACCACGAGCGGTTTGTGGACACATACTTCCGTCCCTTCCCTGGGTTCTACTTCTCTGGTGATGGGGCGCGGCGTGACAGAGATGGTCACTACCAGATCACAGGGCGTGTTGATGATGTCATCAACGTCAAAGGGCACAGGATAGGGACTGCTGAGATAGAAAGTGCAATGGTACGTAAGTGGGAGGAGTCAAGGACTGGTCATGGCAGCCTGATTGTGTGCTCCTCCCCTCCCCTCCCCTCCCTCTCCCCTCCCCTCCCCTCCCTCTCCCCTCCCCTCCCCTCCCCTCCCTCCCCTCCCTCTCCTCTCCCTCTCCCCTCCCCTCCCCTGCTATCCCCCTCTCCTTCCTCTTCCTCCGTTTGGTGACGAATCAGGATGACGACGAGCGTGTGGCAGAGACAGCTGTTGTGGGGTACCCCCATGAGCTCTTTGGGCAAGGTGACGACCTGTTGTCTTTGGTAGCCAGAGCTGGAGCTAACTGTTACACACACACCCTCTCCTTCCTCCTCCTATGCAGGAATCTATGCATTTGTTATCCTCCGGGATGGTGTGGAGGACGCAGAGGAGCTCATCACAGACAGCTTGCGGAGTCTGGTGAGGGAGAAGATTGGTTCCTTTGCAGTGCCCCAGCAGTTCCTGGTGAGTGTACAGTCCTATGTGTGAATGAATGCGGGCACAGCACTGTTGTGCTGTTGTGTGGGGGATGGGCACAGAAGTACAGCCCCCAAGCTGGTCCATCAGTCCCGTCCACCCACCCACACAGATCACCCCTGGCTTGCCGAAGACCCGGTCTGGCAAGATTATGCGCCGGATCCTTCGCAAAGTGGCTGCAGGTGAAATGGATGACCTTGGTGACACCTCCACACTGGCGGACCCCTCAGTGGTGCAGGCCATCAAGGACAAGCACCAGGACAAGCAATGATCAGATAGAACAGATATGCGGCAATGTTTGTCACGTGACTGTCTCGTGACTATGAAAATGGCCGCTATTGTTTTGTAGCAGTTACACATCTTAAGTTTCCCGCATGAGAGGCAATGGCCGCTAAGACTGACGTCCTAGAGCGGCTGAGGGCCTGTCACAAGGAGGCCCAGGCGGCCATCCGCAGCGCACTGGAAGTGGATGAACAGGACGGTGGTGCGTTTAGCCTCGACGAGTCGGCGCTGCAACCCCCTGCGCATTTAGTTGGGCAAAGACGAACGTTTAACAGCAGCGTGGTGACATTGCTCTTCTTCTTCATGTCGTAGGAGACAAGAAACTGGCGGCAGAGTTGTATGAACAAGGAGTGTGGTTGCTTCAGAAAGGACTTGGGATGGACGGCACCTGCTCCAGTGAGTGGGCCTAGCTGGCCTGGGGGTCAGTGTGCCGCGTGAGAGAGTCAATGGGCCGCGTGAGGGGGTCGGTGTGCTCCGTGAGAGGGTCAATGGGCAGTGTGAGGGGGTTGGTGTCATGTGACCTGGTTGCTGTGTGTGGGTTGCACAGATCCTGATGTGCAGGCAAAGTGCGTTGCTGTGAAGGGTCGGATGCTGGTCCACCTCGAGATGTGCAAGGAGAGGATCCGCACACTGAACAGTGAGTGTGGGCGGGGCTCGGGGGATGGCTGTCACCTTGTCGTGTGGAGGAGTCCAAGTGGCTCTGGTGGGTGCCATGTGCCTTTGCTGTGTGTTGCAGAGAAGACGCAGTCCTCCTCTGTCGCCTCTGGGGACAGCCGTGTGTTTGCATCAGCGTCTTTCCAGAATTATGGCAAGGTGTTACCTGTAGTGGGGCCACCTTCAGACAAAGGCAAAGAGAGGCAGCCCCTTTCATCTAAGCCCAAGGTCAGAGTGCAGGGACCAGTGGGCGTGGTCGGGACTAAGGCCAAGGCTAGCTCCCCACCCACCCACAGCCAGATACGGAAGAAAGTACGTAACAGCAACTTCAGCACCTGTCACCCACAACCCCCCATCTCCCACCTCTCCCACTCCACCCCCATCTCTCCCACTCCACCCCCATGTCTCTCACTCCACCCCCACCCCAACCTGTCCTGTCCTGTTCCCTGCAGCCTAAGCCCTGCCCGCAGGCTGTGTCTTTATCACAACAGATCATGAAGTCCCCTCACCTCAGAGGAGTGGACCATGCTCTGGCCACCTCCATCTTGGAGGAGGTGCTGGACAGGTAAGAGTGTGTGAGTGTGTACATGTACGTATGTTACAGTATAAGGGAAGTACACTAACAGAGTCCAACTTCTCCCCTTCCACCCCTCCCCTCCCATCCCTCTCCTCTGTCCCTCCCCTCCCACCCCTCTCCTCTGCCCCTCCCCTCCCACCCCTCTCCTCTGCCCCTCCCCTCTCACCTCTCTCCTCCACCCCTCCCCTCCCACCCCTCTCTGCCCCTCCCCTCTCACCCCTCTCCTCTGCCCCTCCCCTTCCACATCTTGCAGAAAACCTAATGTGACTTGGAATGATGTTGGTGAGTGGTTGCTATGACAATCACGATAACTGCCTACTGCCCCACCCACTGACCCGCTGCCCCTCCCACAGTTGGACTGGAGAGTGCAAAGAGAGTCCTCCAGGAGACAGTCATCCTCCCAGCCCTCAGACCGGAGGTAGGAGGCCGTGGTGGTGTGATATCATGGCATGTAACTACACAGCAGATGGCAGTCACTGATGAGCGCAGCCTGCGATAGCCAAAGTGTCTGGTTTATAAATTGATTTTGACAAGTGATGTACTCCTCTATATATGTAGCTTCCTCCCCTCCCCTCCCTCCCTCTCCATCTCCCCCTCCTCTCCCCTCCCCTCCCCTCTCCATCTCCCCCTCCCCTCCCCTCCCTCCCTCTCCATCTCCCTCCCCTCCCCTCCCCTCCCTCCCTCTCCATCTCCCTCCCCTCCCCTCCCCTCCCCTCCCTCTCCATCTCCCTCCCCTCCCCTCCCTTCGATCCCTCTCCATCTCCCCCTCCTCTCCCCTCCCTCCCTCTCCATCTCCCTCCCCTCCCCTCCCCTCCCTCCCTCTCCATCTCCCTCCCCTCCCCTCCCCTCCCTCCCTCTCCATCTCCCCCTCCTCTCCCCTCCCCTCTCCATCTCCCTCCCCTCCCCTCCCCTCCCTCCCTCTCCATCTCCCTCCCCTCCCCTCCCTCTTCATCTCCCTCCCCTCCCCTCCCCTCCCCTCCCTCTCCATCTCCCTCCCCTCCCCTCCCCTCCCCTCCCCTCCCTCTCCATCTCCCCTCCCCTCCCCTTCCCTCCTCTCCCTCCCCTCCCCTCCCCTCGCCTCCCCTCCCCTCCCCTCCCCTCCTCCAGCTGTTTACTGGTCTCCGCTCCCCCGCCAAGGGCATCCTCCTCTTTGGACCACCTGGGAATGGCAAGACAATGCTGGTACAGACACGCACACAGCCTCTCGAGGTGCAGTACTCTCCAGCCTGTCTGGTGCTGCCCCCCCTCCCCCCCCCCCCCCCTCAGGGCAAGGCAGTGGCTCATGAGTCCAAGGCCACCTTCCTCAACATCAGTGCATCCTCCCTCACGTCAAAATGGGTGAGTGGGTGTGTGGGGGAGGGTGTTGTGACAGTGCTAGCAGAGCTGGTGATGTGTGGGGGAGGGTGTTGTGACAGTGCTAGCAGAGCTGGTGATGTGGGGGGAGGGTGTTGTGACAGTGCTAGCAGAGCTGGTGATGTGTGGGGGAGGGTGTTGTGACAGTGCTAGCAGAGCTGGTGATGTGGGGGGAGGGTGTTGTGACAGTGCTAGCAGAGCTGGTGATGTGGGGGGAGGGTGTTGTGACAGTGCTAGCAGAGCTGGTGATGTGGAGGGAGGGTGTTGTGACAGTGCTAGCAGAGCTGGTGATGTGGAGGGAGGGTGTTGTGACAGTGCTAGCAGAGCTGGTGATGTGTGTGGGGGGAGGGTGTTGTGACAGTGCTAGCAGAGCTGGTGGTGTGTGGGGGAGGGTGTTGTGACAGTGCTAGCAGAGCTGGTGATGTGGAGGGAGGGTGTTGTGACAGTGCTAGCAGAGCTGGTGATGTGGAGGGAGGGTGTTGTGACAGTGCTAGCAGAGCTGGTGATGTGGAGGGAGGGTGTTGTGACAGTGCTAGCAGAGCTGGTGATGTGGGGGGAGGGTGTTGTGACAGTGCTAGCAGAGCTGGTGGTGTGTGGGGGGAGGGTGTTGTGACAGTGCTAGCAGAGCTGGTGGTGTGTGGGGGAGGGTGTTGTGACAGTGCTAGCAGAGCTGGTGATGTGTGGGGGGAGGGTGTTGTGACAGTGCTAGCAGAGCTGGTGATGTGGGGGGAGGGTGTTGTGACAGTGCTAGCAGAGCTGGTGATGTGTGTGGGGGGAGGGTGTTGTGACAGTGCTAGCAGAGCTGGTGATGTGTGGGGGGAGGGTGTTGTGACAGTGCTAGCAGAGCTGGTGATGTGGGAGGAGGGTGTTGTGACAGTGCTAGCAGAGCTGGTGATGTGTGTGTGGGAGGGTGCTCAGCACTTGAAAGGCCTCCCCAGCCATGGGCCTGTGTGTGATGTGTCCTGCCCGAGTGCCTTGGGAAGACATGTGCAGCAGTCTGTGCTAATTAGTCATATCGTGTGAGTTAGTGACCTGGGAAGTCAGTCATTAGTGCCGCCACAGATAGTGGGTCCAGTGGGTCCAGTGGGTGGTGTGGTGCATGGTGGGGCCAGTGTGTGTGTGTGTGTGTGTGTGTGTGTGTGTGTGTGTGTGTGTGTGTGTGTGTGTGTGTGTGTGTGTGTGTGTGTGTGTGTGTGTGTGTGTGTGTGGTGCATGGTGGGGCCAGTGGGTCCAGTGGGTGGTGTGTTTGGTGAGGCCAGTGGGTCCAGTGGGTTGTGTGTTTGGTGGGTCCAGTGGGTCCAGTGGGTTGTGTGTTTGGTGGGTCCAGTGGGTCCAGTGGGTCCAGTGGGTTGTGTTTGGTGGGTCCAGTGGGTCCAGTGGGTTGTGTTTGGTGGGTCCAGTGGGTCTAGTGGGTCCAGTGGGTCCAGTAATAGCAGCCCTACTCAGAAAGCTGTTTGATATTAGCCAAATGTCTGTAGTTCCTGGAACACTTTGTTTTGGTTCTCAGTGGTCTGAGCCATTGGCATCAGATATGCGACTTTGATGTCGCTGATATCACTGCCCGGAAATGTTTTTTTAGTAGCAGACACCCGAAAACATGTTAAAACCCCAGTAGCTTGCATGCCTTCATGGTGGGGTGGACACAGGTGGCAGAAACATTGTCGGAAATCAATTTCAGCTCTAATTAGTTAGTACAGTGACATGAAGGCCCCATGTAGCCCCACCCCCTGTGTAGCCCCACCCCCTGTGTAGCCCCTCCCACTGTGTGCCCCTCCCACTGTGTAGCCCCACCCCCTGTGTAGCCCCACCCCCTGTGTAGCCCCTCCCACTGTGTAGCCCCTCCCACTGTGTGTCCCTCCCACTGTGTAGCCCCACCCCCTGTGTAGCCCCTCCCACTGTGTGCTCCTCCCGACAGTATGACATTCCACTAACACTGAATCAAGCTTGTCTGTGCTAACAGCGTGTACCCCTCCCCTGCCCCGCCCACCCAGGTTGGAGAAGGAGAGAAGTTGGTTCGTGCTTTGTTTGCTGTGGCACGTGCATGCCAGCCAACAATTGTATTCATTGGTGAGCTGCACTGCCTTGGCCCTGGTGCCTTGGCCAGTCTGTATGCTGACAGCCAGACACCTCGTCTGGCATACCAGATGGGCAGACAGACAGACATGCATTCACTGTTACCATGACTACCATCTGCCGCAGATGAAGTGGACTCCCTCCTGACGCAGCGCAGCTCTGGTGAGCACAGTGCCACACGGCGACTCAAAAACGAATTCCTGCTCTGCTTCGATGGGGTGGGTGGAGTGGTACAAGCTTTGTGCTGGGGACAATGTGAGGGGGAGGCAGTGTGCTCTGTGTGGTGTGAGGGGAGGCAGTGTGCTCTGTGTGGTGTGAGGGGGAGACAGTGTGCTCTGTGTGGTGTGAGGGGGAGGCAGTGTGCTCTGTGTGGTGTGAGGGGAGGCAGTGTGCTTCGTGTGGTGTGAGGGGAGGCAGTGTGCTCTGTGTGGTGTGAATAGGACAGCTTCCTGTAGGAGGCACAACAGCAAACAGGCTATCTCCCTGGCCTCGCCAGTATGTCTGCTCACTGCACTGTGGGACATGTGTGTGGGCATACGTGGTATGTGTGCACGTGTGTGTGCATGTGTGTGTGCATGTATGGTATGTGTTTACTGCAGATGGGCTCAGAAGAGGGTGAGAGGCTCCTTGTCATGGCTGCCACCAACCGGCCTCAGGAAATAGATGATGCAGCACTTCGGTGGGTGGGGCATGTGGGTGGGGCATAGCAAGTGGAACACTCCATCTGCTGTAGACATGCCTGACTGATGGCTATGCTTGTTGGCTCTTCACTTCACAGTCAGCCCTTCCCCCTCCCCTTCCCCTTTCCCTCCCCTCTCCCTTCCCCCTCCCCTCCCCCTTCCCCTCCCCTCTCCCTTCCCCCTCCCTTCCCCACCCCTCTCCCTTCCCCTCCCCTTTCCCTTTCAGGAGGTTCACTAAACGGATATACATTCCCCTGCCGTCACTTGAGGTGAATGCATGCTGAGTGCACTGCCCTTGCTATGGCTTCCTTTCAGTGGCCACCAATCCCATCTTCACTTTCCTCTTCCCATTAACTTGTGTGTGCCAAAATTAGTAGTGATGTCATAAATTCAGCACCTTGTGTTGTGCTAGCTTCTTTGGGAGTGGGGTAAAGTGAGGGTGCATCCCTGGGGGTCTCCTGGGAAGTTGTGGTTTTGGTTTGCGTGCTGACCTGTTACTGTTTAGGGCTTCCAGGGGCAGTGCTGTATTGTGGGCTGGAGTTGGTAGTCACAGTGGAAGGTGGGAAAGTGTGGGGGGGTGTCCAGGTGTGAGGTGTGGGGGGTGTGTCCAGGTGTGAGGTGTGGGGTGTGTGTCCAGGTGTGAGGTGTGGGGGGTGTGTGAGGTGTGGGTGTGTCCAGGTGTGAGGTGTGTGTGTGTGTGTGAAGTGTGAGACACCTCTTAGTTACTCCAATGTTGTGCTATTGCAGTACTCTCCTCTGGTGCCCTTCTAGGCTCGTGTGCATGTTGTGAGTGCTCTCCTCTCCAAACACGAGCACACCCTTTCAGCAGAGGAGGTGCAGCGGATTGCAAGGCAAGCACAGCAAATAGTGGAGAGACTGAGGCAGTGGGGTGGGGCAGGCGGGGTGGGGTGGGGTGGAGTGGAGTGGAGTGGGGTGGGGTGGGGTGGGGTGGGGTGGAGTGGAGTGGAGTGGGGTGGGGTGGAGTGGGGTGGGGTGGGGTGGGGTGGGGTGGTACTATCCATAGATGTAGCCACGTGTTTGATGTCAGGAAACAGAGAAGCCAGTGTTGGTTTGTGTAGGAGTGCATTCCTTTTCCGGCTCTCCCTTTGCCTGCTACCGACGGTAGTAGCTGGGGGTGGTCTGTTGTGAAACCCAATACTCTGCAGCCGAATGGTACCGTTCTGTTGTGTATGTCTGTGTGTATGTCTGTGTGTGTATAGGGTGACCGAAGGGTACTCGTGCAGTGACCTCACATCACTGGCCAGAGATGCTGCATTTGGCCCTATCCGAGGTGCGTATCACCCATTGTCACTGTGGTGGGGTGCTTGTTTCACATTGTGTACGTATGTGAATGAAATGTGAGGTGTGAAGTGTGCATTTGTGTGCACGAGGGGAACCATATCCCTGTGCTGGCACTGATAGCACAGGGTATGCTGACCAACACAGAGGGTTAGGGTTGGGTACATAGGTCGCACCCCACCTCTCTCATCTGTGGGTATTGCAAGGCCATAGTTGGCCACTGCACCGCACCAAGGGGGCCATGCAGCGGGGGAGACAAGGCTGGTGTCCACAGTCTTGTTCCCTCCGGCTAGTTCACTACCTAATGAGGGCCTCATGGCCTATTTCGGCATTGGTAGTACAAGTGTTTGTGTGCGTGTGATGACACTGTGACAGAGTGTGCTATCAATGTTCACAGATCTGAACATGTCACAAGTCAAAGACTTCCCAGAGGATGAGGTGTGTGTGTGGTTGTAGTGCTTTGTCTGCAGGTCATGACATCACTGTCCTGTCACTATGGCAACCCACACTCTGTAGATTCGGCCTATCATGTCCAAAGACTTTGTCAGTGCTCTGCAGCAGATCAGACCTAGCGTGTCCATGGAGCTCCTCGCTGACATGGAGCGGTGGAAGAGGAACTACGGAGCGAACTCGTGACATGCATGGCGCGCTTCCTTTTTAATATCATACGATCTAATTATGTATTCCGATGATGTCATTGTCATAAAATTCCCTGCGCAAAGTGTGTGTTTATAATCCTACGGGAAATGATGGAGTTGCAGAATACTACTCTAAGCAGCTCTTGTGTTAGCTATCGCCACTGCTAGATCATGGCCAACAGGTTAGTCATGCTGAAGCTCGTCGGTCCCGCAGCGGGCGGCAAGGAGGCGACTGGCAGCGTGAGGGCCAAGGCCGTCCTTATGCTAAGGGTGGAGGGAGAGAGCGTGTCCATTGAGAACGGCGCCCTTGTCAAGGCGTCTTCCCATCAGGCTTGGAGCGCATTCCAGGTGAGCACGGCGCGCCGACGGCGCTGTTTGAGCATTGTGACATCTTGCATCCCTCCTCTGCGCTTTAATAGGACGCCAGCCGAAAGTTTCTGGAAGCTAAGGACGTTCTGATCTTTCGCCTGGAGGGCTCGACCCGTCCCCTGCGCAGCGTGCTTACCCTACTGAGTCAGCCTTCCAATTCGGTTAGCGTCATCGTCACCCAGGTTCCCCGCGACCCCCTCCCCGCCTCGCCACGGGCTCTCAGCAAGTCCTCCCAACACCAGCACACGGTGCAACCAAGTGCGGAGGACCTGGATGGGGTGCTCCGGCGCACAGAGGAGATCTGTCGGAGCTTTTCGTCCGAGCGCTCGTGTGGGTCCAGCCCCGCAGCGCTAGTCAGCGCCGGGCTGGACAGCCGGCCCACTAGGTCGCTGGAGAGCCTCTCTCCCCGCTCCCGCAGCGCGCGCTCCTCTGCGGGCCCGCCCTCCCCAGAGACCTGCTCTAGCGTGCCATTGGACCTGGACGAGTGTGATCTGGAGGTGGAACGACTGCTCCAGCTCTCTGACTCCCTCACACAGCACAAAACAAAGGGTGTGTTGCAAGCACAGGGGTGTGCATGTCTGCATGGCAAGACTTGTGAGTGTGTGTGTGTGTGACCACATGTGTGACAAGAGAAGTGTGGTGTGCTGCTCTGTAGAGTGTGTAGGGCCATGTGGGCGCCAGTGGTGGCAGGGCTGCCTTGGTCCCAAGTCAATTAATTACTAAATACATCAAGTTATAAATGCAAGCGCTTGTAAGGTAATGGGTGAAG
Source organism: Ianthella basta (assembly GCA_964019415.1). Lineage (NCBI taxonomy): Eukaryota > Metazoa > Porifera > Demospongiae > Verongiida > Ianthellidae > Ianthella > Ianthella basta. Next base: position 6,425,055 of record OZ025887.1, read on the forward strand.
TATCAAGGAAGCCTCCTGCAGCACATGTCCCAAGGGAGTGGGCCTTGGCAGGCTGCCGCTTTGTGGCTATATGATGATATGAGCCCTTCTGTCAGTGACTGCCCCACTGGGGCCGTGTCATAGTCTGCTAGGGAGTGATTAGTGTGTGAACCGAGAGTGGGCTGTGTGTGTAGCCAAGATGGCTGGGGTGTAAATCAGTTCTGTCAACTCCATGCACTCAAATGGTAGCTTGTCATATGATATTCTGTGCGCTGGGCGGTCTCTCATCACACATGTCACACCTTATTCGCCCCCTCCTCTTCCAGTTGGCCACCCTGTTCTTCCTGATGCCCCAAGGAATGTTACCATCTTGAAGAACTTTAGTGGTGGTGTGTTTGTCATTTGGGATCCTATCAGGTGAGTTACTTGTGTGAGGGGAAGAGGAGGGGTGAGTGTGGACAAGCTGTGCTCCCGTTCTATAGGTTAGACGCAAGTGACAAGAACAATGGCCATCTTGTTACGGGATATTTGGTGTCACTCAATGGTCGGCTGGTTGCCAGGGCAACGGGTGCTGTCTCCTGCCAAGTTGAGCTCAAGAAGCTTGAAGCGAACAAGGACTATGTCCTGACAGTGAGGTGGGTGGGGCATGGACCCCAGTCAGTGTATGCAGTAGAGTTGAAGTTGGACCAGGAGCCTCTCCTGTCCACTGATGTTTGGTTGGCTTCAATAGGTATAATTGATTGACAATGCACTCCTCATTTGATGACCTCTTCATCCTTCCACCTCCTCCCCTCCTCTCACTCTCCTTGCAGCACTTGTGCCGATATGTGTCAGTCTGTGCCCTCAAAACAGGTGCACTTCACAACCAGGTGGGTGCTGGGGAACAGGTGGATGCTGACCGGGAAATGGGGGTGGCGTGAGGGGAGGGTGCCTGGCGTGAGGGGAGGGTGCCCGGCGTGAGGGAAGGGTGCCCGCCTTGCTGTGCTAGCTTGCTGAAGTAGCTGTGTCCGCACTGCCACCTCAGGTCAACTATGGACCACTGCCAGCAGCAGGGTGGTCAGACCAGAGCTAGGAGGCCGCATCACTTCTACCGGAGTCACTCAGCGAGACCAGTAGCTAGTTATCGCAGCGGCTCTTCAGACAGTGACTCCTCCCTTGCCCTGGGTGTGGCTCACAGTCAGAGTGTGTGCTCAGTGCTGCCTTATCAGAGCAAGGCTGTCCGTCCCTCAGGGAGGACCACCAGTGCAAACAGCAGCCAGTACTTCACCCCCAGTCAGCAAACAAGACCAGTACCCATTAGTCGAAGCTTCACTTCCGGTGGGCAGACCCGGCCGGTGTCCAGTAGTCGAGGCTCCACCCCCAATGAGCGAACAAGGCCAGTACCCGTTAGTCGAGGCTCCACCCCCAATGAGCGAACAAGGCCAGTACCCGTTAGTCGAGGCTCCACCCCCAATGAGCGAACAAGGCCAGTACCCGTTAGTCGAGGCTCCACCCCCAATGAGCGAACAAGGCCAGTACCCGTTAGTCGAGGCTCCACCCCTGGTGGGCAGACCCGGCCGGTGTCCAGTAGTCGAGGCTCCACCCCCAATGAGCGAACAAGGCCAGTACCCGTTAGTCGAGGCTCCACCCCTGGTGGGCAAACCCGGCCGGTGTCCAGTAGTCGAGGCTCCACCCCCAATGAACGAAGGCCTGTGAGGGAGGCTGAAGACAGTCAGAGTAGCTGCAGTACGCTCTCCAGTGGTGTCTTCACTGACTACCCTTCACCCAAGTCCAGCTTCTCCCGCTCCAGACACGTGTCTACCTCCCCCTCCCGTCTTGCCCTCAACTCCCAATTGTCTTCATGCCTTGGCACTCCTTGTAGAACACAGTGCAGTGTGTCGTCTGAGCCAGAGGCAGCATGCCCTATGCCACCCTCTCATGTGAGGGCACAGCTGAACGCATCCACCCTGTCAGTGTCGTGGGAGCCTGTACGGTGAGTTCCTCTCCAGGAAGGCCGCCTTTTCCTTTTGCAGTGTGAACACCAGCCACTTGTCTTGTGTTTACTGTTCCTTGTGTAGGCGTGACAAAGAAGGCAGGAGCGGTGGCTGCTATGTCCTTGGCTACCGAGTGTATGTCTCCGGGCGCCCAGTGGCCAGCGTGGATGGGGCAGGCAGCGAGCATGTACTGGTGGACCTCCCGCCAGTGTTGGCTGCCTCGTGTGCAAGGGTGGACGTGAGGTGAGGCCTTTGATGTCAAGTGTTGTCATGTGCATGTGTGTATACATTGGGTGCCCCTCCTTCAGGACCAGAGCCATATCAGGTGAATCAGAGAATGCTAGTGCTGTTGTTTACTCCACCGGGTGAGTGCCAGCAGATGAGCTAATGGAGTGAATTTAGTGGTAGATAGGTTTAATTGGTCACACCGCCCCAGCTGTTCCACCATTGAATTCACTGCCTTAATTGCCTCCTTTACAGACTGGGTCTCAAGGACCATTGCAACTCCCCTATCAGAAGTGAGTCTGCCCTCCTTTGGTCTAGCCCCTCACATACCACCTTCAGCAGACACTCCTCACACTGACTTCATCATCATCTTGCCTCCTCTCCAGGTATTTGCCTGAGGTGTGAGACGTGTGTGTGACCCAGCCCCTGCCCCACCCCCTCCAGTGCTGATAGGGAGTACACTCCAGTCTCAAGTTTTAACCCATCCACTGCCCAACTGCTGCGCAAAGTGTCTTGTGTATATTGTCAAACATGGTCATTATTTAATCACATGTACATGTACTGCAGTAACTGCAGCACTTAAAAGCCCCTTGGGCTCTTATTTATATTTATACCAACCTGTACAATAAGCTCATCTAAACTACATATTGTCACGGCTACAGTTGCCCAGTGCAGCAGAGGTCCCTGCAGCTGGCCACAGCTCACCACTGCTTAGTTAAAGATAGCAGGCCAGTGGTCCCTGCACTCACCACGCCAGCAATTTGTGGCTATAAACACTCTCAAGCACATTTCAAGAGAAGTGCAGTGCAAGTATGTACAGGGTGATGTCATGGGTGATGTCATGCACTGCTGCGTGGGCAATCTAGTGCACCTGGTTGTGTATATACAGAGTGGGAGGGGAAGAGGGAGGGGCCAGTGTGGGTTCTGTGTGACTTAATAGCAAATCAACAAATGCAAATTACATAAAGTTTTGACAATAATTATATTTTCATTGTGTGTGCTTGTGTGTGTGTGTGTCCATGGTGACGGCTGCACACTGTCATAGCCTCTCCTTTGTTCTGTTGGCAATTGCCCGCATGTGCCCGTACACCTTAGAAGGAGGGCTCCCTGTGAGGGGGAAGCCAAACACGTAGAGAGGGGGGACAGGGAGTGGCCCGCCCATCCCACTACACCACCATCGCCCTCAGCCACGCCATACTCACCCAGTATTAAACTGCTAATGGCATTCCTTGCTATCCTGATGTTCTGGTATGAGCCTAGGATGTGGATCTTCCTGTCAGTGGAAGGAGAGAGAACACTAGAGTGGCCTACCTCACAAGACAGTACCAGTGTCAGCCAGGAACACTAGAGTGGCCTCACGTGTCGGCCAGGACTATCCTGGTCTTGGTGACATTTTCAATGGTGAACTTGGTCTTCCCCCCGCTCCCTGCCACCCGCCCAATGGCCCGTGAGAGGTGGTCCCCTCGTAACATCTTGACTGTGAGTGGTGGGAAGAGGCAGTGAGAGTGGCCTCACATCACGGACACCACAGGACTCACCGTCGGCCACCTCAAACGAGTCAATGAACAGGTCATCCAGTCGCAGCAGAGCCAGAGCATCCTGCAGACAAGAGGGAGCTAGTGCCAGTGCTGAGAGGTCACACTGGTGAGGGAGCTAGTGTGTGTTAGTGCTGAGAGGTCACACTGGTGAGGGAGCTTGTGTGTGTTAGTGCTGAGAGGTCACACTGTGAGGGGGCTTGTGTGTGCATGTGTGGAGGCATGCAATGGTACAACTGACATCCACATCAAAACCCAACATGAAGGCCTTGACAAAGTCTGCTCCCTTCTGCACAGAACTGGGATCCTCTGTCAGCTTTGACGACTACAGAGCAGACGAGACGGGGGCACACACAACTCAACACACAGCACAAGCAGGGGAGCTTCGCGTTACAGGAGCCGTGGCTACCCCTGTCCTTACCCGCAGCTCGACACTCCGGCTCTTGAGGTTGAGTCTGATTTGCAGCTTGAGCTGCTCGACTATAGGGGTGAAGACCTTCATCCAGTTCTCCTTGAGGGGCGTGTAGCGGTGCGGCGGGACGGGGATCCGTCGCAGCTCTACCCGACCCTACGACAGAGGAGAGGAGCAGTGAGCATACTCATGAGACATGCGAAGTGTATTCACACGAGGAACCCACCCCTTCCGCCTGCTGAGCCGATACTGGAGGGAAACTCGGTCTCTTTATAGAACACTCGCCCTCGTTGCTCGTGTCCATTCGTTGCCCGCCAGATTTCGACTTACGCCCAACTGCCACATCGAAATCATCTGATTTCAATTTTTGAAACTCTTCCTCTTGACCCCTCTGCGTAACAGGCCCTTCTGACTGTCGCCCTTCACTTGCGATCTCGCTTGTACTGGGGAACGAGATATTGGCGGCCATTTTATCCCATGCACGTGTCCTCGATTGAGGACCAACTTCCAATCCCAATTCGAGGTTCAAAATGGCTACCACAGTTGAAGACGAGTCTCCGGAGACCGAGAGAAGGCAGCTCCTCGCCAGTAGCAGCACCAGAAACTACACACTCGATTCATCAGAGAATGTAAGTTCGTTACAGTAGTTTATTGACTGTAGCGGTCACTTTGGAGTTTGTTCAAATGGTGTTATTTCTAAGAATCTTCCTGTATGTTTCCATGGACAGAATGAGCCGGCTGTTCTTACGCCATCCAACGCCGGTGACGAGGAGGAAGCCTCCAGTGACGGGGACAATGTACTGTTGCACGCACTCACGTACCACTTGTTGGTGTGCTAGTTGGGATGTCCTATTCTTCCCTTCGCAGCTCCCCAACCCACCCGCGCCGCCGGAGGAGAACTCGCAGGAATGTGGGTTCGTTTTTGTGTTCAAAAAGTTACTTAACCTACTCCCTGCCTTCGGTGGCGAGGGGGAGGATGAAGAGACCTCGGAGGATCTCCTTCGGTATGGAGCCACCCAGATCATCAACCTTCTTGCCCCTGTGACCATTTGTATGGCAGTAGTCCTCCTCTTCGTGGTGTCCGTCCAGCTGCAGGACACTGCTGGTGCCATTGGGTCAGTGCACACACACGGTGATGTATACCTCGTGTCCAACCACCCTGACTGCCTTGGGCCCTCCCTCCCTTCTCCCCTGTGTAGAGGGAATGTCCTTATATCTCAGGCAGGTAGTAGCCCTGGGCTGCAGGCAGCGGTCATCCTTGGATATGTGGTCGTCATCGTGGTCCTAGTCATTGTCATGACAGTGGTCCTCGTCCTCCTGTTCAAGTACAAGTGTTACAAGGTAAGGGAAATCATGTGATGGTCATGTGACACACAATCTGACAGTGATGTCATCACCTCACAGGTCATCTATGTCTGGCTGCTGGTGGTGTCAGTGCTTCTGCTCTTCTTCTTCGCCACACTCTACATCCTGTGAGCACTGCCACACCAGAGACTACTGCCACTGGACACGCCCACTGCTGCTGTGTGGGTAATAACCTCCCCGCTCTCCCCTCCCCTCTTCTCCCCTGCTCTCCCTTCTCCCCCCCTCCCCCTCTCCCCTGCTCTCCTTTCTCCCCCCTCCCCTCTTCTCCCCCGCTCTCCCTTCTCCCCCTCTCCCCGCTCTCCCGTCTCCCCTCCCCTCCCCCTGCCATCCCCCCTCCTCTCCCCCTCTCCCCCTTCTCCCCCTTTCCCCCTCTCTATGCGACAATAGTGACATCTGTGCAGTGCACAACTTGGCCTTGGACTGGATGTCTTGGGCCTTTTGCATCTGGAACTTTGGCATCATGGGCATCATGGTGATCCACTGGAAGGGACCACTGCGACTGCAGCAGGCATACCTCATCGTGGTCTGTGCTCTCGCTGTGAGGACACCACACACACACACACACATGAACACACACATGAACACACACACACACACACACACACACACACACACACACACACACACACACACACACACACACACACATGAGCACACAGCACATGTGCCACTCAGTCACTTGTGCTCCTTCATGTTGTGTTGCTAGGCAACAAGACTTCTCCAGTACCTTCCAGACTGGACAACATGGCTTTTACTCTTTGTGATATCAATTTGGGGTGAGTTTCCATAGCAATGCTGTCTCTCCTGCACTTCTATCCCCTTTCCCCCTCCCCCCTCCTTGCATGGTCTCTCCTGCTCTTCTACCCCCCCCCCCCACTTCACTCCTTCCATGGTCCACAGACATCATAGCAGTGCTGTGCCCCAAGGGACCGCTGAGGGTACTTGTGGAAACAGCGCAGGAGAGAAATGTGGAAATATTCCCTGCACTCATATACTCATGTAAGCCACTCTGCTTTGCTCAGTTTGGTCCCCACAACAGGCCCCCTTGACCCTTGCTCCCCTCCTCTCCCCTTCCCCCTCCCCCTCCCCTGTCTCTATAGCAACCATGATATGGCTGATAGGTATGGCAGATGCTCCTCGGCGCCGACCCAAGGGAGACTCCTCAGCAAACACAGCTCCAGACGAGATGGAGTAAGCTGTGCACATGAACCGGGCAGAGCACCTTGACTCTTTCCACTCCCTCCACTTCCCCTCTGCCTCCCTCCCTTCTCCCTCTCACCTCCTCCCCCCTCCCTCGCAGGTCAACCGGTGAGTCTCTGGATTCTCTTGCACATGCTGACAGCTCAGTTGAGCAGGATCAGCCGTCACGGGAGGAGGGTCGGCCGTCAGGGGAGGAGGGCCGGCCGTCTGAGGGAGGTGCCTCTCGGGAGGATGGAGAGCAATCTGAGGAGGAGAAGAAAGAACGTGAGATGTTGCATTGCACAGAGATTTGTTGTTTGTTGTGCACCACTCCCCACCCACCACCCCTCCCCCGCACCCTCCCCCGCTAGGTCGAGGTGTGAAACTAGGTCTAGGAGACTTCATATTCTACAGCCTTCTCTTGGGCAAGGCGGCCTTTGACAGCAATGGTGACTGGGCCATTGTGTCCGCTTGCTTCGTAGCCATCCTCGTGGTGAGTAGCCAAGACTGGGATACGCCGGTCCCCTCGTGGTGCTGCAGTTAGTCCAGGGTCTCCCTCCCTTGCAGGGCCTATGCTTGACCACCATCCTTCTGGGCATGGTCCGGCGAGCGCTGCCAGCTCTCCCTATCTCCATCATCTTTGGCCTCATCTTCTATTTCACCTCCCTCTACCTCCTCTCCCCCTTTGCATACATCCTGGCTATCAAACAAATCTACCTGTGAACTGGCAATGGCATGTGTACAATAATATCCATTTAACCACTATTATATTACCAATGAATGTGTAATAATTACATATGAATGTGTAATAATTGATTGCTGGTACAGCTGGTGAACCAGTTGTCTGCGGTGCACCATCACTTCCTTTTAGTGCCCCTCTTCTGTGCTGTGGTCTTGTCCCTGTTGGGTATGGACATCTTTACTTGACCGGGGAAGTACCTGGACAGATCTGTGTCCTGAAGGGGGCGGGGCCAATATTACACTGACTAGTATATATAGCAATATACTCAGTTGGTGCTGTTACCATGGTTACCTTGACTGCCTTGAGCAAGTTCTTCTCCTGACTAGTGGCCTCCTTCACGTTGTGCACAAAGTGGAAGAGGGCTGTTTTCGCAGCTGTAGGGAGAAGGAAGTAGTATCCAAGAGTGTCCAAGAGTATCCAAGAGTTTGAAATGTTTGCAAGTTGAATACCTTTCCCACGTCGAGCAGTTCCAGGGATGAGTTTCACTTTGTACCTGTGGAAGGAAACACAAGAAGGGGTAAACCCTGTAATAACATCTTGTCCCTTCCCCTATAGCTACTTGTAGTTGGTCAGTGCCTGGTAAGGGGCACAGACTGGAATGGCAAAGAGCAGCCCATCCTCTTCAACCGGGCAGCCTGTGAGGGAGTCAAGTACGGAGAGCTGGTCCTGAGAGGGGGAGAAGAGGGGAGACACCTCGGTGAGTCAGTTCTTTTGCATGCTTTGTGCTGGGTGGATACCTTATCCTCTCCTTCTACATCTCCCTCTCCCTCCTCCTCCCTATCCATCTCAGCAGCAGCCTGCCAATGGGGGTGGACCAAACATGACATACAACACTACAACACACACACACACACACACACACGCACGCACACACACACACTGACACACACTACTCACATCCAATGTCACATGAGGAGCATTACCAGCACTCTGTACATCAGGCTCCTCCCCCTCCTTGTCAACAGACTCCTCCCCCTCCTTGTCAACAGACTCCTCCCCCTCCTTGTCAACAGACTCCTCCCCCTCCCTGTCAACAGACTCCTCCCCCTCCCTGTCAACAGACTCCTCCCCCTCCCTGTCAACAGACTCCTCCCCCTCCCTGTCAACAGACTCCTCCCCCTCCTTGTCAACAGACTCCTCCCCCTCCCTATCTTCTGTTGGGAATTCTTCAGTGGCGGACACATCATCACAGCAATTGTCAGTAGTTGCCATGGATACCTCATCTTCTTTCAGACCCATACCAACTTCTGTTGAGTCACCATTTGACACATCAATCTCCTCCTCCTCCTCCTCCTTCTCCTCCTCCACCTCCTCCACCTCCTCCTCCTCTTCCTCCTCCTCCTCCAAGAGTATCAGGTCACCCTGTCTCCTCCGTGTAGGTACAACAGCCTTTGACGGCTCACGATACTTTTTCTTTGGATTAGTTGACTTGTGCTTCCCTTTCTTCTTCCCCTCCACCTCTTTCCTGGCTCCTCCTGAGGCCTGCACAGGAACACAACCCACCTTATAGAAAATCTCCCCACCCCTCCCCTTCCTCTCCCCTCTAGTCAAGCCCACCCCTAGCAGATCCATCCTAATCCTCCTTTCCTCCTCGTCCTGTTCCAAGTACTTTTGCTGCTTTAGACGTTTCTGCTTGTTCTGCAGACAAGAACAACAGACACAGCATGTGTGTGTGTGCGCGCGCGCGCGTGTGTGTGTGTGTGTGTGTGGTGTGTGCGTGTGCATGGGTGTGTGGTGTGCGTGCGTGTGTGTGTGTGTGTGTGTGTGTGTGTGCACTTTATCCCTCTTGGTCATTTGATGCTTTGTGGCTGGTTGAGGTCCCGACGAGGTAGCCTGCTGCAGACAGACCACACACACACGTACACACTGTGAAACACATTGGACTGACCAGCCAACCACACTCACCGATAGATTAGGTTGGGAAGGACAGCTGCTCTGCTCTGCTGTCCTAGCTTGCTTCTTGGAGTCCCTACAAGAAGAGCAAACCCTCTGACACACGCACACACACACGCACACACACACCTGGTACAGTGTTCAGGACAGGACAAGTGTTAGCTCACCTCCTCTGCTTGGCTGACATGTGTTGATGGGTCCTTACTTCGGGATAGCCCTGGACAGACCAGGCCAAACAGGACAGAGAGGCTACTAGCACGCACGCACGCACGCATGCACGCACACACACACACGTACAGGAGCAGGCAGTGGTGGAGGCTCATCTGGTGTGTCCGTCAAGCTGTCCACCTCATTCCTGCGGACAAGGATTGAGGAGTACACAGCCGTGGACTAAAATGTGGCAATGGAGGCCATTTCGTTATTACCTCTTGGTTGAAAATTGATAGGCTATCACTGTGTCTGGATAGGGCATGTCCTCGTTCTCAGAGTCATCAGACACTAGAGATAAGGAATAGGACCATAACCATCACGTCACTGTCACAGGCTGTGTGGGGTGTGTATACCATTCAATTGTACATCACTGTCTTCCCTGCCTGGAACCTCCTCCTCTTCTTCCTTTTCTCTTCTGCTTGCTTCATCTTCAGTGAGCCTTGGCTGTCGCTCTCCTCTATGCCTTGGAATACTGACCTCATCAAGCTGAAGTGAGGACAATGGGAGGAGCCAAGGGTCCAGTCAGGGGACTAAGGTAGGGACATCCCCATTCCATTCCCACCTTGAACAGGAAGGCAAAGCCCAGGACCAGTGGCAGTGGTGCCAGGTAGTTCTTGCGCCCTCGGACCATGAAGCTTCCAGTCGGCAGGTACTCACCTGAGGGGGCCGTCTTGGAGACCTGGTTGCTATGGACCCACCATGACTCGACTGCTAGATGGGCCGCCCACGCACTGCTGTAGCAGACAGCCATGGACCCCGCCTCCTGTAAGGTGCGCGGGGGAACTGGACCACTGGTAGGGTTCTTGACAATGACACTGGTAGCACCGTGGACGTCCGCATGAACATACAGGTCACCTGAGCGGGTGGGACAGTGTGGGCGGGGCTTAGAGAGATCACAGGACTGGTGGGAGGAGCCTACCTTCTCTGAGGTGTTTCTTAACGGCATGTTCATTTTGCTGCTGGTCACGCCCTCCAATGATGAGGTAGTTGTCTGAAGTGATGGACCAAAAGTACTTCTCAAACCTGCAAGGGCAGGGCGGGATGAGTGAAGGATGGGGTGAGTGCAGGGCAGGGTGCCCTTTCGTGCTGTTCAGCCAATGACCGCGCACCAGTATGTCTTCCTGGCCTTTTGCACGGTTGCTATCGCCGCCACTTCCTTCATTGCCTCTTTTGCCTTCTTCTTGGCAGACTTAAGTGCCTGAGGGAGCAGGGGGTGGGGCAAGGGGTTGAGCAAAGGTTATGCAACAGGAAGTGGTTGCTAGGTAACAAACTTGGGCTGAAGCCTGAATAGTTCTCTTCTCCTTTTCAGCAGCATGCAACTTGTGGTGGTAGTACCTGCAAGAGGGCGGGGCATAACAAAATTGGGGTGGGGCACAGCAGGGTGGTGGTAGGGGCACAACAGGGTGGTGGGAGGGGCACAGCAGGGTGGTGATGGGAGGGGCACAGCAGGGTGGTGGGAGGGGCACAGCAGGGTGGTGGGAGGGGCACAACAGGGTGGTGATGGGAGGGGCACAGCAGGGTGGTGGGAGGGGCACAGCAGGGTGGTGGGAGGGGCACAACAGGGTGGTGATGGGAGGGGCACAGCAGGGTGGTGGGAGGGGCACAGCAGGGTGGTGGGAGGGGCACAACAGGGTGGTGATGGGAGGGGCACAGCAGGGTGGTGGGAGGGGCACAACAGGGTGGTGGGAGGGGCACAACAGGGTGGTGATGGGAGGGGCACAAAAGGGTGGTGGGAGGGGCACAGAGTACCTTCTGGCATTGGCAAATGCTGTCAGTTCCAGATCAATGTCAACCTTGGTGGGTTTAGGGGGATTCCCCTCCCCCTCCCCTCCTGAGTCATAGGGGTCACTGCAGTCACAAAAAGTGGACAATACATACACTGACAGCCAACATGTCATCATAGCAGTTGTACAGGTGACAAGTGACATCATGCTGGTGTGGGTACAACTAGGTGACACAGAGTGACACCAGAGTGACAGAGTGACACTGGAGACAGATCCAACACTTGCCTCAACAACAGAGTGATCAGTCCCTCGTTTAATTTCAGTTTATCTATCGTCATAGCAACAGGGTCCCTCCTCATCTGAGCATCCTTGACGAATGCCGCAATGTCTTCCCAAGCAAGAGAGCTGGCCACTGCACTGCGGATCACCAGACACGCACGCTCCACCTGCAGACCAGTCAGGTCACATGACACTCACATGCCTCAGTCACATGACCCAGTCACATGACCCAGTCACATGACCCACCAGGTCAATGTTCAACTCAATGAGCTCAGCAATGCGCTTGTCCTCCTCCTGCGTGTGCTGCAGAGCAGCCAGTCGCCGCTCGTGGTCACGCTCAACATTCTTCACCTTCTTCACAGCATCCTTCTCCTGCACACACACAACTCACAGATGAGACAGCAGACAGCGTATGGTGGGGAGTGGTCCGCAAAGGGCAGTCATGTGGGATGGCTGCACAGTCTGACCTTGTGGTGTGCACGCTGGTCAATCTTCTGTGATTCCAATGTAGAAAAGAACTCATCCACAGCCTAGGGGACAGGGGAGTGATGGGAGTGACAGGAGAGGTGGCAGGACAGGGGAGTGACGGGAGTGACAGGAGAGGTGGCAGGACAGGGGAAGTGATGGGAGTGACAGGAGAGGTGGCAGGACAGGGGAAGTGACAGGAGGTGACAGGAGAGATGACAGGACAGGGGAAGTGATGGGAGTGACAGGAGAGGTGGCAGGACAGGGGAAGTGATGGGAGTGACAGGAGAGATGACAGGACAGGGGAAGTGACAGGAGGTGACAGGAGAGGTGGCAGACTTGTTGGCATAGCAGTCAGTAACTTCCTTCTGTACCTGGTTCACAGAGGGAAAGTCCCTGTGCTGCTTATCTCTGTGCTGGTGAAACAGCATGGGGTGGAACTCCTCATTCCTACAGCAGTGAGGGGGGCACACGTCATAGGGGATTCCCCCTATAGGTCCCCGTGCACAGAACACTACCTTGTCACCTCTACAGGACCATTCAGAGTTGGCTGGGACTGGACCTTTTGAATGATGTAACCCTGCAGAAGGGGGTGGGGCAGGTCACAGGGGCGGGGCACACCCACTGCTGGCACTGCACTTGCCTTGGACTGTGTTGTCCGTATCTCTTGGAACACCTTTCGACACACCTCCAACACGCCCACCAAACGGTCCATGTCTGGTAAAGACAGCAAATCACTACAACACACAGCTCACTTAGATCCAGACATATCGCCATTGTTACCTTCATCTGGTTTAAACCCTTTTCCCAATTTGACTCCTGCTTCAAACCCCGCCTCCGCCAGGCAGTGACCAATCAGAGCAGGGTTATACTCTACAGAAAACAAAGCAGCTGAACAGACCACCCCCTCCCCTCCCCTCCCCTCCCCTCTCCCTCCCCTCCCCTCCCCTCCCCTCCCCTCCCCTCCCTCCCAAAGACTCACCACAATGAGGACTCAGTACCTTCTGGATGGGCTCTCCAGGTTTAGCTGCAGTAAGGATTTCTGCCAGCCTGGGGCAAAGTACATACAAATTTCAAGCACACACACTATGCCGGGCCCTATACATTTCAGGCATGCATACTTGGCTGGAGCCTATTGTCTCAGCACACTCTTCCCCAGTGCCCCGCCTACCTCTCCCGTGTGGGCGGGGACCTCTCCTGCCGGGCGAGCTCCAGTGGGTACTTCTCACCCACAGCAAAGCGCACATCGCTGTCAGTGTCCGTGCGAGGGCGGAGCAGGCCCAGGATGCAGTGGGCGTGGTCCGTCAGCACCACATTGCCCCTGTCGTACAGCTCAACGATGAGGTGCTGGGCGGCATGGTCTGAGCCAAACTGCAGGTCCACAATGCGGTCCACACCAAGCTGCTTGACATCCACCAGACGCTTGTTGTGAAGGTGTTTGCGACACTTCATAGAGAACCCAGACGGCATCATGTTCTTGGGCCAGTTGAACTCTGTCAAATGGATCCGAGCACCGGATTGGAAAAGGAGGATTGCCTTCTCCTCGGACCTGCAGTGAGGGGAGGATGATCTCACCATTGCTCTGGCCCCTTATGGCACCGTGCCGCTCTGTGTGTCCACCACAACACACACCTTCCCAGTTTGAGCAGGTATGTTCTGGAGTCTACGTCATAGACCTTGTCCAGCCTCATCCCGAGCAGCCTGCAGCCGGCAGTGGAGAGGGAGGTGGCGACAACACGGCACGGAGGGAGCTTTTCAGGGCGCACAGAGGAGCTGTACATGCTCCTGGGACCCCCACTAGCACTCGAGTGCATGCTACACTCGCATGTGACCTACACGCGTACACTCATCATCATCGATATCATGACTCAAGAGCGTTTTAGAACTACACATAGGGGTCCACGCCAAGTCGCGTGTGCAGGTGACCCGCGGGCATGCTGCGTTTTCAGACAGCTCACCTCTCCCTCAGCTCGAACAACACGCTCATCAAATCTATCGTCGTGAATCGCTCCTTCATCGCTAGCTAGTAGCCCCCCCTATACCGCTTGATACACTGTGCAGTGCAACATTTATATTTGTTCCAACATCATAGCTAAACGTACTATTTTGTAGATAGTAAAAACATGTCGTGGTTGTCTCAGATCGCCGGACGAGCCGAGGCGCTGTTGGAGAACTTGGACCATGCCACCGCCTCTTCCATGGAGAAGGCGGGTATCGGTACTCCTCGCAAGACGCCCTCAGATCAGGAGACACCGAGCCGAGTACGGGAGGAGGAGCAAACAGACTCCACCCTCTCCTTCACTTCAGGGTCTTCCTTGGGGCCTTCCCAGCCTATACGGGGCGGGGCACAGGCCAAGCCCACCACGCCCACCCAGGACAGATCTCTCCCACTGAAGAGTCCTCCTGTGCAGGCCAAGGAGTATGACGACAGCTCACTCTTTGAGTTCCTCAACACTCCTACCAGACCACAGCGCGCTGCCAAGAGGGGCAGTGGCAGGGGCTCCAGCACTGGTGGCCGGGGACGTTCATCCAGGCCATCTGGACGGGGAGCTGGAGGGCCGTCAAGGACAGCAGGGCAGCTTCAGACAGACCCGGCCCCTTCTGGTACAGGGAGTGGTGCCACGTCAGTGGTCAGTGCTGAGCAGAAGGTGGTAACCAGCGGCGATGTACAGCAGGAAGGGGGCGTGGTGGAAAAGGCCTCTGACACACCCCTTGACCCACCCCCCAACAAAGCAGCCTCTGACACTTCATGGTTGGCTTCTCCAGAGGAACTGCAGAATGTAGTCAATATATCACATGACACATCACATGACGTGTCACATGACACATCACATGATGCGTCACATGATGAGGTGCCTTCAGAGGACCCTCAGGTGGCGACCCTCAAGGCACAGGTGTCCTCTCTTGAGCTGGAGAATAAACTGTTGCGACGAGAAGTGACCTCGCTCAACGAGGAAGGCCGGCAGGCAGCTGGCAGAGTCAGGAACTTGCAGGACAGTGAGTGGGGTGGGGAGGTGGGTGGGTAGGTGGGGTGGGTAGGTGGGTGGGTAGGTGGGTGGGTAGGTGGGTGGGTAGGTGGGTGGGTAGGTGGGTGGGGTAGGTAGGGTGGGTAGGTGGGTGGGTAGGTGGGTGGGTAGGTGGGCGGGGTGGGCAATATGTCACCTGAGCTGTCCTTTGTAGGCAATGCTGCATTCCAGCAAGAAGCGATGAAAGGGCGGGAGAGGGTGATGTCTTTGGAGGCCAAGCTTGCAGAGCACACCCACCAGCTGAGTGATGCACAGACTGCTCTGAATGCTCAAACTTCTCAAATACAAGTGAGTGGGCGAGTGTCCTTGCTGTTAGCTGGTACCTCAGCACTTCCTCACTCCTTGACACCTCAGGTGCTGGAGAGACAGCTGAGCTCATTGGAGGAGAAGTTAGAGTGTTCCAAGAGGGACTCTGCTCAGGCAGTGTCAGAGAAGGAGAGGTCGGTCTGTGTGTACTCTCCACATCACTGCCTTGTGTCCCACCCACTCTACCTGCCCCACCCCTACCCCACCCCTGCCCTGCCCCTACCCCACCCCTACCTCACCCCTACCCCACCCCTACCCCACCCCTACCCCACCCCTACCTCACCCCTACCCCACCCCTACCTCATCCCTACTCTACCCCTGCCCCGCCCCTGTCCCTCTCTCCCAGACTAATGCGTGATGCTACTGACGTGAGCGGTGCCCACGCGTCAGCAGTCACCTCTCTCAAGCAACAGCTGGCTGCCGTGCAAGAAGCCCTCTCTCGACAGCAGGAAGGTGCCGGGCAGATGCAGGTCTGGGCACACAGCACTGCAGCAAGCATGTTGCCTAACTGCTTGTCAATAGTGTGTTAATAACTTCCCGAAGGACACGCCACACATCACTAGCAAGCTAGCGGCTGTAGACTGTGCATGTTGTGAGCTCACCTGTGTGTGTGTGAGGACTGACTGGTGTGTGTGTGCAGGAGGCACTGACGGCAAGGCAAGTGGAGCTGGAGTCAGAGCTGAGGGATGTCCAGGCGCAACTCACTGCCGCCCTGGGCCAGCTGGCTGACGGTGCCACACACAAGGAGCAGTTGGTGGCGTCACTGGCCACAGCTGAGGAGGAACTGGCCGCTCTACGCCAAGAGCATGCTGACTACAGACACAAGGCCACCAATATTCTACAGGTGGGGGGTGTGGTTGGTGGGTGTGTCTGTGACAGCTGAGGGGATGTCCTGTGGAAGGTGATGTGTGTTGCTGTGTGGTGCAGGCTAAGGACCGTGAGATAGCCGTCCTGGAGTGTGGGGGCGGTGATGCAGTGAAGGAGGAGCAGTTGCAGCATGCAGCTGTGCAGAGGGTTGCCCTGGAAGAGGAGGTGGAGCGGCAGAAGGACGCTGCCAGAGAGCTGCAAGGAGAGCTGAAAGTAGGCTCAGGTGTTTGCTCTAGCTGCTGCGTAGCTGTGGCTTCATCGATGGCCTGTCATGTTTTGTGTGTGTAGACTGTTGTTGAACAGACTGAAGTGGAGGTGGGGCAGTTGGAGGCGTGTCTGGCGGTTGCCGAGGAGAGCCTGTCTCAAGAGAAAGCAAACCATGCCGAGACACAATCTGAGCTGTCCCGCTCTCGAGTAGAGCTTGAGGCCTTGCGCAGGGAGCTCCTGCAGCAGACCTCCACCTTGTCTGCACAGCTCCAGGTGAGTGCCCCCTCCAGCGCTGCCTCCTTGACTGTCTGCCACTGGTGTCCTCCCCTTGTCATCAGGAGAAGGATGCGAGGTTGTCGGAACTGCAGAGTCAGGTGGCACTTGTCTCTGCCCCTCCCACTGCTAGTGAGGGGGTGGAGCTGGAGAGCCGGCTGCAGGAGCTGACCGAGAGTCTGATCCAAAGGCAGACACTTGTGGAGACACTGACAAGTGAGAAGCACTCACTGACCATCCAACTGGAGGAGTTGAGAAAGCAACAGCGAGAAGGGGCAGGGCAGGGGGAGGGGCACCTGGACAGTCACAGCGTGATCATTTCTGGGCTAGAGGTTGAAACAGGTGAGCACCCCTCACACTCCCACTAGCACCCCTCACTCCCACTAGCACCCTCACACTCCCACTAGCACCCCTCACTCCCACCAGCACCCTCACACTCCCACTAGCACCCTCACACTCCCACTAGCACCCTCACTCCCACTAGCACCCTCACTCCCACTAGCACCCTCACACTCCCACTAGCATCCTCACACTCCCACTAGCACCCTCACTCCCACTAGCACCCCTCACACTCCCACTAGCACCCTCACACTCCCACTAGCACCCTCACTCCCACTAGCACCCTCACACTCCCACTAGCACCCTCACACTCCCACTAGCACCCTCACACTCCCACTAGCACCCTCACACTCCCACTAGCACCCCTCACACTCCCACTAGCACCCCTCACACTCCCACTAGCACCCCTCACTCTTGTCTGTATGTAGGGGTGGGAAGCAGCTCTCAGATGGCCAGCATGTCCTCTTTGCTGCCGTCCGTCCTTCAACCGGGCCGCGACAGGTGGTCTCAGAGAATGCACAGTGCAGCCAACTCATTGGATACCTTCAGGTGGGTGGGGCTTGTGGTCATGTGATGAGACCTCTGAACTGTGCGTGACTGATGTGCACTCTCCCGTGCAGTGTGCGGCTGGGCGTGTTCCTCCGGCGCCACCCTCACGCCCGGCTGTTCCTCATTGTGTATGGGGTGAGTGGGACTGCAGACAGCACTGACTTGTACTTGGTGTGACCCCGCCCTGCCCCTCCCCCTTGTACTTGATGTGACCCCGCCCTGCCCCTCCCCCTTGTACTTGGTGTGACCCTGCCCTGCCCCTCCCCCTTGTACTTGATGTGACCCCGCCCTGCCCCTCCCCCTTGTACTTGGTGTGACCCCGCCCTGCCCCTCCCCCTGCAGGCCCTCCTTCACCTGTGGGTGCTAGTGGTGCTAGTGACCTACTCTCCAGAGGCGCGCTGATGTACCACTGACTGAACGGCTGGTCCAATGAGGGGTTTCAATTTGCTCTAATGAGATTCACAATATTCATTGATTATCAATATATACACACAATTCCCTGAAGCTGTATCAGGTGCAGTGTTAGTGTCACAATGAAATTGTCATCTTCCTCGGCTATGGGTCACTTGAACGACTGAGGGTTGTTGTAATAGTCTGTGCTGTTTGGTGAGGTAGTTACTGCATGCAGGTGTGTGTGTGTGTGCGGCATGCAGAGGTTGTAGGTAGGTACACATTATTCAACTAGTGGAGTATGGTGGACGCTCCGTCCGCATGTGTGTCTGTCTGAGTCTGTCCGTGAGTTGGGGCAGGAGGGAGTGACACAGCTGGGATGCTTCTGACCATTGATTTCTTGTGGCAGATGTCTGAGACTGCAGGTTCTCCATCAGTGACAGCAGTCGTTTGAGAGCCCTGTAAACCACAGCATCAAACATCAGTCACACACAGAGGGGCACGTGACCTCCTCCTCACGCCCCTCACTTGATTGCCCTTCTTGTGGCTTCCTCGGGTCGTGACAGGTGAGCGGCTTGAAGCAAGACAGCGGCCACACAGAAGTATCCGGCAGTCCTGAAAGTAGGCAGACTGCAGTGGGAGGGGCCAGGAGCAGAGGTGGGGGTGGAGGAGTGTTATGGATGGAGGCCATGTTTGTTGGGGGGTGGAGTGAGCGGGCAGACCTGTTCAACAGTCGCTGGTAGTTCTCCCGTTGTCGTGACCGAAGTACTTTGTCACAGAATTGAGTGTACCTCTCTCTAGCTGTGACACAGACCTGTAAACAAACCCACAGGATGTGTGCTCATGATACAGACAGACAGACAGACAGACGGACATGACTGAGACCTGTTCCAGTGCCTTCAGGCAGTTGGATGTCAGTTGTTGGAGCACCACAATCAGCTCCATCTGACAGCGAGGGAGGAACAGTGTCTCCATGCCACTCCACACCCTCCGCACTGTGTCCACAGAAGGGCATGACCTAAGGGTGAAGGTACACCTTTTTCAACATGGCATGCACTGTGGTGGGCCAGTAGCCATCCTCACCCTCCCTCCTCGGCCCAGTCCTCGCCCTCCCTCCTCGGCCCAGTCCTCGCCCTCCCTCCTTGGCCCAGTCCTCGCCCTCCCTCCTCGGCCCAGTCCTCACCCTTCCTCCTCGGCCCAGTCCTCGCCCTCCCTCCTCAGCCCAGTCCTCACCCTTCCTCCTCGGCCCAGTCCTCGCCCTCCCTCCTCGGCCCAGTCCTCACCCTCCCTCCTCGGCCCAGTCCATCATGTCAGTCACACACTGCTCAAGTCCATGTGTACTAGACACCACTTGGCCCCGCCCCTCTGCACACTCCTGGCCCCGCCCCTCAGTAGGCCACTCTTGTGGCACCTTAATGTCATCCCACTGTGACAACACTTCCAAGACACACAGCACCTAGAGAGAGTGACAGGCATGTGATGGTCATGTGACCATCATGTGATCCACACCCATACTTCTCTCTTCAGAGCAGTAGCCGGATGGAATATCGACTGATACTTGTGAACCTTGTCATTTAGAGCCTACAGACAACGTAGGAACACTGCAACTTACACTATCGTCTCATTAATGTACACACGCACACACACACACACACACGCACACACACACACACACACACACACACACACATGCACACACACACACACACACACACACACACACACACACACATGCACACACACACACACACACACACACACACACACACACACACACCAGTTCTTCGGTAGCTGGACAGGAGTACTTGTGGCACAGCACAGCAGTGACAAACAAGACAAAGGTGGCCAGCTCTTTGGGGCATGCCAGGAGGTCCAACTGGGAACACAGAGCAAACAACACCTGAGTAACCATGGCAACAGGGCCTACAGCCTGGTGGCAAAGCCCACTTCTCCGTGGCTAATTCTGTCCCTGAGTCGCAGTCCTTGGGTATGCACCAGGAGGTCCAGCAGCATCTCCTAGCAACAGACACACCCACAGCGTCACTTAGCAACAGACACGCCCACAGCATCTCCTAGCAACAGACACACTCACAGCATCTCCTAGCAACAGACACACCCACAGCATCTCCTAGCAACAGACACACCCACAGCATCTCCTAGCAACAGACACACCCACAGCATCTCCTAGCAACAGACACACCCACAGCATCTCCTAGCAACAGACACACTCACAGCATCTCCTAGCAACAGACACACCCACAGCATCACTTAGCAACCCACTCAGTCACCCACCACTCCATGCACACACCATGATGGGCCTGCCCAGTTCCTGCACCAACTGGTTCTGCTCCACGCCCACTGCAGCCCCTCCTCCAGGCACCACTGGACTGAGGATCTGAACACACACACACACACACAGTGAGATAGCTGGCACCCCTCCCACCCACTGACCCCGCCCACTCACTTCATCAAAAGTCGTAAAAAGAGTAGAGGTCTTTGCATGTTGAGAGAGACAACATAGCATGACAAGACAAGCCAAGTGGGTGGGGTGGGGGTGTGGTTCTTGGTAGGCCCCTCCCTTCCACCCACCTCTGCAGTGAGTGTGCGATGAGGACAGCTGTTGCAACACGCAAAGACAAGACGCAAACTGGTCTCCAGCTCTGGCAGGATCAGCACGAGGAAGTACCCATACCTATAAGTGAGGACACGCCCACAACGTACAACAGTGTCATCCCACAGTCATTGGTCGGCTGCCGCTCACCGTCCTTGTGTCCAGTGGTCCAGGGCAGCAGACCAGACAGTTCGTCTACTGGGAAGGACAAGGACGCACTTTGGCAGCAGGAGCTTCAAGGATGCTGAGTTTGGGGAAAACCCTGCATATACATTTGATGAACAACAAACAAATGTCAAGCTCCACCCCCACCCTGCCCACATGTCAGGCTCCACCCCTACCCCACTCACGTATCAGGCTCCACCCACCCCACTCACATATCAGGCTCCACCCCCACCCCACTCACATATCAGGCTCCACCCACCCCGCCCACCTATCAGGCTCCACCCACCCCGCCCATGTGTCAGACTCACCTGCAGTCACCTCCTCCAGCAGCCGGGTAGGCTCACAAAGGTCAACGGGAGGCCTATGATGGACCACACCCCTTCCGACTGCCCTGCCCTTTTGCCTCCCCAGGAGCTCCCCAAGGCTGCCCACCAGTACCAACATCAGAGCTGCATACCTGCTCAGGGCATGGGCATGAGTGTGACATCACATGACATGCATGTGACTCACTGTGACATCATACATCATGTGACCTACTCAGGATGGAGCTCTGTTGGTGCCACAAATCCGTGCCACACCAGATTGCGCAGGTTCAGACTGGTTGGCGGTCCCATCAAACACCTCACAAGGTAGACCTGTGCACGAGACAGCAGCACATGCAGCAGGTCAGGGTGGGGTCATACTGGGGGTGGGGCAGTGGGGGTGGGGCTATACTGGGGGTGGGGCAATGGGGGTGGGGCAGTGGGGGTGGGGCTATACTGGGGTGGGGCCATACTGGGGGTGGGGCAATGGGGGTGGGGCCATACTAGGGGTGGGACCATATTGAGGAAGTGGAGTCACAAGGCAGTCTTACTAACTGGCAAAGCGCCAAACACCTCCACCAATTCCTTCTGCCCCAGGAGGTCCTTGAGCAAGGCTGGGCACCGGTCACCTTACAGGGGTGGGAAGGAGGCCCTCACCACACAGGACCACACCCCCACACACACTGGCTGCAAGTGGCAATGGACTCACTTCCAGATACATAGAGATACACCTGGGTGGGCGGGGCAGAGGGTGTGGTCAGTGGTGTATAACTGGTCCACCTGTGCTCTCCCTCTACTCACATCCCCCAGTGCTCGCTCCAGGCAGGCGGTGGAGAGGAGGAGAGAGAGCAGCGCGGCAGGTGAGCCACGTGACCGGGCAGCACATGTGAGGTGCTCGAGGCTCTCCACAAACTCCTGCAGTGGACAGCACACATATCCTACAACCTGCCTGTCTGCCACCAGTCACTGCGCTCACCTGTGTGTGCCCAGTCCAGCTGACCCTCTCAGCAAAGGATCCCCTAGAGAGGTACTCAGTGGCAGACAAGGCAAGTAGAGGAGTCGTTGATGCTGCAATTTCAGCCACAGCAGTGGCTCCCAGACTGCAGTCGGCCAGCTCTGGGTCGACTGTTGAGGGTGACATGACACACATACATGCACTGCGCCGCCCACGCATTCACGTGATCTTGCATGTGGCATTAATTATATGGTCCTTACCTTTCGCGAAGTGGGTCTCGACTTTATCCCAGTTCAGGGTGAGGCCGAAATTGATGAATGTATCACCTTCCTCCCCAGATACTGGTGGTAGGGGCCGGCCCAGCAGAGCGCGCACGGCTGGAGAGAGGCAGCTTTCATAGCAGCTGAACATGTCTGAGACGATCGGTTCGTCCCTCGTTGAGAATGGAGACAGATGGACGAGACCTTCCCGCCATAATGTTCTCGCTATTCCCAATGATTGCTCCTGGGTCTTCCGCAGCAAGAACTCTTTGCTACCTGAACGTGCTGAGCCATCCAACGACTCGGCCATTTTGTACTGGGGCATCAGGCAA
Source organism: Ianthella basta (assembly GCA_964019415.1). Lineage (NCBI taxonomy): Eukaryota > Metazoa > Porifera > Demospongiae > Verongiida > Ianthellidae > Ianthella > Ianthella basta. Next base: position 6,447,618 of record OZ025887.1, read on the forward strand.
ACACGTATAAATTTTTTCATAAATATTAATGTAAGACTTTTGTATGCAAGTAACACTTACTATGCAATAATATTAATTTAACATCCAATATTAATAATATTGAATTGTCATGCAAAAATTCAATGTCAACATGTCAACAATAACGAAATTCTCGTCACCGTCCGTCACCTTGTCCATTGTCCAGCACAGCAGGACTGTTGGGGGCGGAGGAGACAGTACTCAGGGATGGAGAGGAGACGAGGCGGGGAGAGGGTGTGTCCCTCTGAAGAGGGCTACCCCCAGCAGCTCTGGCCTGGTTCTTGGCAATGATGATGGCTGCCTCTGCTGGCGTGAGGCCATACAAGGAGAGGGCGTGGGCTGAGGCCGCTAGCTTCCCAGCCATGGCCCCGGCTGCAGCGGCACTGTTGGTGCTCTTCCTGGTCTTCTTGCTGCGCTGAGCAGCGCCGCGCTTCCCTCCCTTCATGGTCCCTCCATTCCAGGGTTGAGGTGAGCCCCTGCTGCTTTCACTGTCCACCACATTGGAGGTGGGTGTGGAGGTGTGGCTAACAGGGGTGGGGACAGGGGTGGGGACAGGGGTGGGGCGCTTGGAGGAGGGCTCATCACCATTCACCATGCCACTGCCTCTATTCCTCTTGCGACTGTTCCTCCGCATCTCCTCAACTTGTCGGCGCTCCACCTGCCGAGCCAACACTGCAGGCACATGTGGAGGGCAGAAGGCAAACTGACGCCCCTCCCCTCCCCTCCCCTCCCCCTTAACTAGACAGAGTGATGCCCCTCCCCTCCCCTCCCCTCCCCCTTAACTAGACAGAGTGATGCCCCTCCCCTCCCCTCCCCCTTAACTAGACAGAGTGATGCCCCTCCCCCCCCCCCTCATCCACTAGGCAGACTGACAACCCTCCCCTCCAACACACATCTAGTTTCCACTTCTGCATCGTCCAGGAGGAGGGAGACCACTTCTTTAGGCTTCAAGCTTCCCTCTGTCCTGAACTCCCCTCCTTGGATCACCATACGGTGGATCTGAACACACAAGCACAGCGCAACATGCTGTAATCAGCTTTGCAACACATACACCAGCCACACTACCGGCCCCTCCCACCCTTCCTTCCACGCCCCTCCCACCCTTCCTTCCACGCCCCTACCTACCCTTCCTTCCACGCCCCTCCCTACCCTTCCTTCCAAGCCCCTCCCTACCCTTCCTTCCAAGCTCCTCCCTACCTTTCCTTCCAAGCCCCTACCTCGCTCTTCTCCTTGGCTCTCTGCAGTATGCGCTCCTCAATAGTCCCCTTCACTATCAGCCGGTACACAGTCACTTGCCGTGTCTGCCCCAGGCGGTGGGCCCGGTCCATTGCCTAACAATGCATTCATACAACAGACGAGCAGAGATTAATGGTTGTGTGGTGCAATGTGCAGCACTCCTGTCCATGAGTGGGCATTAATACACACATTAATGGCGTGGAGCAATGAGCGGTCATTTTAAGAGCACATGGCAAAGTGACCGACAGCTCTACATTTCATTGACCACTCGCCAACCCCTCCCCTCCCACCAGACCCCTCCCACCTGCCCACTCCTCCCCTCCCACCTCACCTGCCTACCCCTCCCCTCCCACCTCACCTGCCTACCCCCCCTCCCACCTCACCTGCCCACCCATCCCACCAAACCCCTCCCACCTGCCCACTCCTCCCTTCCCACCTCACCTGCCTACCCCTCCCCTCCCACCTCACCTGCCTACACCTCCCCTCCCACCTCACCTGCCCACCCATCCCACCAGACCCCTCCCACCTGCCCACTCCTCCCTTCCCACCTCACCTGCCCACCCATCCCACCAGACCCCTCCCACCTGCCCACTCCTCCCCTCCCACCTCACCTGTCCACCCATCCCACCAGACCCCTCCCACCTCACCTGCTGGTCCACTGTGGGGTTCCAGTCACTGTCAAAGAAAATGACTGTGTCAGCTGCTGTCAGGTTGATGCCCAGGCCGCCAGCACGTGTGCTCAGCAGAAACACAAAAATATCTGAATTTGTCTGAAAGTCATCCACCATGTCACGGCGCTCTGAGATCCGTGAGGAGCCGTCCAGACGTGTGTACTTGTAGCGTTTGCACTGCATGTAGTCCTGCACACAGGACAGATGGGCCACCACTACCCACTGGCACATGCAGCACCGCACCGCACCCCTCTCCACCCTTTCCCCTCCCCCTCCTCCCCCTCGTCCCTCCCCTCCCTCCCCACCCCTCACTTCAAGGATGTCAATCATTCGAGTCATCTGTGAATACACCAGGACGCGGTGCCCCTCCTCCTTCAGCTCGGCTAAGAGACGGTCCAACACATACATCTTGCCACTGTCTGACACCATGTGGTGCTTGTCTGGAGGATGGGGGAGGGTGGGGAGGGGAGGGGAGGGTAGGGGTGAAGGCATGCACACACCAGGCCATACCATGCACTCACCAGGGAGTGTTATGTGTGACCAGCCAAGAGTGGGGTGCAAGGCACTCAGACCACCCAGGGGGCGGGGCCAGAGGGGGTCAGATGACGTTGGATCACTAACATCACACACTGCGAGAGCTCCTTCTTGCAGCACCTGCCTCAGCTGCCTGCTCCCCCCTCCTCCCACTTCTAGCTGCTCTACCTCCACTGCTCGCCGGGAGCAGAGGGCCAAGCGGTGCGGGCTCACAACCTGAGACAGCAGCCATGGACCAGGACATGGTCATGTGACACAATACGTACATTGCCATGACAACACTGAAAGACGTCCCACCCCACCCACCTGCCATGCTGAGACATACAGCAGTGAAGGTATGCCCACGAGCTGACACGGCAACTGACACCCACCTCCAGGGCAGTCACTGCTCATGGGGCTGTCCCGGGACTGGCAGGGGGTGGGGCCAGCACACCCCACCCCTCTGCTGCCTGGACTGAGCTCCCCATTACATTCACCTTTCTCTGGCAGACACAAGTCTGCAGACAGGCAGCCATTTTGTTGCAAGTCACATGCTTGCTCCTCTGTTGGCATGGCAACAGTCTTGAGTGGCCTGACAACAACAGTGTTATGGCCCAGTGTGGCTTTAGTGGGCGACACAAACACAAGGGAGGAGAGGGTGGGGCTGTCTCTGATGGCCCAGGGAGACAGTGGCAGGGCAGGAGTGAGCAGGAAGAGTGGGGTACGGGACATTACACTTGAATGCCACACTCCCTGCAGGTATGTGACTGAGAGCTTCATAAGGTGTTGGCACATGAAGAGTAGCCTGCAGAGGGAGCACACACAGACACACACACACACGTACAGTGTGTACTGCCAGACAGGGAGGAGTACAGGGCATGTATAGGGATTGCTGTAGTGTCCATGTGCAGAGGAGAGGCACCTGTCTGTGGTGCACGCGGTACTGAGTAGGGCAACCTCTGAGGGGGAAAGCCCTGCTAATCTCAAAGCTGAAAAGCCGCCCCCTCCCTCCATCATGGACTGGTGCACATGGTCCTTGCTGAACAGACCCAGCGTGATAACAAGCAGCCTGAAAGGGGGGGGGGGGGGGGGCAGGGTGACCATAGGCACTATTTTAGGGACTACAGACAGGGGAGGGGCACTAACACACCTCCAAACACTTGCATTGGTCCTGTTGAACAGTCCTGTCCGGCAAGAAGGGAATGGCAGGAGGTTGACTGCAAGAGACATTACTTGCCACAACCCCCTCACCCTGCCCCCACACTCTTCACTGCACCCAACACTTCACACTGCACCCCACACCTTCACACTGCACCCCACACTCTTCACTGCACCCCACACTCTTCACTGCACCCCACACTCTTCACTGCACCCCACACTCTTCACTGCACCCCACACTCTTCACTGCACCCCACACTCTTCACTGCACCCCACACTCTTCACACTGCACCCCACACCTTCACACTGCACCCCACACTCTTCACTGCACCCCACACCTTCACACTGCACCCCACACCTTCACACTGCACCCCACACCTTCACACTGCACCCCACACTCTTCACTGCACCCCACACCTTCACACTGCACCCCACACTCTTCACACTGCAATCCCACACTCTTCACACTGCACCCCACACTCTTCACACTGCACCCCACACTCTTCACTGCACCCCACACCTTCACACTGCACCCCACACTCTTCACACTGCACCCCACACTCTTCACTGCACCCCACACCTTCACACTGCACCCCACACTCTTCACACTGCACCCCACACCTTCACACTGCACCCCACACCTTCACACTGCACCCCACACCCCTCACCATTGTCGTAAAGCAACTTAGGCAGTTGAAAAGGCTCTGGTGAGAAGAAGAGTGGTGACCGGACCTCCAGGCGCTCAAACAGCTCAGGATGGTTGCACACCTGTGGCCAAGAGACAAGATGGCCTCAGCGCTGTGGCCACCTACCACATGCAGGTGCACTCACCTTTCTGAACTGCATTACCAGGTTCATCAAACTGGAGGCCTTGGCAGTGTCCCCGCCCCCTCCATGCACCGTTGAGCTCTGCAGCAGCTCCTCCACAGTAATCCTGTTCCTCAAGCGCTGGTATAGTCTCCGCTGCAGGCTGGACAGGGGACACGGCACCTCCACCTCCACCTTGGGGGCCATCTCGTGCTCCACGTCCTGCTTGATGCGACGCAGCATAAACGGCTTCAGGATCATGTGCAGTCTCGTCAGCTGGTCTGTGAGGGAGGGGTGGGGCAGGGTGGGGCAGGGTGGGGCAGGGTGTCTTAGCACTGCTCCTCCATTACCACAGGACACATCATTCTGAACTCATTCACAGGACCACACCCCTCCTATCCACTCCCATCTGCTCCCCTCACTCACTCTCGTCAAGGGTAGACTTGCGCTCAGCATGGCTCTCAATGTCCTTTGAGAACCACTCACTGAACTCGTCGTGTGAGTCAAACAGTGTGGGCATGATGAAGTGGAGCAGGGCCCACAGCTCAGCCATGCTGTTCTGGATGGGTGTGCCCGTCAGGAGGAGGCGGTTGCGACAGCTGAAGCCTAACAGCACCTTCCAGCGCAGACTGAGGGCCAGTGAAGGGCACACAACACACCACAGTCAGCATCACACCTCCTTCCCATCCCCCTCCCCCTCCCCTCCCCCTAACCAACCTGTTACTGCTCTTGATGGCCTGAGCCTCGTCCAGGATCATGTACTGCCACTTGACGCGTTGGAAGTACTTGGCGTCAGTGACCACAAGCTGGTAGCTGGTGATGAGGATGTGGAAAGGAGCCTTACGCCGCGAGAGGAGCTTCTGCAGCACAAAGTGGAAGGAGCAACAGGTGAGGTGGGGTGAGGGGTTAGGGAGCTCGAGGGAGGGGTAGAGGGGGTGGGGGTGAGGGAGGGGGGTAGAGGGGGTGGGGGTGAGGGAGGGAGGGGTGGAGGGGGGGGTGAGGGAGGTGAGGGAAGTGAGAGAGCTATCAGCAACCCCGCTATGGTGGTGTGACAGCTGCTCACCTGACTCCAAAACTTCCTGATGGTCTTCCGTTCATGTGGGCTGCCCCAGTAGGGGAGGACGCTCAGCTCTGGCACAAATCGGCTGCACTCCTGCTGCCAGTTGTGCAGGGTGGAGGCTGGAGTGACTATGAGGAAGGGACCCCAAATGTGCTGCATCTGGAAGGGGTGGGGTGGGGTGGGGTGGGGGAGGGGGAGGTGGGAGGCAGAGTTGGGTGAAGACACACACACACGGAGTGGACCCTTGCACACATAGTGCATGTGTGCACACACCTCAGCCAAGTGGGCCAGCAGGGCAATGCTCTGGATGGTCTTGCCCAGTCCCATCTCGTCAGCTAGGATCCCGTTGATACCCTGCACAGAGCGGGCCAACCTTACAACACCACTCAAGCACCTCCCTACTCCTCCCCCTCCCTTCCACCACAAGCCCCTCCCCCACCCCTCTCCCTCCCTTCCACCCACAAGCCCCTCCCCCTCCCCCACCCCTCACCTGGTTGTAGAGGCTGGCAAGCCAGTTCATCCCCTTCAGCTGGTATGCCTTGAGCTGGCCGATGAACATGTTTGGCTGAGGGTGCTCCTGGGCACCGGAGAGACTGGGGTTGGCCAGACTGAAGTTGAGGTCAACTACATAGCAACGGGTAACACAGAACTCAATACAGGGGGTGAGGGGAGGGGGAGTGGGAGGAGGGGAGGGGGAGTGGGAGGAGGGGCTTACGTACATGAGTGCTGCAAGTCACTTTCTTCATGCACCAAGCCATCGTAGGTCCCTCTCCTGTCCTCCTGGTCTTTGAAGGCACTCTCCACATTGGACAGAGCCTGTGCTTTCATCGCTTCACAGTCTGCACAGCACAAGGCCAAAGTTCACACGCTGTACCCCCTACCCCTGCCCCCCCCCCCCCCACCCACCCACTCCTCACCATACTCATCAGGGTCCTCCAGGTTGACCATCACCCCTGGCACCACCTCCCGCTGGAGGGGCGTGTCTTCCAGCTTCTGTAGGATGCGCTGTGACGAGTCCTCCTCTCCAGTCAGCTTCTTGGCCATGAAATGGGCATACAGCTCTGTCTGGGTGATGAGGAAGTTGAGCTTGCGTTGCTGGCGGCGGGCCTCTCGCATCTCCTCGTCATGTCGCCGCTGCTCCTGGGCCTCCCTCTCAGCCCTCCTCCTCTGCTCCTTCTCCACACGCTCATACTTCCGCCAAAACACCAATACCTGCACACACATACATACACATATGTACACACAGACATACACACATACGTACACACATGCCCACACATGCCGCGGGCTGTGGTTAAGTGTCTGACCTCTCGGACCATCCGTCTGGCCCTTGTCTGGTAGTCCTTGGACGTCTTAGCAGAGCGAGCAGCGGCCTTCCTCACCTCACGCTGACACATTGCAGCCACCTGCACACATGGAGGGGTCTGACTCACTCCACCATTGCCTCCCCCCTCATCTCACAGACTCACCTTCTTGGCGGAGCTCAGTGACATGTGCCGACCAACTGCCACCACTTTAGCAGCCTGCGGCAAGGCACCATGGAGGGCACGGTGACACAAACACACACACAGACAGACAGAAAACCCCCAGACCACAACACAACACACCTTTGGTATTTCTTTCTTAGCAATGAACTGCCAGAGCTTCTTGTGTTGTTCCTCTGCACTACTCCTTTCCACAGCACTTTCAACCTACACACGCAGACAGACACGCGTGTGGCAGACCAGCAAGGCAGAGGAGAGGCTCTTCAGCTGCCCACCTTTGGCCTCCAGTCCTCCTCCAGCTGGGTCACATCTTGCTTTGGGGGCTTCTGGCGGGACCTCTTGGCAGAGGATGACTCACCAGCCTTGGCAGCTGTCCGTCTCCGCCCACCTGGCCCCGCCCTTCCCAGGATACGACCCAGTTCAGCTGAGGTGGGTCGACATGCTTGATAGGGGTCGTCAGCAAGGAACACGCCCACACTAATATACCTGTAGTCCTGGAGCTGGGAGGGGGACAGGTCCGGGCAGTCAGCAACAGAGGATGGCATAATGGCTGATGTGTGTGTGCCGGGCCCCTCCCACCTGCTCTGAGTGCTGGTGGTACTGCCTTCTCCACCGCTGGCACTTCCGATGGACCTTCAGCATAAACTGGACACGATTCTCCTCATCTGCACCACTCTCCTCGTCAGATGAGCTCAGCACATCCTACAGACAGACACAGGCGCACAGACAGCAACTGACACACAAACACACAACATTCATCATCCCTCTCTGATGGCTTAGACAGACACACACACTCACACACACACACACACACACACACACACACACACACACACACATGCACACACACACACACACACACACACACACACACACACACACACATGCACACACACACACACACGCACGCACGCACACACACACACACACACACACACACACACACACACACACACACACACACACACACACACACACACACACACACACACACACACACACACTCCAACATGCCTTGATCCAGTTCCTCTCATCGGGCATGAAGCTAAAGTTGTACCGAGATCTCCAACATGGCCGAAGCTCCGGCCTCAGTCCTTCTCCTTCGCCGGGCGCATGTCCGCCTATGCCAGGCCTGGGGGAGAGAGAGGGAGTGTGATACACTCGCTCATACCGTCAGTGGTGGCGTGCTTACTTGTCCGGGGCATGGTGGAGGGAGTTCCGCATCCACCTGTCCAGTTCACCAAGGAGCGGTTCGACGCTGAGAGACCGTCTGAGTTGGGCCAGCTCATCCCCTAAAGATGCCATTGTAGTTGACAAGTGGACGCTAGGCACGCCACTGGGCAGGCAGAGGAGACTGGGAGGAGAGACCGACCACGTGGGAACCCGCCACGCGGTCACGAACCGCCTCGAATGAAACGAGGTTGATGGCGGGAAAATTTACTCCCACAACCTTTCTCGCCGCGAAAGCCCCTTCCTTCTAGCAATGAACCCTCATGAGAGATGTTCTGGAGTGCCTGAAGACAGCCAAAGGCAAGGGTGGGGGTTTACGTTTAGGCGCCAGGTCCGAAAGGTTCTGGATGATTTAGCCCTGTCGGGGCTGTTTGCGTTTGTAAGGTCATCTGATGTATTCTGTGCCTGACATCTTGGCAGGCTGCTGGTCGGCGGGCACGGCAGCCGCTCCATGGGATCGATAACTCATTTGCACAATACAAGGGAGGAAACTCCGGATACGGCACCGGATAACACGGGCAGAACCATGAATGTCGTCTTGTGGCTCCAACCATGAATGTCATTATTGAGCAAGATGGCCGGCAGAATGATGGCTACTGTCTCGAGCTCTCTGCTTCGGCTAGCGGCGAGGCCTGTCGTCAGAGTCTGCAGCGCGGACAGGCGGTACCACGGGGAGGCAGTAGCAATGCAGATTGGCAGTCCTTTAGAAATGACTGAGGAAGTCAAAGCGAACGTAGCCCAAATGAAGGCATTGGTGCAGGATTTGAAGCAGACAGCGGCAAAAATTGAGCAAGGAGGAAGTGAAACTGACAGGCAGCGTCATGTGTCAAGGAACAAGCTTCTGGTGCGTGACCGCATCTCGGCGCTGCTGGACCCAGGCTCTCCCTTCCTGGAGCTATCCCAGCTTGCCGCCCACGGCGTGTACGAGGAGGAGGTCCCTGCAGCAGGGATCGTGACAGGAGTGGGGCGTGTAGCGGGGGTGGAGTGTGTGGTGGTGGCCAACGACGCTACCGTCAAGGGTGGCACTTACTACCCCCTCACAGTGAAGAAGCACGTCCGAGCGCAGGAGGTGGCCCAGCAGAACTGCTTGCCCTGCGTCTACCTTGTCGACTCAGGTGGGGCCATGTTGGCCATGCAGGACAGTGTGTTCCCCGATCGGGATCACTTTGGTAGGATTTTCTACAACCAGGCAGTGATGTCGTCCATGGGGATTCCCCAGGTGGCTGTGGTGCTGGGCTCATGCACGGCAGGTGGTGCCTATGTCCCGGCCATGGCAGATGAGAGCGTCATTGTGAAGCAGCAGGGAACCATCTTCCTGGCAGGCCCTCCACTGGTTCGGGCTGCCACTAACGAGGTTATCAGCGCTGAGGACCTGGGAGGAGCAGACGTGCACTGCCGTGTGTCGGGCGTGGCGGACCACTATGCACAGGATGACCTGCATGCACTGCACACTGCTCGGCAGATTGTGAGCAACCTCAACTGGAAGAAGGCGCCCAGTGTAACGGTCTGTGCCCCTGAGGAACCCCTCTACCCTGCCGAGGACATCTATGGAGTCATTCCAGCCAACCTTCGCAAGGCATTTGATGTGCGAGAGGTGATTGCTCGAGTGGTGGACGGCAGCCGCTTCAGTGAGTTCAAACAGCTCTATGGCACCCCACTGGTGACTGGCTTTGCCCGTCTCCATGGTTACCCCATAGGGATAGTTGCCAACAACGGCATCCTCAACTCCGAGTCGGCTGTAAAAGGGACACATTTTATTGAGCTCTGCTGCCAGCGCAAGATTCCTCTTGTGTTCCTGCAGAACACGACGGGGTTTGTGGTGGGCAAGGATGCAGAGCACGGTGGTATAGCCAAGAACGGGGCCAAGATGGTGATGGCGGTGGCGTGTGCCAAGGTCCCCAAGTTCACCGTCATCATTGGTGGCAGCTTTGGTGCAGGGAACTACGGCATGTGTGGGCGTGCGTACAGCCCTCGCTTCTTGTTCATGTGGCCCAACTCACGCATCTCGGTGATGGGCGGGGAGCAAGCCGCAGGAGTGCTGACTGACCTGCAGGTGGCAAAGCTGAAGAAGGCGGGGCGCGAGGTCACACCCACCATGGTGAATGAGTTGAAACAGCCCATCATTGACAAGTATGAGCACGAGGGCCACGCCTACTACTCGAGTGCCCGCCTCTGGGATGACGGTGTCATTGACCCCGCCGACACACGACAGGTGCTGGCCATGGCTATCAGTGCCTCACTCAATGCACCCATCCCAAACACCAACTTTGGAGTGTTCAGAATGTAATGTTGACCTGTGTATGTTTAGCATGCTTTCTATTGTGAACCAATATGTATTTTCTTGTATTGTGAGTACAGCCTCCATGCAGCGTGCCTGGTCACATGCAGGTCACATGCAGGTAATGACTGCATTCTCTAATGAATATTATGAACCTAGAGTTCTTGTGCGAGTGCACAAGAAGTGTTGCTACAGTTCAATTGAGCTAGGCTGCATGGCTCAGAGCTTGCTGTCACAGTGGTGTAGTCACTGTGCCCCTCCACCGAGGAAGCTCACAGCCGTCTCCTTCTCCTCCAAGAGCTCCTTCGCACTTGCCTCCATCTTCTCCCTGGCAAAGTCGCTCACCTCCAGTCCGTCGACTACCTCCCAAGAGCGATCAGCGTTGATCTTCACTGGGACTGAGTATACTATGCCCTCAGGGATGTTGTAGTGTGTACCGTCAGAGAGGACACCCATTGACACCCATTCACCCTGGAGGGAGAAGGGGGAGCATATGGGACCAGACTGACACACCCTCTAGTGCCATATGGGACCAGACTGACACACCCTCTAGTGCCATATGGGACCAGACTGACACACCCTCTAGTGCCATATGGGACCAGACTGACACGCCCTCTAGTGCCATGTTCCACTGCAATGCTCACATCTGCAGTGCCAAACCACCAGCTCCTCATGTGGTCCACGATGGCCTTAGCTGCAGACATTGCAGACGACAGGCCCCGCTTTTCAATCACAGTGGCTCCACGCTTCTGCACTGTCTGAGGGGGGAGGGGAGACAAGTGACAGTATGGCAGCATCCTCCTCCAACCAAGAGGTGTTGGCTTCAAGGCAACTACTACAACAGCTACACAGAGCATCGGTGACTACAGATGACTCACTGTGATGAAGTCTCCCTTGAGCCAGGCGTCGTCCTTCACAGCATCATAGACGGGGGTCTTCCCCCCGTCCCTCCCCTTCACATAAGCGTGAGCCACATCCGGGAACTGTGTGGAGGAGTGGTTGCCCCAGATGATGACGTTGTGCACCTCCTGTGGCGTGACCCCCAGACGGGAGGCCACTTGGGCCTGGGCACGGTTCTGGTCCAGGCGTGTCATACAAGTGAAGTTACTGGGAGGGAGTGAGGGGGCGGACTTGAGGCACAGCATGGCATTGGTGTTGGCAGGGTTGCCTACCACCAGCACCTGGAGGGGGTGGGGAGGGGGTGGGGAGGGATGGAGAGGGGTGGAGAGAAGTGGGAAGGCATGGTGAGGCAGTAGGGAGGGGGTGGGGAGGGGGAAAGGTGGGGTTACAGCATTAAATATTCTCATTCCAAGTCCATGTGGCAGTGGTCTAGCAAGGCTGGGACAAGGCTACTTACAATAGCAGGGAAGAGACTGTTCGATTTGGTGGCAACCGTACCTTGACTGTCTTCTTTGCGTGTGCGTCCAGAGCCTTCCCCTGGGTCTCAAATATCTTAGCATTGGCCTTCAGCAGGTCCTTTCGCTCCATGCCCTGTTTGCGTGGCATGGCCCCCACCATGATGCAGACGTCGATGTTGCTGAAGGCCTCAGCTGGGTCTGCAGTTGTGGCCACCTCTGTAGCAGAGATTGGGGGAATAAGGCATGGCCGCATAAGGGTGTGGTCGTACGTAAGGTGCGGTCACATGCAGGGTGTGGCCGTAGGTAGGGTGTGGTCACATGCAGGGTGTGGCCGTAGGTAGGGTGTGGTCACATGCAGGGTGTGGCCGTAGGTAGGGTGTGGTCACATGCAGGGTGTGGCCGTAGGTAGGGTGTGGTCACATGCAGGGTGTGGCCGTACGTAAGGTGTGGTTGCCTCACCGTACCCTTGAGGAGAGGGAGAGCGCAGTCCTGTAGCTCCATGACCACGCCTTCCATGACCTTCACCATGGGAGGGATGTCCAGGAGGAGCAGCTCAATGGGCTGGTCCATGCCAAATACATCTCCCCGCGCCAAGGCGTAGAGGAGGGAGTATGCGATCTGGCCAGCAGCGCCAGTGACGCAGACGCGCAGAGCAGCAGACTGCAGCAGGGAGAAATTGAATTGTGTACAATTGGGCGTACCACACGGGCCGCGTCTGGAGCACTACATGACTGCAGTGGATTGGTCGACAGGACTTCAGTGCCAGTAAGCTTATTCTGCTTCGCCTGTCTGCCTCAGTCGGTAACAAATGCACATATGACCTAATTTGAGCGGTGTGCTGTCCCAGGCGGCACGGCTGCCTAGCCAGCAGAGATGGTGCCTGTAAGCGAAGGGGCTCACCATGGTCGGACGGGAGCTCGGGTCAGCAGGAGGCACTGGAGGTCTGTAGAGTGCAGGTACGTGGATGTAACCTCCAACCGTGACACGTGACGGAGTAACCACATCACATGAGGAAAGGTGACGAGTGAGGGCACGTGCTTGTGTGTGCAACCTCACGCATAAAGCACAATTCATGCGGTGGGGTGGCGCCCAACCAGCTGCGGTAAACGCCTACACACCAGCACTCGTGACAGGAGAAGAAAGTGTGAGAGTGTCTTGTGACAGGCAGTGTCAAGCCTACAAAGTGACGGCCTCACCTGTGATGCTGGCACAGCTAGCTGTCTGTGGCTACAGGGCTGACTGTAGGCACATCACCAGCTGTACAGAGAGCTGCAGGAACAAGACCTCCACTCTTGCATCCTGTCCTCTCCCAGTCCACCAACCCCACCCACCTCAGTCCTGCCCTCTGCAGAGGCAGACTATCCTGTTTCAATAAAAATAACCTAACCTAGCCTAGCTAGTTCCTTGATTTCCAGATGGAAAGAATTTGGTTTTCAAGATAGAACTTCAGCTCATTTAAGGTGTGTTCACACTGATTCCGATTAGGACCGGGTATGATCATGATCTGTACTTAATGTGCATCGAGTGTGAACACACCTTTAAACCCAATGCTGGGAGCCAAAAAGACAGACACTGGAGACTGATACAAAAGGGTTAAAAGCCAAAGAACCAGTGCAAAAGTGACCTGCTTTATATCCTGTGATAACAGGAAAGTGACAAGCACACTCTGAAGTCGCTGCCAGGGGTGAATTTGGGGGGGGGGGGGGGGGGGGCATTTGCCCCACATTGCCTTAATCACGCCTCCCCCCACTTTGAAAATTTGGCAAGCCATCTATTAACATAGTATTGCACCCCCCCCCCCCCCCCCCCTCCACTTCTTGCATTGTCCACCTCTCAGTGCAGCCACCCCCTTTGAGGAAATTTCTAGATATAGCACTGACTACAATTGCTGCAGAGCTCACTGCGGTGGGAGGGAACATCCCAGGGTAGCTGGGGAGGGCTGGTACGAGCGAAAGGATGGGTCGCCGAACACATGTGAGTAGCCACCATCAATTCTGTGTACAACTCTTTACATTTCTATCTGTTTTTTGTTGTTTCTCTGAAATGGCCTTTGTCCAGGCTAGGTGTTGTCATAGAAATCAATACTGAAGTAGAGGACTGGCTACCAGTGACCTGCTGGGTTGCAGTATACCAGTGACCTGCTGGGTTGCAGTATACCAGTGACCTGCTGGGTTGCAGTATACCAGTGACCTGCTGGGTTGCAGTACACCAGTGACCTGCTGGGTTGCAGTACACCAGTGACCTGCTGGGTTGCAGTATACCAGTGACCTGCTGGTTGCAGTATACCAGTGACCTGTTGGTTGCAGTATACCAGTGACCTGCTGGGTTGCAGTATACCAGTGACCTGCTGGTTGCAGTATACCAGTGACCTGCTGGTTGCAGTATACCAGTGACCTGCTGGGTTGCAGTATACCAGTGACCTGCTGGTTGCAGTATACCAGTGACCTACTGGGTTGCAGTATACCAGTGACCTGCTGGTTGCAGTATACCAGTGACCTGCTGGTTGCAGTATACCAGTGACCTGCTGGGTTGCAGTATACCAGTGACCTGCTGGTTGCAGTATACCAGTGACCTACTGGGTTGCAGTATACCAGTGACCTGCTGGTTGCAGTATACCAGTGACCTGCTGGGTTGCAGTATACCAGTGACCTGCTGGGTTGCAGTATACCAGTGACCTGCTGGGTTGCAGTATACCAGTGACCTACTGGGTTGCAGTATACCAGTGACCTGCTGGTTGCAGTATACCAGTGACCTGCTGGTTGCAGTATACCAGTGACCTGCTGGGTTGCAGTATACCAGTGACCTGCTGGGTTGCAGTATACCAGTGACCTGCTGGGTTGCAGTATACCAGTGACCTACTGGGTTGCAGCATACCAGTGACCTGCTGGTTGCAGTATACCAGTGACCTACTGGGTTGCAGCATACCAGTGACCTGCTGGGTTGCAGTATACCAGTGACCTGCTGGGTTGCAGTATACCAGTGACCTACTGGGTTGCAGCATACCAGTGACCTGCTGGGTTGCAGCATACCAGTGACCTGCTGGGTTGCAGTATACCAGTGACCTACTGGGTTGCAGCATACCAGTGACCTGCTGGGTTGCAGTATACCAGTGACCTGCTGGTTGCAGTATACCAGTGACCTACTGGGTTGCAGTATACCAGTGACCTGTCTATAATAGGATTCTTTATTGATGAAAATTGCATTTGCACACAACACCTGTTGACAAGGAGCGGTACCGGCAATGCGTACTGGGAGTCCATTCAGTGGGGTTACTACATTAGTGTCAGTGGGGTTAACACATTAGTGTCAGTGGGGTTAACACATTAGTGTCAGTGGGGTTAACACATTAGTGTCAGTGGGGTTAACACATTAGTGTCAGTGGGGTTAACACATTAGTGTCAGTGGGGTTAACACATTAGTGTCAGTGGGGTTAACACACTAGTGTCAGTGGGGTTAACACATGTAGGGTTAGGGCACAGAACACAGCCCTGGGTGTAGCACTGGGCGTGGAGCACTGGGCGTGGAGCAGTGGTGTGGAGCAGTGGGCGTGGAGCAGTGGGTGTGGAGCAGTGGGCGTGGAGCAGTGGGCGTGGAGCAGTGGGTGTGGAGCAGTGGGCGTGGAGCAGTGGGCGTGGAGCAGTGGGCGTGGAGCAGTGGGTGTGGAGCAGTGGGTGTGGAGCAGTGGGCGTGGAGCACTGGGCGTGGAGCAGTGGGCGTGGAGCAGTGGGCGTGGAGCAGTGGGCGTGGAGCAGTGGGCGTGGAGCAGTGGTGTGGAGCAGTGGGTGTGGAGCAGTGGGCGTGGAGCAGTGGGCGTGGAGCAGTGGGCGTGGAGCAGTGGGCGTGGAGCAGTGGGTGTGGAGCACTGGGTGTGGAGCAGTGGGTGTGGAGCAGTGGGCGTGGAGCAGTGGGTGTGGAGCAGTGGGCGTGGAGCAGTGGGTGTGGAGCAGTGGGCGTGGAGCAGTGGGTGTGGAGCAGTGGGCGTGGAGCAGTGGGCGTGGAGCAGTGGGTGTGGAGCAGTGGGCGTGGAGCAGTGGGCGTGGAGCAGTGGGCGTGGAGCAGTGGGTGTGGAGCAGTGGGCGTGGAGCACTGGGCGTGGAGCACACACACTCCACACAGTGCATGTAGTTGGACTGCAGTGCATTCTGGAATGGTTGTCCAAGTGGTGTGATGTCATTGTGTGACATCTAGTGCACAGTTCAGTCACACGTGTCACTCAAGACAATCACACATGAGGTGTCACACCATGACGTCACACCATTGGCAATCTAGCGTTCATGATTGAACAATAATTATTATTCAGACATTGACTGAAACGGTCCATTGGAAAGTGACCAGCTAGCGCTGGTGTTCTGGTGTTCCATTGGTGTGAACAACCGGTTCCTCCTTGTCATTGGTTGCTAGGCGACTAAGCTTTGCAGCGAGGCAGCTACTAAAGCGCCCGATATAGGCAGGGCTGATGGCGGACATGAGGGCAAACACAGTCTCAAACACCTGGCCCACAACTCCGTCCTCGCCCCCCACCACCTGCAGGGGCAGGCACAGCACCAAACACTAGCGTACTCCAATGCAGAGCAAGCACTCCGTAGTGCACAGACTTTATTGCGTAACAGCTCTACCTGAAAACCGGTCCTGTCCAGTTGCACAGTGTAATCCCGCCCCTCCAGGGTCGTCAGTTCCACAAAAGCACACTCACTTGTAGATGGGCGATCCTCATGTCGTCTCCACTTCTTCAAAGCGAAAGAAACCTCTTCCATCTGTCGCTGTGCCTCCTCCTCAAAATCTAATACCTCGGTCGCCATATTAGTTTGCTGGGCTGAGGGATTTCCCCGTTGCTGCCTCCCATGTCTCGGTCATTGTCGGCGATGGCTGCGGCCGTCGACCATTTTCTGCCTCCTGAGGCTGTGAGGGGAATGAAGGTTCTGCTCAGAGAACGTTTCACGCGCCACGTGGTCGTGCCTGCGCTGATAATGCCGCCAAAGAAGTGCTCTAACTGCATTCAGCGTTTCCAGTCAGTGTTATTAAAACAGACCGGCGTCAAGCGCCTATTGGGCGTCTCAGAGGGCGGGGAGGTGCGTGGGCGTACATCTTGCTAATCCTGACATGTTGGGCCGTTAGCGCAAGACACAATTGATGTATGACAACTTGCTGTGTGCCACCTGAGATAGCCTGGCCCTCCACCATCGCATGCAACGTATCTCCTGTGCTGAGGATTATAGGAAGGATGGACGCCCTCAGCCAAGCTGTCAGTATTTAGCTGTGTGCTGGTGTAAGACTGCGCTGTTCTCTGTTAAGGCTTGAGGCGTGACGCACACACTATTTTGAAGTTGGCTTTGCTACCCCTAGCAGAGCCCCGGCTAGCTCAAGTAATCATCGCCCGTACTGCGTACAGGCAACCACTGAACAGAGCATGCTGGCTATAAGTGCTTTGAGGCCACTGTTGGGATGTGTGATGTGAGGGGCAGTGGATGCAGTGAATGGTGTATTACAACAAACTCACCATATATTGGTGATTTGTAGAGCAGTGTCATAGGATCAGACCATTGTGCCAATAGGACAGGGCACTCACATGTTGTTATCTGCCCCGCCCCCTTTACCACCCCTGCCCCTTGCCCCGCCCTCTTCTCCACCCCCTGCCCCTTGCCCTGCTCCCTGAAGGAGAAGAAGCTGCTACTACTCAAACCACACTGCACTTCACAGGAGACTGGTGGAGGAGATAGAGAGAAGGAAGACGGGAGAGAGGGAGAGGAGGAGGGTGTGTTCAGTGCCGAGGACTTCCAGTGGTTGTCAGAGCATGGCGTGGTCCGCACATCCCATCAGCTGCAGCTGAGTTACTCCAACTGGGGTGTGGGGGCGGTGCTGCGTGCAGTGCTGCCCTCCCATGTGGGTGAGGTGCCCTCAGCATTTGAGACAGTCGGACACATTGCTCACCTCAACCTACGAGAGGAGCACCTGGAATACAAGCATCTGATTGGTGGGTTAGGTCATGTGATGTGAAATAAGGGTGGGAGGTGCAGTGAAGTAAGGGTGGGAGGTGCGGTGAAGTAAGGGTGGGAGGTGCTGTGTGGTGTTGGGCATCCTATCACAGATGTGGCTGCTGTGGTTAGGGTGGGGAGGGTATCCATGGTGATTGAAGCAGCCCAACTGGGTTCCTAGCCAGAGTGGCTCTGCCAAGAGTACACATTGCCCAAGTACTTCCTGTGTGTGGTATATGTAGTGACATGTGACGTGTGGTGACATGAGACATGTAGTGACATGTGACGTGTGGTGACATGAGACATGTAGTGACATATGACGTGTGGTGCTGCAATGTTATGAGTGAACAAAGCTTACTGCACCTCAGATGACAGGCAATCATGGGTGTGTGTGTGTTTATTGACCAATAACGAACAGGGGTCCGTGCTACAACTTACTTGTGACGACACAGCTACTATTAACTTTGCAGAGGAGACTGTCCATAGCACCCCCCCCCCCCAGGGGCTGGTACCTGACCAGCTCACTACATGCCGTCCACTTCCTGGAAGTGAAACTGAATAGTGCACTTATTAATTGATTTGTATTGCAGGAATTCTGTGCATCTGTGCACTTCTGGGGCTCAGGATGTGCGGGCATGCCTGCCTCTGCTTACCTCACCTCTGGTCCTCCCCTCCAGGCCAAGTCCTACTGGACAAGCAACCCCACATTCGCACTGTGGTGAACAAGACTGGCTCCATCAGCACGCAGTTCCGAGTCTTCAACATGGAGCTGTTAGCTGGGGAGGACAACACGGTGGCCACCGTGAAGGAGAATGGATGCTCCTTCACTTTTGACTTTGCCAAGGTCTACTGGAACTCAAGGCTCCACACAGAGCATGAGCGATTGGTCCATCAGCTGCTGTCAGGGCAGGTGGTGGTGGACATGTTTGCTGGTGTTGGTCCGTTTGCCCTCCCTGCTGCCAAGAAGGGCTGTTTGGTGCTGGCCAATGACTTGAACCCTGAGTCCCACCGCTGCCTGTTGCAGAATGCACACAACAACCGTGTGGACATTCGTGCCTTCAACATGGATGCGAGAGGGTTCGTCAAAGTAGCATTCTCACTTCTAGTGGAGGAGAGTCTCTGCAACGACAATGCTTTGCCACTGGCCAAAGGTAGTCATGTGATCATGAACCTCCCTGGCAGTGGGGTGGAGTTCCTGGGGTCGTTGAGGGGCGTGGTGGCTGCCCTGCCCCCTCCCCTAAGGGCCACAGTCCCTCTTCCCCAGGTGCACTGCTATGCCTTCACCAAATCAGATGGACCTGAGGAGGACGTGCGGCTGCGTGTGGAGACGGGACTGGGTACGCCCCTCCCTCCAGCTACACTCACTGTCACACGTGTGCGAGATGTGGCGCCCAACAAACTCATGATGAGGGCAACCTTTGAATTGCCACATGATGTGGCCTATGCAGACACTAGTACCAAAGACTCCAGCACTGTGGGCACCAATGAAGACACTGCAGGCACCAATGAAGACACTGTGGGCACCAATGAAGACACTGTGGGCACCAATGAAGACACTGGGGGCACCAATGAAGACACTGTGGGCACCAATGAAGACACTGTGGGCACCAGTGAAGGCACTGGGGGCACCAATGAAGACACTGTGGGCACCAGTGAAGACACTGTGGGCACCAATGAAGACACTGTGGGCACCAGTGAAGACACTGTGGGCACCAATGAAGACACTGCAGACACCAGTGCTACAGGTGGGGGCCACATCATCACTCAGTGTACTGTGCTATTGTTTGCTGCAGTCTCATGCCATCAACACATCATTTGGTGCGTGTGTCATGCTCATTTGTTGTGCAGATGCAATTCATTTTCGGAAGAGAAGTTCAGCTCATTTAAACCCAATGCTGGGAGCCAAAAAGACAGACACTGGAGACTGATACAAAAGGATTAAAAAGCAAAAGAACCAGTGCAAAAGTGACCTGCTTTATATCCTGCAGTTAAAAATGTTTCATAAAACAAAAAAATGATAAAATGAACTGTTTGTGATAAAATGTAGCTGGTGGCCTGAGTGCCCCTCAGCAGGAAAGTGATGAGCACACACTGAAGTCACTGCAGTTGCTGGGGTTGGGGGAACCATAGGATACTGGGAGGGTGGGAGGGGTCATGGCGGAGGGGGGGAGTGGCTGTGAGAGTGAGGTGGATAGCGCAGGGTCATAGCCAGGGTAGCCACTGAGGGGGTTTCCGCTGAGGGACATGGATCCATAGGTGGTGGGTGGGGATTGGGCGCCAGGCACACAGTGCAGGGGGGAGAGGGGAGGCAGCATGGAGTAGCCACCAGCCGCAGAGAAGCTCTGGTCAAAGTCCAGGAAGGAGCCTCCCAGGCAGTCCTGTTTGGTAGGGGTGGGGGTGGAGTATGGGGGCGGGGGCGGGATGCCGGCTGCGGAGCTCACTGCGGTGGGAGGGAACATCCCAGGGTAGCTGGGGAGGGCTGGTACGGAACGAAAGGATGGGTCGCCGAACACAGGTGAGTAGCCACCGTATGGGCCGTAAAACAGTCGCGCCCTGTCGATGGTCCTCCTTGGCTTCTTTCGCAGCTTACCACTGGCGCCAGCGATGTACAGCTCGTCGCTGGTCGGGTCCAGGGTCCAGTAGTTCCCCTTGCCAGGGTCGTTGTAGGGCCGGGGAATCTTGACGAAGCACTTGTTGAGGGAGAGATTGTGCCGGATGGAATTCTGCCAACCATTGTTGTTGTCCCGGTAGAATGGGAAGTTGGTTGTGATGTAGTCATAGATCTGGCTCAGCGTGAGCATTTTGCGCGGGCTCTGTCGAATGGCCATCATGATGAGTGCGCTGTAGGAGTACGGCGGTTTGCCCGTCTCTGAGGCCTTCTTGTCCTTTCCCTGCTGTGTCTCTTCCTCTGGGGGGGACGACGGCGGTGGAGAAGAGGAAGCTGAGGAGGGGGAAGCGTTGTGGAGCGGATCCTGGTTGACGCTGTCTGCGATCATCACCATATTCATTTCTCGGGCGGCAGCAACGGCAGGGAGTGGCTGTGAAGCTAAACGTAAACTTGCTCTCCGGTGCTCCAGCGCCGTCCTTTATATCATCACCCTGACCCCAAATCCTTAGAAATCCAAGTCCGAAATGCGAACTAGTGCAATGAAGTCGCGATTGAATAGATTTGCTGCCGATGAAGCCTTGGCCATGCAGGCACGCCCAGCTAATTTTAGAAGTTTAGGAAGTCGTCGGACTACGGCTTCACCTCCGAAAGCGGACCATGCCAGACAAGTCATATATTGTTGATGTTCTTTGATGTGTGCTGCAGGTCAGTGTGTGTGTGTGTGTGTGTGTGTGTGTGTGTGTGTGTGTGTGTATGTACAGCGCATGTGTCAATGATGAGTGGCAGCCACACATGTGCAGCGCAGTAGGAGTGGGGGCGGGCGGCCATGTTGGTTGGCAGTGGCGCGGGGAAGCACAGTGCTATTGTGTCTCCACCAAGGATGACTTGTGGGCAGGGCCAGGCTCTGTGTCCATGGTAGGGGGAGGGGCTGCAAGAGACAGAGTCACACATCTCACTCACAGCATCACCAAAGGGAGTGGTGTGTGGAATGGAAGTGAGTGGTGGTGTGTGTGTGTTCCAAGCAGTGTGTGTGTGTGTGTGTGTGTGTATGTGTGTGTGTGTGTGTGTGTGTGTGTGTGTGTGTGTGTGTGTGTGTGTGTATGTGTGTGTGTGTGTGTGTGTGTGTGTGTGTGTGTGTGTGTGTGTGTGTGTGTGTGTGTGTGTGTGTGTGTGTGTGTGTGTGTGTGCAGCCCTCACAGCTGGCAGTGGTCCCACTGTATGTGTTGGCCCTGCGACGATGGTACTCAGGTGGAGGGGAAGGGAGGGGCTGTTCCCGATTGTTGGAAGGTGTTGGGGATGTGGGTGTGGCATTACCATGCCTAGTGGTGGGTGGGGCTGAGAGGTGTGGACTGAGAGGCCGGCGACCGATGGCAGTGTGCACCACACGCACACAGAACTCCTCAAAGGTAGTGGGGCGCTTGGAGTTCTTGGAGAGGTCGGCCAAGTCACGCTGACGCTCAAGGTACCTGCAGAGTAGTCAAGCAGTGAATTCTTGCCCTCCGTCTGCCTGTCTCTGTGTTGGTCAGGTATGTGTTTGATAACACATCCTGTTCATGTGTATGCCAATGCACTCAGTTCCCCATTTGGCAGCTAGCTGCCTGAAGCCAACTGACCTTCCCTTAA
This sequence comes from Ianthella basta, assembly GCA_964019415.1. Lineage (NCBI taxonomy): Eukaryota > Metazoa > Porifera > Demospongiae > Verongiida > Ianthellidae > Ianthella > Ianthella basta. The sequence continues at coordinate 6,469,634 of OZ025887.1, forward strand.
AATTGAGTCCTTTCTGCTTCCTCATTCGTAGGGAGGCGTTGACGGCTGTGGCTCTCACCTGTTGGGCGAGGTTGGCAAAGGGAACCACTGCTCCATCGTACAGCGGGCCAAAGGGTCCCACCTGCACACAGACACATCAACAACCAGTGCAGGACATCACATCACAGTCACACCCCACCAGCACACATCACAATAGCACACCCCCCACCAGCACACATCACAATAGCACACCCCCACCAGCACACATCACAATAGCACACACCCACCAGCACTCCCCACCAGCACACATCACAATAACACATCCCCCACCAGCACACATCACAACAACACACCCCACCAGCACACATCACAATAACACACACCCCACCAGCACACATCACAATAACATACCCCCCACCAGCACACATCACAATAGCACACATCACAATAACACACACCCCACCAGCACACATCACAATAACATACCCCCCACCAGCACACATCACAATAACACACACCCCACCAGCACACATCACAATAACACACATCCCACTAGCACACATCACAATAGCACACACCCCACCAGCACACATCACAATAACACCCCCCACCAGCACACATCACAATAGCACACACCCCACCAGCACACATCACAATAGCACACACCCCACCAGCACACATCACAATAACACACCCCACCAGCACACACCCACCAGCACACCCACCAGCACACACCCCACCAGCACACACCCACCAGCACACCCCACCAGCACACACCCACCAGCACACACCCCACCAGCACCCACCCACCAGCACACACCCACCAGCACACACCCACCAGCACACACCCACCAGCACACCCACCAGCACACACCCCACCAGCACACACCCACCAGCACACACCCACCAGCACACACCTACCAGCACACATCACAATAGCACACACCCACCAGCACACACCCACCAGCACACACCTACCAGCACACATCACAATAGCACACACCCACCAGCACACACATCACTTGGCCTATGTACCTTAGGTTTGCTGATGATGTGCACTCTGCACAGTCCAGATGGTTGTGGGTACAGGACAATGAGGACGTCGGCAAACTGTGTCTTGAAGATGGACTTGCGGTAGTCACGAGAGTGCTCACTCCACACCACATGCACCTCATCGTTGCCAAGATGACGGATCTGGGGGGGGGGGGGGGGATGGGGGAGGGCTCGTACAGTGGTTGCCCAGAGTCCGGTACAATGACATCAGTAGTAGTTCAGTTCACTCCTTTAGTTGCTGGGTCAGTTCCTGCCTCCTGCCGGCTAAGGGCTTCCTGCACTGGCATGGCTCCAGAGGCTGAAGTCAGAGCACTCCCACCTCACACAGACCAACAGTTACAATCTGTTCTCACACACAGTCACTTAGAGAGCAGAATCAATTTAACATCATATAAACAGGTTGTGCATCAACCCCCACTCCACAACCCCACCTCACCCCATTCCCATTTCTCTCCCCTCCCAACCCACCACACCTTCTGCTCCACAGGGACCTGCATGCGAGTGCTGACATGAAAGAGGATCTCCTCACTGGAGCTGGCAAAGTAGGGGACAGTCATGTCTTGTGCAAAGGCACGTGTCAGCCCTCCAAGGTAGCCAGGATGGGAGCCCAGCTGCACCTGTGTGTGTGGGGGGGGGGGGGGGGGGGGGCACTCACATGGATACACACAAACACACACCACTTTACATCAGATCAAGCCCGTGTGTGCATGGTGTGAAGGGTTTGCAGCCAACCTCCCATCCCAGTCCAGAGACAAACTGCTCAAAGGCCAGGCTACTCTGAGCGTTGGAGAGGATGGAGTGGAGGTCCTCTTGTCCTGGGGCCACGTACAACACGGCCATTTTGTAAATCTGTCGGCTAAATGATGGGGTGTGAGGGGAGGGGAGAGGGAGGGGCAGGAGGGAGGGGGAGGGGAGAGGGAGGGGCAGGAGGGAGGGGGAGGGGAGAGGGAGGGGGAGGTGATGGCAGAGCAGCCACAGTGGCCATGAACTCCATTCTTGCACAGTTTGTTTTGGGCAGAACACACACACCGTCAATTAGTGTGTTGGCTGGCTAGTTCACCTGCCAAACAGAGTCCCAATGGCACAAACAAACATTGCCATTCCCTTAGCATAAAGAGCTCCAGGAATGTACACACACCACACGCACTGCTACGGCTGCACACCTCTGGGAATTGGGACTGTCCAAACGCTTGATCTCCCGTGTCAGCTGCTGACCTCGTTGCAGGAGGTCCACCTCCACCCTGCAGTGGGGGCACACAGTGGCACTGAGTGTGGCGGGGCTGGCTCACTCCAGTCCACTCACCTCTTCTGAAGGTCCAGCCAACCAAAGTGGGAGAGGAACTGTCGACAGGTGCTGAAGGGGAGGGGTTTGGGGCATGTCCTCTGCTCCTCCACAGGCAAGCTGCACATGACGACATCATTTGATCACACACACACACAAGTACCCTCCATACAGTACACCTCCCCATACACACACCATACAGTACACCTCCCCATACACACACCATACAGTACACCTCCCCATACACACACCATACAGTACACCTCCCCATACACACACCATACAGTACACCTCCCCATACACACACCACACAGTACACCTCCCCATACACACACCACACAGTACACCTCCCCATACACACACCATACAGTACACCTCCCCATACACACACCACACAGTACACCTCCCCATACACACACCATACAGTACACCTCCCCATACACACACCACACAGTACACCTCCCCATACACACACCACACAGTACACCTCCCCATACACACACCATACAGTACACCTCCCCATACACACACCATACAGTACACCTCCCCATACACACATCACACAGTACACCTCCCCATACACACACCATACAGTACACCTCCCCATACACACACCACACAGTACACCTCCCCATACACACACCATACAGTCCCATTGCTAATGTGCTGACTCCAGTGCTCCATCTCGCACTGTTCCTGCTCCTCCAACAGTTCACTGAACAGCCTCTCCTCTGCCTCCCGTGCTCCAGTAGGACAGGGGGCAGGGACATTGAGCAGTTGCCCGGGAAACAGTAAGCACTCGGGACTGGTGTCACTGAGGTACAGCAGGAGCTGAGGGGGGCGGAGCAGGGTAAGCCACACCCACTGAAGGGTTTTCCCCATCACCGAGGTGGTAGTATTGGCCCACCTCATCTAGTATGTCTCCTTCAGGTGCAGATGTCCATGAGGGGGGCTGGTCCCTGGCACCACACCCCCACTCCAGTGGACCATACTCAGGAGGAAACACCTCCTGGTAGCTATCCCAAGACACACCTCTTTCCCGAGTGCCATCTTGGGGGTGTGGAATGGTTTCTATGGTAACAGAGAGGTGGGCCACAATGAGGTGTGAGGTCACCATCAAACGAGATCATCATTCATTGTGTGGCTTCCATTTCAGTAGGCTCAATGTGAGCTGGTGGGTGGGGCCCACAGCATGGAGAGGGAGGGGCAGACGAGTTCAAAGGCCTGCCATTCAGCTCAGCCATATGGCGTCTGGGCTCTCCCAGCATGTCTTCACATGTGTCAACACGTCATAGCATGTGCCAACATGTGTGGTGTGCGCACTCTCACACAGTCAGGATGAGGGGGACTTGCCTTGTGAGGGAGTGGGTGGGGACTTGCCTTGTGGGGGAGTGGGTGTGGCTGTGATGGCAGTGAGGGGGAGGGCCTGCCAGCAGGCCTTGCCTGTGAGGGTGCGGATGACAGCTTGTACTCTGTGTTGACCCACGTCGAACCCAGGTGGGGAGTCACACTGTGCATACAGGGTAGGGTGAGGGGAAGGAGGGGTGGGGAGGGGAGGGGAAGGAGGGGAGGGGAGAGGAGGGGAGGGAGGGGAGGGAGGGGAGGGAGGGGAGGGGAAGGAGGGGAGGGGAGAGGAGGGGAGGGAGGGGAGGGAGGGGAGGGAGGGGAGAGGATATTGACGGATAAATGGCAATGAAGCTACTTCAGTGCTACATAATTGAGTGTCAGTTTGGCCAAAAGCCCCCTCCTGCCATTCACTGCCCAGCCTGCCGGCCTGGGTATGCAAGATGGTATTGAAGCATCAAAAGTTTAATCAAGATATGGTCAGCAGATTGAAGTGAAGGAAGGCTGCCCCAACCTGGAAGGAGCCTCATGCCTCAGCCGTGGGGTCTCTGAGGGAGGCCAGCCAAGGGTACCAGCCAGCCATGCAGTACAGCCACATAACTATATAGCAGGGGGCGTGACCACATGACTAACAGGGGGCGTGACCACATGACTAACAGGGGGGGTGACCACATGACTAACAGGGGGTGTGACCACATGACTAACGGGGTGTGACCACATGACTCACAGGGGGTGTGACTACATGACTCACAGGGGGTGTGACCACATGACTAACAGGGGGTGTGACCACATGACTAACAGGGGGCGTGGCCACATGACTCACAGGGGGTGTGACCACCTCATCCAAGCTGATACTGGTGGAGTCATTCAGCATGAAGAACTGGAGAAGAGGGAGAGTGGTGGTTAGGTTTGTGGGTGGGGGAAGAGTGTGTGGGAGATTAGTGCTTGGGATAGAGGGTGCACGTGGAGGGTAGGAGGGGTGTGGGTGCTGAGAGAGTATGGGATAGTGGCGAAGAGAATCAGTTGCTGCAGTTGCCATGACAACTGTTACCTGTAGTCGGGGTGAATTGAGAATTGGATCAGATATCTCATCGCCATGGTGACTGAAGCTGTAGTGCTCCATTGCGGATGAGGTGAGTTGGGCAGGACCGGAGAGGAACGGGAAGTGGTCCAGGAATGTGACCAGATGTGCTGCAACCTGCAGTCATGGACCACACCCACTTGTAAGCACCCAACCACCACCTCACCACCTCACCACCTCACCCCATAGCACACCCTCACTTCACAGCACATCCTCACAGCACACACCCCTCACAGCACACACTACACTCACACATACCATCATCTCAGTGAGACAGACAATCAATCACACCTCAGTCTAACAGCATGGCACAGACATACTGGGTGCTAATTGGCATACAGCACACAGTGGCTTCCCCAGACAGACTGTTGCCTACCATGAATCCTTCCAATGGCATACATGGAATCTCCACTGCATGCAGGTGAGGTGATAGTAACACATATCTCCACGCAAAATATTAATTAGCACCCCACACCTAATGGATAATTAAAGACTATTTGAATATTTTTGTTGCCCCACCCGGCAAATCTGATTCACTGACATGGCTTCAATGGGTCCCACACACCCGATGGGGTCACCTCCTTTGAGTGGGCCAGGAGGGAGGCCTATGTCCCTTGAGTGGGCAGGAGGGAGGCCTATGTCCCTTGAGTGGGACAGGAGGGAGGCCTATGTCCCTTGAGTGGGACAGGAGGGAGGCCTATGTCCCTTGAGTGGGACAGGAGGGAGGCCTATGTCCCTTGAGTGGGCCAGGAGGGAGGCCTATGTCCCTTGAGTGGGCCAGGAGGGAGGCCTATGTCCCTTGACACTTACACCATGCATCATTGCACTTACTGCATTAGCTGAGGAAGAGCAGTTGTCACCACTGTCCACTGCATCAAATGGAACACCTGGAGGTATAGAAGGAAGGGGGAGAGGGAGGGGAGGGATGGGAAGGGGGAGGGAGGGGAGAAATGGGAAGGGGGAGGAATGGGAAAGGGGAGGGAGGGGAGAGTATGACCCGAACCCCAGTGAATGCGGCACATGTCTGCTTACGACTGGAGCCTCCACTGGAGCTCTGTTTGTGCCTGTGTGTGGGCCTGACAGGACCCAGTTCCACTTGCACAGTGGAAGTGGGAACTGGGGGGCTGGGAAGGTGACCCAGTGGAGCGATGCAGGCCTCAAGGGTGCATATGGCATGAGAAAGGATGTTGTTGGAGAGAAGCCATTCCAGGGGTGTGGCCACAGCCCAGTCACGCAGGCACATCACCAGAGTGACCAGGAGCTGAGGGAACGGCAGGGAATACAGAGCTCAACCGTGACAGCAGATTGAGTAAGGGGCCATAACACGTTGCCCACATTTGATGCCAGAGGAGACTCTCTGTCTGCCAGGAGATCAATGGCTGCTCTGCACAGTCCCTGCATGTGGTGGAGGGAAGGTTCACTGTCAGCAGTCGGGTGAAGTGAGGGGCGGGGGAGGGGGGGGCAGGGGCTCACTAGAATGACTGAAGAAGCGAGGGAGGAGTCCACTGCAATCAACTCAGGGGCGAATGCAGACCACATGCTGAGCACATCAATGGCTGCCATGGCAACAGTTTCATTAGCAAAGGCAGCTGAGGCCACCATGACATTCACAATGCTTGTCAAATGTCTCATCCTCTGCCCCTCCTCCAGTGTGGTAGCCACAATGGTCCCCAGTTGATACAAGCACAGGCACCTGTGTGTGTGTGTGTGTGTGTGTGTGTGTATGTGTGTGCAGGAGGTTCATACTGTTCAGGACACCCACCCACACTGACACACACACACACACACACACACACACGCACACACAAAGGATACATACCTTGACTCAACATGAGGCTCTGTGTGGGCTGTCCTAACTAACAGTGAAAGCACAGCATCCTGAGGGGGAGGAGAGGAGAGGGGAAGGGAGGGAGGGGAAGGAGAGGAGAGGGGGAGGAGAGGAGAGGGGAAGGGAGGGAGGGGACGAAATGACACACTTCAGATAACCCCAGTGACAGATACCTGCCAATGAGTGTCTTGCCTCACCTTTTGCTCACTGCTGTCAACGTGGTGCAGGATGGAGCCCAATAGCACGAGGGCCTCAAAGCGGGGTGTGTGGGCCCCTCCTCCCTGGAGGACCTGCTCGCAGCCCATCAGCAGGGCAGGCACCAGCAGGGTTGCCCCTGGCAACTGGCAGCTGTAGAGCTTGGAGGTGTGTCTGATGATGGCGGCAGTCATTTCCTGTGTGTGTGCCAGAGCAGCCATCACAAGACCGGCAAAGGGAGCAGTGGCCACATTTGGCAGGGGAGGGGATCCACAGGATACCCCACCTGCCTCGGCACTACATCACAGGGTTATTGTGATTGGGAGAATAGGTGTGCTACCATGGCAACCATACAACTGCATAAGATGGCTTCTCCAAACACAGAGAACTCATCCAATGTCAGATAATGGTCAGGCACCATCAACAGTCAAACAAGAATGGAATGCATGAAAGATTATCGCCAAATCACTCTCTGAAGCCATTGTGGGCCCCTTTCTGTCTCCAGACCACAATGGAGGGCTACCCACACCAAGGGACAGATGCAATCCAGCAGGGTCACATCCTGTTACATCACCTCTCCCAGGGTCCACCTTCCCCAAAAGGGCTCCCCTTCCTCAGTCCCGGGCCACAACATGGTTCAGGGGAAGGTTGGAGCCGGCTAGGCATCCCTCAGACACAGTCACACCTCACACTGCCACCACCCTAACACCCCCCACAAGCCCCACCCCCTCACCTGATTGCCCTCGTTGAGTGTTGTGTTGAGTTGGTGGTAGAAAGCCGAGAGGTGGGTGGGGTCAGGTGGGAGGAGCCAGTGCCTCACAAACATTCGGCACAACAGCTCGTGGCCAACCTGGCGGCAGGCTAGCCAATCAGCTGATGGGACTGGTTGGCATGACGACAGACTCCATGGCGCAAACATGAGAAGTGGTGGCAACCACAGTGGCAGAGTGGGCGTGGTCTGATTGTCAAGGGAAACGCCACTGTTGTGCTCCACCTACAAACATGAGCAGTGCTTGACCTTAACCCACAGCTGCTGTTTCATTTATATCCCCCGCATACCACTTAGTAACTCTAGTGCAATACTAAAATGGTGGCCATTTCCCTATACTGGCCATGTATAAGGATATCATCCTATACTGGCCATGTATAAGGATATCATTCCTATACTGGCCATGTATAAGGATATCATTCCTATACTGGCCATGTATAAGGATATCATCCTATACTGGCCATGCATAAGGATATCATTCCTATACTGGCCATGTATAAGGATATCATTCCTATACTGGCCATGTATAAGGATATCATTCCTATACTGGCCATGTATAAGGATATCATTCCTATACTGGCCATGTATAAGGATATCATCCTATACTGGCCATGTATAAGGATATCATCCTATACTGGCCATGCATAAGGATATCATTCCTCCGGGGTTTCCTAGAGAAATGATGCATAGCATTTGATTGCTGGTATCATTTTAGACGTTTGGTGTGGTCCTCATCCCATTCCTTTTTTCCTGCAGGTTTTCAAGAGAAGTATGTTTATATTGTAAATATGTGTATATCTTAATACTAAATGTTCATTACGTACATACATTCCTCAAACCTGCAGGGAAAAGGGATTAGACTAGACTAATGCCGAATCTTTAAACAATTAGGTGCAATCAAATGCATCGAGCTGTTTCTTCGGAAAAACCCGGAGGAATGATATTTGTTTGTTATACATTGCTACCATAGGGGAAGACACCATTTTTGGATGCAAAAATGTTGCATAATAACTAATGTACCATGGTGAAACAGCTGTGAACCCTCTGGTGCATATTGTGTGTGTTGTGGTATGTGTTGTGGTATGTGTGTTGTGGTATGTGTGTTGTGGTATGTGTGTTGTGGTATGTGTGTTGTGGTATGTGTGTTGTGGTATGTGTTGTGGTATGTGTGTTGTGGTATGTGTGTTGTGGTATGTGTGTTGTGGTATGTGTTGTGGTATGTGTGTTGTGGTATGTGTGTTGTGGTATGTGTGTTGTGGTATGTGTGTTGTGGTATGTGTGTTGTGGTATGTGTTGTGGTATGTGTGTTGTGGTATGTGTGTTGTGGTATGTGTGTTGTGGTATGTGTGGTGTGGTATGTGTGTTGTGGTATGTGTTGTGGTATGTGTGTTGTGGTATGTGTGTTGTGGTATGTGTGTTGTGGTATGTGTGTTGTGGTATGTGTGTTGTGGTATGTGTGTTGTGGTATGTGTGTTGTGGTATGTGTGTTGTGGTATGTGTGTTGTGGTATGTGTGTTGTGGTATGTGTGGTGTGGTATGTGTTGTGGTATGTGTGTGTGCATTCATGCAACAGATGTAACAGCAGTTACTGGTTGTGCCCGAAGACAAGAGCTCTCTGTAAAGAGGCACTCGCCATAGGCTGGTGCTGAGAGGTCAGATCAACTGTGATCAGAGCAATAATCAATTATTATTGAAATAGCGATGGTCACTACAGCAGCAGTGGCAGAGTGCGGTGGCAATGACAGGGGCCATTCCCAATGCTAATTCTATGATGTCACTGATTGGTAAGGATGTTTTTGATCGAGCAGCCACCGAAGATGGTCACTCCCAAATGCTACACTGCTCTGTCATTCCAGTGTTTGCCTCTGTTTGCAATCATGCCACAAATGTGACATTCCTCATGTATACGCTAAGTTTCACTATAACCTACAGGTAAGCACTTGTAAGGTTTGAAATAAAACATTAAAGTTGAAATTGAACATCAATTGCTTTAGCTGTTGCATCTTTATCTTTTTCATGGAATTTACTTTCATTATGAAATGGTCTACTGCAATACCATTGAATGTATTGATCACTGCCTCACTGTCTACAGCGACTGTGTGGCATTGCTGCTCAGCATCACATACAGTAAGATGCTCTGTTCTCCACCTCCTCCCTCTATCCCCCTCCCCTCCCCTCCCTCTATCCCCCTCCCTTCCCCTCCCTCTATCCCCCTCCCATCCCCTCCCTCTACCTTCTCCAGGAGAGTCCAGGTCTTCTGAATGTGTTTCATTGCTTCCTGTCTGTGCAGGGGATGAGGCAAATGACTCACATCCCCGAGGATACCAAGCACGCGCAGCCAGACAGTGGTTGCCACAACAGAGTTCCAACCCGATGCAAAGTTCTGCTGCTCCTCCTCCTCCTCCTCCTCTTCCCCCTCCCCCTCCCCTTCACTGCCACTGCCCCGCCCCTCATTGTCTTCACTGCTGTCATCCCTGACAATATGCTCAGAGATGGGAGGTGGGGAGCTCTTCCACTCCTCCTCGGCAGCCTCTCTCTGCAGCCCTGCAGGACACGTCAGTAAAGGAAGAGACTGTGAGCTGAGGTGGACCAGACACACTGTCACTTTAGTAGCATGTAGCAAGTCATGTTCCCACACAACACTGAGGTAGAAGCCACCCAGGGTGTGAGGGTGGGGAGCCCAGGTTGCACCAAGGATGGCAGGTGCAGCGCACATGGATGGCTGGTGGACCACTTTTGTGGCTTAGTCATGCAGGGCCATGCCTTATCCTGTATCCTCTATCACGCAGCTGCAGCAGGAGCACAAGCCAAGTGTCCCATCCACTGCACAGCACTACTCAACACACTTAGGCAGCCCCTCCCACCTGCAGTGCAGCCCCTCCCACCTGCAGTGCAGCCCCTCCCACCTGCAGTGCAGCCCTCCCACCTGCAGTGCAGCCCCTCCACCTGCAGTGCAGCCCCTCCACCTGCAGTGCAGTCCCTCCCACCTGCAGTGCAGCCCCTCCCACCTGCAGTGTAGCCCCTCCCACCTGCAGTGCAGTCCCTCCCACCTGCAGTGCAGCCCCTCCCACCTGCAGTGCAGCCCCTCCCACCTGCAGTGCAGCCCCTCCCACCTGCAGTGCAGCCCCTCCCACCTGCAGTGCAGTCCCTCCCACCTGCAGTGCAGCCCCTCCCACCTGCAGTGCAGCCCCTCCCACCTGCAGTGCAGCCCCTCCCACCTGCAGTGCAGCCCCTCCCACCTTGCTCGAGGTCCAACATACCTTGTCCTGCAAAACTGCTTTCCAAACAGGGCTCAAGGGGAGATCCCCCCACGTCAGGTGACCGTGGCAGTGCCCTGCTGGCTGATGTGTGTCCTGTCCAACTCCCTGTTGAGAGCATGTGTTCACTGACGGTCTTCCGCAACGGCCCAGCATTGGGGCTCAGCTCTCGGCGTGACAAGGAGGGGGTAAAGAATGACGTCACTGTCAGGGAAGATTGAGGGAAAGTCCCAGTGCTGCTTCCCCCTGATCCTTGGCGAATAGGGGTAGGCTTGTCCTTTAAAGATGCAATGGAGGTTGATTCACAGGGTACGCTAGTGGTAGGTGAGGGGATGTCAAAGGACTGGTCCAGGATGCTCGCTGATGTGGAGGTGACCTTCACAAGGGTGGGGTTGTGGGCAGGGACTCGGGAGGCAGGGTGGTCCGCCGGGCTGTAACGTGGCCGTCTGATGGACCACCGACGCCCAACTGTCCTGGCAGACGGACTGGGGGGTGGGCTCACTTCACGGTCAGGCTGGTTGGGGAACTCCCCCTGTTGGTTGCTGGGTCTAGCATGTGTCCTTGGCCGTGCCCTCTGCTCCATTTGCTCCAGAGGCAGACACTTGAGATCCACCGAATAAAGGACTTGGCAGAGCACTTGAGTCATGTGGTCCACAGTGGTCTGGAGGAGTGGGATAACTTACATGTGTGCACCAAATGGGGGCGGGTGTTCCCTCCCCTCCCTCACCTGCCAGGTGGTCAGCACCACCCTCCACTGGGTGCGCTGCTCCAGCAGCTGCTGCAAGCTGTCCCACAGAGTTGGCGGGAGGGGCAGGGCTATCGACGCTCGCACAAAACACACAAAGATGGTCTGTGGTAGTGACACAGGTGGATTGCATTGGTGAGTGGCAGTGGGGTGGGTGGTTCAGTGGGTGTGGTCATGGGTGTGGTCAATTGGGTTTGGCCAGTGGCCATGGCTGCATACCTTAAGTAGCGGTTGTGCTAGCTCACTGGCCAGGTTGGTTGTCCCACCAGAGGGGGGTTCCCCTTGCAGGAGGTCCCCTGCCACCTTAAGGAGGGTCTGCAGGAGGTGCAGCCAGCCCTCTTCACTCAGCAGCCACTGCTGGGCCATGATACGGTACAGTCGGATGGCTTCTCGGCACAGCTCCAGGTGAGAGGTGAACGAGGACCGGTCTACAATCCCGTCATGACTCATGTAGAAGGCCTGTCGACAGTGTGAGATGAACAGCTGCAGACAGGGCTGCAAGCCTGCTCGTACATCTTTATGGCCAATGTTGCTGGCTGGCCTCAGCACCTCCCAGGACACACCATCCTTCTCATCACACTCTGTGCCTGCCTCTCGCATAAACAAGGGGGGGGCTGCGGCCTGGGGAGGTGGAGGGGGAGGGGGGGGTGTGGAGGGGAGAAAGCATGTTACCCACCACCATCATCGGCCATTTGTCTACCCACCTCCACACCCACCTGGATCCACTGAATGTAGAGCCGCACGACCTGATGGGGCATCCTGTAGTGCACTGGGAGGTCAAAGCTCTGGAGCACCAGAACATAAGACTCCGGTCATGTGACAATCACATGACTGTCACAAGGGCTCAGGTCATGTGACAATCGCAAGACCATCACAAATGGCTCAGGTCATGTGACAATCATATGACTGTCACAAGAGCTCAGGTCATGTGACAATCACATGATCATCACAAGAGCTCAGGTCATGTGACAATCAGAGGAGGTTGGCCATGATTCTGATTGTGCAACATATTTATGACGTCACCGCGTAAGAATAATACTACACAGCATGTTGCACGATGGCTGCAAGCGACCAGGAAAAGAGTAAGTTGGCAGTTTCTTATGTGTCATTCCTGCAGAAGGGGTGACCAGTTTGCACACCTTATTTGTGCTTCCTGCTATCTTCGCTTGCACGTGAAGAAGCTCCCTTTTTCTCCGCCGTCTACCGCATCAGCGACATAGGGGTAGGGGAGGGGTAGAATCAATTTTAGATTCTGCTTCAGCAGCGCTTTCGAATGGTGTGCAATGCATGCGGATACCTGCAAGCTCGAGCGAGGAAGCGAGGGTCACCCTACAGTACAGAATATTTACAGTCCGTATAAGTATAAATTCGTTACGCGTGTGCTTCCCAGACACAGTCATGTGATATGTGGCCACCCTCCTCTGTGTGACAATCATATGACTGTCACAAGAGCTCAGGTCATGTGACAATCACATGATCATCACAAGGGCTCAGCTCATGTGACCATCACATGATCTGTCAGAACCAGTGGGGCTAACCTGTCGGAACATCTCCAGCAGCAGCTGCACATTGTCTGCTGTGCTGAGAAGGGTCTGCTTGACCAGCTCCACCCCATCCACCTGAGCAGGGTAGCTGGCGCTGAGCGAGGCTGAGAGCGGCAGGTCCTCCAGCGGGGGCAAGCACGCTGCCAGCTTATGGCTGCTGAGACAGAGCCACTTGAGCACTCGATCCAGGACCTGATGCCTCACCTCGTGGTAGAGTGGGCTGTGGGTGTCGTAGCGTGGAGCAGCCTCCTGCTCAGGCAGGGCGGAGCCTCCTTCCTGTCTCCGGTAGAGTGTGTCCCTGGGCCTGCCATAGAGAGTGGTGAGGTAGTGCAGAGTGAACTGGTAGAAGAGGTGGGCAAAACCTCTGATGTGGTGGGACGGGTCAGCCCACTGCAGCCGCCCGACCTGCGCTGTAAGGGTTTGCAGCAAGACTTCGGTCAAGTGCCTGGTGCGCGGCGTCTTTAGCAATGCAGGGATGGTCTCGGGGTACAGAGGTTTGACGCGTGCTATCCCAACACCACCTGGCAATGTGTGTGTGGGGGGGAGGGGGCGTGTGGGGAGGGGTGTGTGGGGGGAGGGTGTGTGGGAGGAGGGGGTGGGGATAAACAAGTGACTCAAAGGTAGCACTAGCCTTGGATAATTAGTGGGCACAAGCTCAAAAGGGGCACATCATTAGCAGTCAAACATGTCTGGTACAAAACTGAACAGTGATTTGAGCATAGACAATCATTGATTGTAGGAGATATTATGTGGCAGAGACACGGAGGACCCTCCCGTTGCATGAACAGAGAGGACCCTCACGCCGCATGAACAGAGAGGACCCTCACGCCGCATGAACAGAGAGGACCCTCACATCGCATGAACAGAGAGGACCCTCACATCGCATGAACAGAGAGGACCCTCACGTCGCATGAACAGAGAGGACCCTCACGCCGCATGAACAGAGAGGACCCTCACGTCGTATGAACAGAGAGGACCCTCACGCCGTATGAACAGAGAGGACCCTCACATCGCATGAACAGAGAGGACCCTCACATCGCATGAACAGAGAGGACCCTCACGTCGCATGAACAGAGAGGACCCTCACGCCGTATGAACAGAGAGGACCCTCACGTCGTATGAACAGAGAGGACCCTCACGTCGCATGAACAGAGAGGACCCTCACGTTGCATGAACAGAGAGGACCCTCACGTCGCATGAACAGAGAGGACCCTCACGCCGCATGAGCAGAGAGGACCCTCACGTCGCATGAACAGATAGGACCCTCACGCCGTATGAACAGAGAGGACCCTCACATCGCATGAACAGAGAGGACCCTCACGCCGTATGAACAGAGAGGACCCTCACGTCGCATGAACAGATAGGACCCTCACGCCGTATGAACAGAGAGGACCCTCACATCGCATGAACAGAGAGGACCCTCACGCCGTATGAACAGAGAGGACCCTCATGTCGTATGAACAGAGAGGACCCTCACGCCGCATGAACAGAGAGGACCCTCACGCCGTATGAACAGAGAGGACCCTCACATCGCATGAACAGAGAGGACCCTCACGCCGTATGAACAGAGAGGACCCTCATGTCGTATGAACAGAGAGGACCCTCACGCCGTATGAACAGAGAGGACCCTCACGCCGTATGAACAGAGAGGACCCTCACATCGCATGAACAGAGAGGACCCTCACGTCGCATGAACAGAGAGGACCCTCACGCCGTATGAACAGAGAGGACCCTCACGTCGCATGAACAGAGAGGACCCTCACGTCGCATGAACAGAGAGGACCCTCACGCCGCATGAACAGAGAGGACCCTCATGTCGTATGAACAGAGAGGACCCTCACGCCGTATGAACAGAGAGGACCCTCATGTCGTATGAACAGAGAGGACCCTCACGCCGCATGAACAGAGAGGACCCTCACGTCGCATGAACAGAGAGGACCCTCACGCCGTATGAACAGAGAGGACCCTCACGTCGCATGAACAGAGAGGACCCTCACGTCGCATGAACAGAGAGGACCCTCACGCCGCATGAACAGAGAGGACCCTCACGTCGCATGAACAGAGAGGACCCTCACGTCGCATGAACAGAGAGGACCCTCACGTCGCATGAACAGAGAGGACCCTCACGTCGCATGAACAGAGAGGACCCTCACGTCGCATGAACAGAGAGGACCCTCACGTCGCATGAACAGAGAGGACCCTCACGTCGCATGAACAGAGAGGACCCTCACGTCGCATGAACAGAGAGGACCCTCACGTCGCATGAACAGAGAGGACCCTCGCTCTCCAGTATAAAACACCTAACTCAGGTGCGCATGATTATGGCGTCATTTGTCAGCCCCCATCCACTTGTCTGTCTCAGTGTCCACAGATGGCCAAGACCTCAACTGCTAGCAGTGACTCAGTGACTTAATGTGCTCTGCTCTCAATCAGGTCACATCAGGTCACTGTAGCCTTCAGCAGTGCCCTAACAATTAAACATGCTGTGATACACTGAGCCCACTTGCTGAGTGGCAGCATGTCAACACACAGCCACCCACCTCCCCTCCCACAGCTCCTCCCCCTCCTCACCCACTCCAGGGGATGTGTCCCACCATGTGGTGGACCCGCTTTCTCCAGTGGCGTACGACCCAAAGTGCATTGCAGCAGATGAACTGGACTCCTCAGACTGCTCTAGGGGCTGCCCCCTCTCTGTGATCAGTGGAGGGGGAAACCCTGGCACTGCAGTGGCAAACAGCTCTAGACAATCCTCCTCGGCTGCGTCCTGAACAGCCAAGAGGAACAGGACCAGGAGCTTGACGCCATAGCAACGAAGGCTGAGGATGTTCTCGGGATGGAGCAACTTGTGCACCACGGCACCTAAACACAACAACAATCAAGGAACAATAATATCATAAACAACAACAAAATGACACAGAAGTGCTCTGGCGGTTGTAGCGCACTAGTGCAGAACTCACACACACTGTTGTACTGCCACTTGGCCTGTAGCCTCTCAGGGAGCAAGATGATAATCATCTAGCCACAGAAGGAGAGGATGGGGAAGGGGGTTGGGAGGATGGAAGGGGGAGGGGATGGGAGGGGATGGGAGGGGATGGGAGGGGATGGGAGGGGAGGAAAGGGAGGGGGAGAGGATGGGAGGGGAGGGGAGGAAGGGAGGGGAGGGGAGGAGGGGAGGGGGAGAGGATGGGAGGGGAGGGGAGGGGAGGGGAGGAAAGGGAGGGGGAGAGGATGGGAGGGGAGGGGAGGAAGGGAGGGGAGGGGAGGAAGGGAAGGGGAGAGGATGGGTGGGGAGGGGAGGATGGGAGGGGAGGGGAGGATGGGAGAGAAGGGGAGGGGAGGGGATGGGAGGATGGGAGGGGGAGAGAATGAAAGGGGAAGGGAGGGGGAGAGGAAGGATGGGAGATGAGAGGAGGGGATAGGGGAGGTGGAACAAAGGAAAGGAGTTGAGGGATGAGAGGGTAGGGCAGAGGGTGTGGAGGGATATGGCAACATTGCACAGTGCATGCCCGATGCTCTGCCTCACCTCCAGCATGGGGAGGACACAAGCAGTCAATTCTGTGAACCCAGTGTCTGACGTCTTCCTGGCACCTGGGAAGAGAGGGGTGGGTGTCGAGGCACAGAGGACGCGCACAGTCACTCAAACTCACTCTTAGTCTGGAAATGCGCCTCTAAGCTGGTGAAAGAGGAATAGAACACGTAAAAGATGGCCTCAGGGTGTTTCTCAAAGAACGGCTTCCTCTTCGGCTGGGACAGCTTGTCTGTGCACAAACATCAAATCGTTCAATGAACGCACGAGCATTACACCACACGCACACCCTACTACAGCCGTCCTGCTGTCCGGCCGCTGTACCGCGCACCGAGCAAGTGCTTGAAGGTCCTGAGTCTTTTGATAGGATCTCGTGAAGCGTCAAGGAACTTCCTCTCGAGGACTTCGACACTTGTCGCATTGGGACCCGGTCGGAAGGGCCACATTGTCCCTACACGTACAATAATAAGTTCTCATACACTCCTTCATGAAGGCTTGTCGGCAGCCATTTTGGCACACGAGCACGTCAGTAAGGGAAATCCCTTACGAAAAGACTAAGATTACGTCATTGTATGACGAAGCCTGAATCTATTCTTAGGCTTTGCTCAGTCATTGATTGAAAGCATACTCCATCCACGTTCCGGCATCTCTTCTCCAGGGACGAACAGACACGATGGAAGACAAGTCACTGGAGTTGTCTACGTCCCAGAGTCGGCAAGACACGCTCCACCTGGAGGTGTTCACGGAATTTGACAAGCTGCCAGCGTGGCCCTCCGCGCTTATGGTGATGGCGTCGTTGGAGGCGCTGTGTGAAAGCAACGATGAAAGACGAGCGCCCGTCACGCTCTGCGCCGTCATCGACAGGAGGTGAGGCGGACTTGACCGGAGATGTAGTCTTGCCACACCCTTAAGGGGCGGGGCTATTCAGGAATATAATTATATAAAACTATTTCCCTTACCCTAATTGCACAATATTAATATTCCGTACAAAACATAATTATTGCGTATTAGTGAGTCTGTGTCTGTGCGTTGTATGTATGTATGTGCAGTGGGAGCATGTCACCTCACCTGGCACTTGTGAAGGAGACCCTCAAGTTCATGGTCCAACAGGCGAGTGCTGTGTGGCTGCATGCATGGTGTGTGCATATCACTGTGTGTCAATGAGCACGTGTGTGTGTGTTGCTGACGGTGCAGATGAGAGGGGATGACAAGCTGTGTCTGATCGTGTTTGACCACGAGGTGAGTCAGATGGGGTGACTGTGTGTCCGAGACACACGGCTATACAGGAGCCCCCCCCCCCCAGGTGTCAGTTGTCCTGCCCCTGACTGGTATGACGGAGGCTGGCAAGCTACAGGCAGAGAAGGCCATTGATGGGGTGCAGGCCCGCGGACACACCAACCTGAGTGGAGGGCTGCTGCTGGCACTCCAGATGCTGTTCAAGATCCCTGCTGCTGAGGCCACTGCTGTGGAGTCCGTGCTTCTGTTCACCGATGGCAAGGCCAACTATGGCATAACCAAACAAGATGCCTTAGAGAAGGCCACGCGGTGAGGTGTGGGACACTGCAGATTAGGTCTCTGTGCTCTAGGTTGGTCCAGAGTTGTTAGACCTCTGGTGATGTGCTCTGCAGGTCAGTGCTGGCCCAGATAGGACGACAGGTCTCTGTGTTTACGCTGGGCTACGGCAGTGAGCACGATGGTGAGTTCCTCAGTGGGCTGGCTGCAGCGGGCAATGGGCTGTTCTACTTTGTGGAGAATGCAGACAGCATCCCTGAGAGCTTTTGCGACTGCCTTGGAGGTCTGCTCAGTGTTGCAGCACAGGTGAGTGCAGCATTGTGTGCTCAGTAAGACTACACTCCCTAGCCCGACTCACAGCTGCCCCTCCCACCTAGAACATCACTGTGATGCTGACCAGTGAAAGTGACTGTCATTTGGAGACACCCATCACTCCTTTCAAAGTCAGAGAGGTCAAACCTGGGCACAAGTTTGAAGTGACCATTCCTGACATATACTGGTGAGCTCATGTTCCCACTAACTCAAGTGCTCCACCTCTCAATGGGGCTTCCCCTCTGTCTGTATGCAGTGAGGAGGAGAAGTGCATCCTGCTCCGAGTGTCTGTTCCTCGCCTCCCACCAGCCCAGGCTGAGGGCGAAGGGTTCCGGCAGGTCAATCTGATGTCTATTACGGCTGAGTACTTTGATGTGGTCAACTCAGAGGTCAAGACCAACCATGTAGCAGCCTATGTCACACAGACCAAGCTGTGCCAAGACCCCCTCCCAGCCGCCAACAGGAGACGACTGCTACTGCAGCAGTTCCGCACTCAGGTGGCTCAGCAAATGGACCAGGCCTGCAAAATGGCTGACATGGGCCGATACAAGGATGCCCGTGATCTGCTGGAGGTGTGCCTGCAGCAACTCAAGTCCAGCGAGGTTTGGGACGACCCACTGGTGGTGTACCTGGCACAGACGGTCAAAGACTCGGCAGCTGGCATGGCAGACAAGGTGACTTACAGCCACAAGGGAAAATCCACCATCCTCAACTATGCGGCTTCCCACTGGCAGCAGCGCTCCAACGTCCTCACACCAGCTGTGCGCGACTTCTACGAAGCAAAGGAGGTTTGTGACATCCTGGAGGTGCCCACTGCCCCAGCATCCCCAGCTGGTTCCCAAGCCAGTGGCTTTCGAAAGCCTGTTCTCTCCCGGGAGAGTGCACCTTATCGTGGGAAGAAGAAGACAGATTTGATGGCAAAGCATGCAAAGGTGCGCTTTAGTGAGCAAGTTGCTGTCCACGAACGCACTGCCTCCTTGAAGCCATCAGATGTTGCCCAAGGGAAGGGGAAGGTCCCCAGTGCCCCATGAACTGAAGTGGACTACATCTTATTGCACAGTAGCTAGTTTAGGGTACAGCAAATTATTTTTAACTAACTTTATCTGAATCTGTTCAACGAGTGAAGCTGCTTTAATTCTGTACCAAGTGTGCATGTGTAGGTGAAGAGCTTTTTGCCTGAGCCAGTGATTTATGCATGTGCTTGCCTGGACTGCAGTGTACAGTGAACACATTGTCAATAGTGCATTAGCCATGTACTGTCACAGTCATGCAATGCTAGTCAAGTTGGTCCATCGTGCCCTGGTCTCTACTGAAGAATATGAAACACACTGTTCTCTTCGGGCAAAGAGGGACCTTGGTCGAGTTTCATCCTCTTCCTAGTCGGCTCGCGAACCTGCACCACAACACAGACAAGTACACAGAGGGATGAATGGACTGACTGGCGGATTGAAATAGGAGCTGACATCAGAATAGGTGGCAAGAGCACTGAGTTGTTTAAAGGTGTGGCATGCATATGAGGGGTGAGCTGTGTGCCTAGGGGTGAGCTGTGTGCCCAGGGGTGAGCTGTGTGCCCGGGGGTGAGCTGTGTGCCCGGGGGTGAGCTGTGTGCCCGGGGGTGAGCTGTGTGCCCGGGGGTGAGCTGTGTGCCCGGGGGTGAGCTGTGTGCCCGGGGGTGAGCTGTGTGCCCGGGGGTGAGCTGTGTGCCCGGGGGTGAGCTGTGTGCCCGGGGGTGAGCTGTGTGCCCGGGGGTGAGCTGTGTGCCCGGGGGTGAGCTGTGTGCCCGGGGGTGAGCTGTGTGCCCGGGGGTGAGCTGTGTGCCCGGGGGTGAGCTGTGTGCCCGGGGGTGAGCTGTGTGCCTAGGGGTGAGCTGTGTGCCCGGGGGTGAGCTGTGTGCCTAGGGGTGAGCTGTGTGCCCGGGGGTGAGTGTGCGCGCACCTGTGCAGGACATGAGGTGGCATCACGGGAGGTCTCTTTGGCCACTTGGAAGACAAAGCCTTTTTTTCCCTGAACACTTGGTGCCGCGGATGTGCCCAATGCCATTCGCTTGAGCTGACTGTGGCTGCGCTTTAAGAAGGAGCCACACTGGGGCTGAGCCACACCCACTGTGGGGCGGGGCACCGGGGGCCTTGCGACAGAGATGAAGCTGAGCATTGATTGGCTCTCCTCATCCTCATCCAACAGACTGCTCTGTCGGCTCTGCACACACACACACACACATACACACACACATCGAGGGATGAAATGAAAGCTACAGCAACATGGTCAGTGGTCAGTGCTGTGCATGCACTCACTCTCATGAAGCGCAAGTACTGCTCCTTCTCTACTCGAACCCTGCGACGGTTGAGCTCTGAGAGGTCATCGCTGTCTTCATCCACATCTTCCCCACCACTGTCCAGAGTTCGGTCATCTGCAAACAGGTCCAGTGAACCCTCCGAGCCCATGCGTGCTAACTTACGCTTGCGAAACAGCCCGTCCTTTAGAAACAGGCCATCCTCAACCAGGTCCCCATCAACCAGGAACCGCTCCTTGATCTCACGGAGGTCGGCCTTGTCATCTGCCAACAGGTGCTTCCTGTGAAGGATGGAGAGGTGGAGCCATGTCTGGGCAGGGGAGGGTGGGGTGGGGGGCACTGCTAACCGCGTACATGTGTATCTTGTTCACTTGCTGGTGCAGCTCAGTGTCAGAGTGTGGCACGTCTGAGCCTCCGCCCTCCTCCTCATACTGGTCCAGGCCACTGCCGGCTCTGTTGTCTTCCTCATCAGAACTGACGTCACTGCCAGAGAGCTCTGCCTCTGACTCCACAAACTCCTCAAGGCGCTCCCTGCAGCAAGACCAACCCAGCACCACTCCAAACACACTCCCACTTTGTACACTGTGCGACTGTCCTTGCTCACCTCTGAGTGGGCATTCGCATGGTTTGGGTCGGCTTCCAGCGGAGGACAGGCATGTCCTCATCAGACCACTCCCCATCCACAGCATTGTCTGAGGTGTCTACAGGGGGCGGGGCCACTGGGTGGGGTACACTGGTGGGTGGGGTAGTGAAGCGGCCAGAACACAACTCTAGCAAGCTCTTGTCTGCTTCCACAGTCTCCTGTTGTGTTAGCAGCAGCTTGGAAGGGGAGGGGCCTCTGCTGTGCCCCTCCTTCTGGATGCCGAGCAATTTGCACATAGCTTGTGTGCTTGGCCCTGGCCCCTGGGCAATGCCCTGGGGGGATTGAGAGGGCCCGAAGCGCCCAGAGCAAAGGTCTAGGATGTCTGCATCCTGACCTGTGTCCTCTCCGAGCAGGTTGGGCAGGGCTGATGGTGGACCACGCTGAGGCTCCCTGATGCAGAGGAACCTGGAGGGAGGGGAGCATGTCAAGCACCACTCTCATTCATTAAGCCCACCACACCACACCACTGCCCTTACCCCTGAGTGTCCAAGAACTGAGTCCCCTCCACCAGGCTCAGGTCACTGGGAACACGTGCAGCCACGGGTTGGGCCAGAGTGGCGGCATCAGAGAACAGGTCCTGTGGGGGGGAGTTAAAGGTGAAGGCTACCTACCATGCAGCAAGTGTGCTCCGACAAACCTGGGAGGATTCACAGGCAGTGAGAGTACTCTTGGGACTGCCTTCCAGGCCAGAACTTGCTCTGTGTGAGCCAGTGTCAAGTTGCGGCATCCCTTCAGATTCATCTTCACTATCCAGCACACCCCTTCTCCCCCTCCACCTCCTCCTCCTTCTCCGCCTCTCCCTCTTCAGTTGCAGAAGGCCCTGACCTACGTCTGAGTCACACCTGCTGTCCCTCTCGGTATCGCTCTCATCAGCAAAGCTGCTTCCATCATCAGTGTCAACATTGGAAGGTACTGAGTATTCTTCACCAACCAACTGACCACAGCCTCCACTCTCCTCAACCACATCTCCTCCACTCTCCTCATTGACACCATCTCCCCTCTCCTTAACGGCACCTCCTCCACTCCCCTCATCCACACCTCTTCCACTCCCTTCAAGGACACCTCCTCCACTCCCCTCATCAACACCTCCTCCACTCCCCTCATCAACACCACCTCCACGCTTCTCAACGATACCTCCTCCACTCCCCTCACCAACACCTACTCCTGTCTCGCCAATGTCATCTCCTCCACTTCTTTCAGTGTCACAAGATGGAACAATGCCCTTGCAAGGTGCAGTCTCCTCAATGTCCTGCTTATTCTTCCCCTCGCTCTCATCCACAGATGAGTCAGTGAACTCAGCATCACTTTCATCTCCAAGGTCCAGACCCTCGTCTTCCTCAAACCGACGAACTTCTTCCAAACGCCTCATCTCCACTGCGCGACGCTGGGCCAGGTCCTCCCAAAGTCGGGACTTTAGCTGCTCCAAACCCATACCTGTACAACCACACACACACACACACACACACACACACATACACACACACACACACACACACACTTCTGCAGGTACCACACTCAGCAGTCCTCGCGTGCCCCACACAATTACCTGTGTTAGCTCCTGTGTGACCCCGCCCCCCTGGGCCCTGTACACGGAAGTGATGTACAAACTTGTCTCGAAAGTGATCCACTTCTGAGGACAATTTTACTTGTTGTGGCTGATCCAGTGGCCTCAGGGATGGAGGTTGCTCCTTCGGTGGGACACGCTTGTGGTTCTGGAGCTTGGCCAGGAAGTCATCTAGATTCTTCTTCTTGGGCTGGTACGCCGGCATGTTCACTGCAGTCGCTAAAAGGATGAGGGCACATATGGGGGGGGTGCCTACACAGCATACACACTGACACGCATAGACGCATACTTGGCTCAAGTACCTCGAAGGATCCTTTGTGTTTCACTACGCATCTTTCTCATCTCCTTTTTCGTTGAGGTCTTCGAAGTTCTCCGATTTTGGTCGCATTTCTCTTCCACTGCGCCGAAAGATGACTTGAGTTTGTTCAAACTGCATTCACTGTCGTCGTCACTATCTCCCTCAGCCGCGAACACCTCCCTATCGTGAAACAGTTGCTCTGTGTGGTCGGTAGGGGCATCTTCCAGAAAACTCTTCCGCGCACGCGTAGCCCGCCTCCTGCAGGAGATGGCAATGTCCTCTTCCGAATCACTGCTGCTCGCCATCTGCACCGTTTCCCGCGCCAAATTCTAAACCACGTGACTATCACGTGCTGGTTGACTACATGGGGCCCGGACTGCACTGCTGCGTGTCCTCACATGTCCAGTGTGTAGTACACATCCATACACGTGCTTGGCTGTGATGATGTGGGTTCTACCGCACTGGTCAACTGAGCGGTACTGCCAGACCAGATCAGGACCGCTCAGTTTGTGTTCACTAATGGCTACAACTGTGCTAACTAAGATTAACCACCAGTCTGTGTTATCCTTGTGAGTGTGTATCTGAAGCAAATGACTTCACAGTTTATAGGGTGGGGTGGGGCACACACACAGCGATGCCCTATTTTGACAAGAGCTTTCCCTGAAAGAAAGCACATGGCAATAGCCAACAGGTGAGCTCCGGGACAGGAGCCTAAGGAGGTGTGGCACATGGCCTAAGGAAGTGTGGCACATGGCCTAAGGAGGTGCGGCACATGCATAGAGAGTATTGCAAGGTGGGATGAATAGGCTGTCAGTCAAATTAACAAGGGCTCACAGCTATGAACTGTACATACACATTTCAACCCAGAACACAACATCCGTGTGAGATGATATATAGGCCAGGGGTTAATGCCTGTGGAATGGCATCTACTTGTCGAGTTCAGCAGCTCACGTGGTACTAGGCAGTCATCTGGTGACACCACAGACCGCAGTGTCATGCTATCAATGAGGCAGAGTAACAGACGGTCGTGACAGCAGAGAAACAGCATACCATACCAACCAGTACCGGAAGTGCCCCGCCCACTTGCAGCAGAAGCAGGAGGAGTGGACGAAGAAGAGATGAGCAGCGTGTGGCTCCAGGGTGGGTATCCGACTCACCTGTTCCTGGACCGAGTGAACGAGCACTGGATATGTGGGATCTGTAACAGCGTTATTCGCTCGGCCGTAGCGACCAAGTGCGGCCATGTCTTCTGCTTTTCCTGTGTGCGGGTGTGGATCGAACGCTACGGAGCGTGCCCGTACGAGTGCGGACCGGCTGAAATGACCCACCTCAACCTGGTACCAGCGCTGGATCAGGAAGTGGAGTCGCAGTTTGTGCGCTGCCCGCGCTACAAGTTCGGCTGTCATCGCATCCTTCGCGTCGGCGATCTGATCCTTCACGAGAAGGTTTGCGGCAGCTCGCCCTCCAGACCCGCGGCCTCCTCATTGCAAACGAAGAAGGGGAAGGTGCGTGTGTGTGTATGAGCGTTTGTGGATTGCATTGTAATATGTTCGTTTGCGTTCATGTAGACGGTCGAGGTTAAGATAAAGAGTGCGCCAGGCGAACCGCTGGGATTCCACTTGGTCGGGGGAGACACGTTTGTGTGTGTCTCTAACGTGGTGTCCGGTCTGCCGGCCAGCCGATCGGGGCTGCAGGCTGGAGATAGGATCGTGAAGGTGCATGGGAAAGACAGAGGCTGCATGTGTGTGTGTGTGTGTGTGTGTGTGTGTGTGTGTGTGTGTGTGTGTGTGTGTGTGTGTGTGTGTGTGTGTGTGTGTGTGTGTGTGTGTGTGTGTGTGTGTGTGTGTGTGTGTGTGTGTGTGTGTGTGTGTGTGTGTGTGTGTGTGTGTGTGTGTGTGTGTGTGTGTGAGTGTGTGTGTGTGTGTGTGTGTGTGTGTGTGTGTGTGTGTGTGTTTGCGTGCATGTGTGCCCTTGCACGACTGGCATTGACACCTGTGCTATTGTGTGCTGTGCAGGTAAACTCACGGAGTGTTCGTGGCTGGCCCCACAGTGATGTGGTGCGGTATGTGAGAGCGTGCTCACCCCCAGTCACACTGACTGTGGAGAGAGTGGACTCAGACAGCCCAACACACTATGAAGCTATTGACCAACACTCCCCTGCCCCCCTGCGCCAGCCACCTGTCACCCGTCTGCAGCACCAGCCATCTGACGGGGACAGTGGTATGGGGAGGTCTGAGTTGAGTGCCTCCAGCCAGCTCCTGCCCTCAAGACCTCCTGACATGGGCAGTGTTGGGAGGACCACTGCCGCAGCCTCAGGCAAGCAGTCACCTTCTAAGAACAGCTTTGACAGGAACTGTGATGTGCGCATGTCACTGCGAACAGAGTCAGAAATGTCCCGTGATGCCCGACGGTCACGTATCCGGAAACCTAGTCTGGAGCCAATCCATGACAGAGCAGAAGTGCAGCATTTGGTGAGTGCCAATTCCATACACAGAGTGGTGTTAGTCCCAGGAATGGTCCTTGCTATGTGAGCTATGTGTCCTGCATTCTTGCCCCAGGACATCACCCTTCACCGCTCATTGGGCACACGCCTGGGCATCACTCTTGGCTTTGACCAGAGCAAAAAGGACACCTCCCTCTATGTGATGGATGTGAGTTGGAGGGCAGTGTGCTTGGTCTGTCGGTGTGTCACATGGTGTGTTCCCTGCAGCTTCTGGAGGATGGCATAGCCAAGCGAGACGGCCGCCTGCAAGTCGGTGATATTGTGCAAAAGGTGGCCTACCTGTCTGTCTGTCTGTCTGTCTGTCTGTGTGGGGTCACTCTACTGGATGTCAACAATATAGGCATGCAATGTTCTGCTACCCTTGCATACCTGTGGGCGGGGCAAGCAGGGTTCATGTCAGCAGTGGGCACATTTTATCAACAGTGGCAGGCTGCCAGGGTGGCTTGGAATGTGCCCTACACAAACAGTCTGCATGTGGTTGCATACCTCCCCTCTAGAGGTCTGCTCCAGGGCTGTTTACCTAATGGGACTTCAAAGCTGTGACAAGTGCAGTAAACAGAGACCATCCATGTGTGGTCACTGTCCCTATCTCTTGTGGGTACCTTCCTCCCTGTGTTCTACAGATCAATGGGTTTGATGTGCAGGACACCGAGGAGGCCCTCATGATGTTCTTGGAGCAAGATCCGGTCATCACCATCACTGTGGCCAGGGCGTGCGGGGTGAGGACTGCCTGCCACATCTCATTGCAGCATGCATCTCTTGTGGACCCCAACCGGCTGTGTTGGAGCATGGAGCATGTGTGTGTGTGTGTGTGTGGGGGGGGGGGGGGGGTAGATTAGTCTCACGTAGCCAGACCGCCATTTTGATCATGCACAGACCGTTGGTCACCTCCGTGTCACCAACAGTACGAACTTCTGGTGGACTGCCATAACAAAAAAGAGGGAGTTAGTCCCCAGACTGTCTTTTGGGAGGGTGGAATCTGTGCGTGACCAAAATGACGGTCTGGCTATGCAAGACTAGAGGTACATAGGGTGCTACCAGCAAATTGAGAGGCTGGCATGAATGGCAGGCCATGGGATCATGTTCCCTTCCTTATCTCCTCTTCTTCACGTGCAGCCGGTTTCTCCTTCTGGAGTGGGTTTGTCTGTGCGGCGTGTGGACAGCTGTGGGTCGCTGGACTCCCACACACAACACAGTGTGGCACCACCAGCACACTCGGACAGCCAGGCACAGTCGCTGACAAGGGTCCTCAGCCCACAGGAGCTCCGCTCACCACTTAAGCATTTCCAGCCAAGAGGTTTCCATGGCAACAAGTTAAATGGCCTGAGTAGGGGCTCTCCCCGTCGACTGGCAGTCAAGAAGACACCAGATCATTCGCCATCCACACACAGGGCCAAAGGACCCACCATCATGCACCTCAGAGCTCAGAGTGCACCAGAGACGCAGGTCTAACTCCTTGTAGCCCTCCCTTGGGGGAATTCACATTTTTAGTGCCTTTGAATACATACACTGCATGTGTTCATTATATTTTGTGTAACTTGAGTGAACATATACACCATGAGGGGTGACTCCATAAGTAGGTACAGTACAATGGACGCATGGGCTGGCAAGGTGGGGTGGGTGTGGACATGTTACTAGTTTACAATATGTAGCTTTACACAATTCATTTGGATATGGTGTCTGGTTGTCAGTCATCGTCAGGGTCCCTGTCTACTTGTGTCACACTGGCCGGACCCTCCTCCCTCCCTTGACTGCTGCCCTCCTGCCTCCCAGGACCAGGGTCAGTCCTTTCCAGATCAGCAGTCTCACACGGAGAACCACTGCCATCTGATGTCTCCATAGCATCATCATCTTGGAGTGCTGTTGGGGACCTGCCCCCTTGGAGTGCTGTTGGGGACCCGCCCCCTTGGAGTGCTGTTGGGGACCCGCCCCCTTGGAGTGCTGTTGGGGACCCACCCCCTTGGAGTGCTGCTATGGATCCGCCCCCTTGGAGTGCCGTTGGGGACCCGCCCCCTTGGAGTGTCATTGGGGACCCGCCCTCTTGGACTGCCATTGGGGACCCGCCCTCTTGGAGTGCCACTGGGGACCCACTCCCTGGAAGAACCTCGGTGGATGTACCTCTTTCAGTAACTTGCTCGGTGGTGGCGGCCATGTTGTGTCTCTGCTCCCACTTTGCCTTCTTGGTTGGTACCGCAGCATCATCCTGCAAGGTGTACACACACACACACACACATGCACACACACACACACACACATATACACACACATGCACACACACACACATATACACACACACACACACACACACACGTGCGCGCGCACATATGCACACACACAGAATACCCATGACTGGCCATATGCACCTCTGCTCCCTCGACAGTGGAGTCAGCTTCCTGCAGTTCCACCATTGCCAGCTCCCGCTTGCGTTCACCCCTGCTGTCCTCAAGCTCTCCACTGGGAGTAGTGCACTCCACACTCTCCCCTCCCCCCACTCCAATGAGCTCCTCTGTTGGGACACTGGTCGCTGGTGGCACTCTGCCCTCCACACAAAGCTCAGGCTCCACATACGTCACCACCATCAGGACCTTCACACACACACACACACACACACACAGTACAAAGGTTAGGCTGTGAGACTGCACCGCCCAAGAATGTGGCATCCCCCAAACACCTGGATGGCACAGATGCCATGCCAAAGAAGGGAAATGCCTCAGGAGATGAGCACAAATGATGACAGCTGCCCTTACCTTCTACCCACCCTCCCTTCCCCTCCTACCCTTCCATTCCCTTCCTACCCCCCCCCCCCCCCCCTTCCCCTCCTACCCTTTCCAATGCCCTGAGGTACTTGTCAGTGCGATTGTAGTGTTTGCAGGGGAAGGCTAGTAGCTCACACAACCGTTGGATGGTGAATGGAGGACTGGAGGGGAGGGGATCACAATGGAACACTGTCCCACCCGGTGGGGGAGGCCCCTGCATTGATTAGCAGGCACAATAACCCACTTTGAGAAGCCAGACAAGCGCTCCAGTAGCTCCTGGTGGTGGTCCACATTCTCACTTTCACTTGGACCCAAATCTGAAAAGGCCAGCTTCAAATTCTTCTTCAATTTGAAAATCAAAACTGGTTTCAGGTTATTCCATGTGTGGCTGCAGGGTGAGGAAACACCAGTGCACACCTGCCTGCCCCACCCCCTCCCCCTCCCCCAACCAGGTGTAGCACGCACTGCACCCTCCCGGTCTTGGCGATCTCTCCCAGTGCTTCATCAGCTAGTGACGTGGCTCCTTGGTCATCGTTGTCCTGCAGTTCTGTGATGGGGAGGGGAGGGGAGGGGAGGGGCAGTGGGCCGAGGGAGAGCAAGGAACATAACACAACACATGCTCCCCCACTGATATACCTTACATACTGGTGACAGCTCCTTGTTGGAAGCAAACAGTGCGCACACACACACACACACACACACACACACACACACACACACACACACACACACACACACACACACACACACACACACACACACACACACACACACACTGATTAAAATTGAATGGCAGGCAAACCTAATACCCGGCACAGCCTACACCACACGTGTGATGCAGTTCTTACACTGAGCGCAGACAACACCACGTGCTGTCTCAGTGTCTGGCATTTAAAACGACAAATAATTGAGTCACGCACAAAGAGAGGGAGGGAGATGTACGCATGCACACACGTGCACGCAGCCTTGACTGTTCGCTGTGTGCTGCGGCGAACAACACCGCTCAAAGCTTACCGTGAAATGCTTCTAAAGGGTCTTTTGTTGCCATCAATGCTTGACCTGGTCCCACTTTCCTTCCCATTTGTTTTGAAGTCGGATCGGAACTGCGTCGTGTGGTGAACCGGCAAGATGTCGGAAGGTAGACAGAGTGCCGGTGTTTGTAGGGTGTGCGTGGGGGGGGGGGAGGGGGAGATGTATCTATAGGGTGTATTTTGGGTGTCGAGTAGCGCGTGCGCCATTTGTTGTACTCAGACGAGGCCCCGGAACAGCGGTACCATTGTGCCAACTGTGGAAAGGACATCACCCTCAGACTCAAGTGCGCGGAATGCCAGGGCTGCGACCTGTGTCTTGATGTACGTGTGCGAGCTATACGTGTCCCAATCGTGACCCAGTTTTTGTCATATCGCGTGCTCTGTATCTTAACTATGGCTGCAGTGTTTCTCTCGAGGGGCTGAAGTGGGCGGGCACAGTCGTCACCATGACTACCAGGTCATTGTAAGTCACTCTGGGAGGCTATAGGAAGGAGTCCCCACAGTCACGTGATAGTCACATGCCTTGTAGGATGACGGCAGCTTCTCCTTACTGACGGATGACTGGGGTGCCATTGAGGAGGTCCTTTTGCTTGATGCAGTGGAGCAGGAGGGACTGGGCAACTGGTATGCCTCGGCCTTCTCACCCCTCATCCCTTCCACCCCCATATCCATCCCATACTCCCACACCCGCATCCCTCCAACACCCACACTCCTCCCACCCCTGCATCCCTCCCACCCCCACACTCCTCCCACCCCCGCATCCCTCCCACACTCACACTCCTCCCACCCCCGCATCCCTCCCACACCCACACTCCTCCCACCCCCGCATCCCTCCCACACCCACACTCCTCCCACCCCCACAGCCCTCCCACACCCACACTCCTCCCACCCCCGCATCCCTCCCACACCCTCGAGCCCATACCCCTCCCACATCCCACTTCCCTGCTCTGTCACTGCGCATGTAGGGAAGGTGTGGCGGTCCACGTGACCACCAAGACCGCTCGGGAGATCAAGGACTACTATGAGCAGATGTACATTGGAAGTGTGATTGGTGAGGGAGCCATCTTGGCCCACCACCACCAGCAGCACCTCGTGGACACTGGGGGAGAGCGTGAGTGAGCAGCACAGGCAAGGGAAGGGGTAGGGGCATTGCAGCATGTGGTACACTCCTCCTCCAGTGAGCCCACTCCCCCTGGCCGGCTCTCCTGTGCCCATGGACCAGGCAGAGCAGCTGGACTTGGGCTACCTGCCCAAAAGGGACGACTTTGAGCAGGAGTACGACAACCACGCAGAGCACCTCATCTGTGGCTTGAGCTTTGCCCGTGGAGACGAGGACCTCATGCGAGGTGAGCGTGTGTGTGTGTGCGTCTGTCCACATCTGTCTGCTGTTGCATATTGTTTGCTCACTGTTAGCCTTGAAGCTGTGCCACGTGGACATGCTCAATGACAGGCTCAGGGAGCGCCAGCAGAGAAAGCGGTGAGGCCTGGCACATGCAACTCCAGTACTGTGTCGCCACTCTGACTGCTCTGTGCCTTCCAGTATCGCCAAGGAGCATGGATTACTGGGCTCAAAGGCCAAGCACCGTGAGTGCCAACAGTTGCATGTCCCTTCCACCACCCGCCCCCCTTCCCTTCATCCCCCTCATTACCTCTCTCCACCCTCCCTCCTTCCACCCTCCCTCCCTTCACCCTCCCCCTCCCTCCCTTCACCCTCCTACTCCCTCCACCCTCCCCCTCCCTACCTCCACCCTCCCCCTCCCTCCCTTCACCCTCCCCCTCTCTTCCTACACCCTCCTCCC
Source organism: Ianthella basta (assembly GCA_964019415.1). NCBI lineage: Eukaryota > Metazoa > Porifera > Demospongiae > Verongiida > Ianthellidae > Ianthella > Ianthella basta. Next base: position 6,500,945 of record OZ025887.1, read on the forward strand.
TCCCTCCACCCTCCCCCTCCCTCCCTTCACCCTCCTACTCCCTCCCTCCACCCTCCCCCTCCCTCCCTTCACCCTCCCCCTCCCTCCCTTCACCCTCCCCCTCTCTTCCTTCACCCTCCCCCTCTCTCCCTTCACCATGCTCCCCCTCCCCTCCCTTCCTCCTTGCAACCTTTCCATGTTTCTAGAGCACCGGAAGAAGTATTCAAAGGAAGAGAGGTTTGTCTAATGTGCGAGGAATCCTTTGGTTGTCATGCCAACTCTGTCACTCATGCAGGGACCTTCGCAACAAGTTCAAGACATTTTCTCGTCTTCTTTCACCAAATGACTTTGAGGACCTTGTGTCTTCACTCCAGAGTGAGTGTGGTCAAGCGCACTTGTCCTGTGGGGAGGGGAAGGGCTGATGGGGAGTGGAGGAGGTGCTTGTATGCTGTGTCTGTACAGGGGAACGAGAGCTGCGTAGCTCAGTGCAGGAGCTACAGAATTGCAAGGAGGATGGGGTGACAAAGATGGACGGTGAGCTTGTGTGTGTGTGTGTGTGTGTGTGTGTGTGTGTGTGTGTGCGTGCGTGCGTGCGTGCGTGCGTGTAACTTACTGTTTGTTTATTGCAGAGAAGCAAAGTGGTCATAATGGGCATGTTTCTGGGTAAGTCCCTTCATTGAGGCCTGGGGGTGGGGCCCAGGTACTAGTGTTGCAGTATGTGCCTGCCCATTGCCTACTGCAGTGACTATGAGAGCATCCTGTCTAGTGCGGAGAGAAAGGTGTGCAGTTGTGTGTGTGTGCTGTGTGTTCACTGTTATGAGGCACTTCTGATCCTTCTCATTAGCTTTGTGAGACCATTGAGATTACTGCACAGGAGTATTTGGAGATCAAAGCAGCTGTGCTCAAGGTGCAATAGACCTGCTCACATCTCACACCCATGCAGTACCCCCTCCCCTCCCCTCCCCTCCCCTCCTGTCACCAAAGCCTGCCTTTACCCTCTCTACTTGCAGGATATGGCCATGAGACATGTGGGTTACCCTGCTAAACCCTCCCTACCTCGTCAGTTGAGAGAAGAACAAAAACGCGAACTCACTTCACATTTTGTGCAGATTGGACTAATGATTGCGTAAATGATAATGAATTAATGTGGAAAATTAATTATTGTGTGCCGCCAAGTGTTCTGGAATTCCCCGGCAGAACTAAAATGGCGGTCCGAACGCGGGTCGTGAAGTTTGTTCGTACTCGGCAACCGGTCTCTTCCCCGGCACCCTCTGATCGACTGACAAAGAACAGGACCATTCGGATCAAGCCTCCTCACGGCGTATGTTGTCGCAGGCCTAGGGGGTGCGCTCGACCTTGTGTTTCACCGTCTTGTCCGTGTGCACTCAGCAGGCTGCCCCATTGCACCCTTCACTTGGTGGTAGCGAGCTGCCGCACTCTTTTGCTGAGCTTCGACTCCACAGCAAAGTGGTGCAGTCCCTCTCAGAGATGCACCTGGTCCAGCCCACGGCCATACAAGTGAGTGGAACTGCACAACCACGTCCAGTGTAGGCATTGCTGTGTGGGCCGGAGGGGACTGCTGTGTGGGCCGGTGGGGACTGCTTTGTGGGCCGGCGGGGAGTGCTGTGTGGGCCGGCCGGGACTGCTTTGTGGGCCGGCGGGGACTGCCGTGTGGGCCGGTGGGGACTGCCTTGTGGGCCGGTGGGGACTGCTGTGTGGGCCGGTGGGGACTGCTGTGTGGGCCGGTGGGGACTGCTGTGTGGGCCGGTGGGGACTGCTGTGTGGGCCGGTGGGGACTGCTGTGTGGGCCGGTGGGGACTGCTGTGGGCCGGTGGGGACTGCTGGCGCTAGCTGTGTGTCCTTTGCAGGTGCTGGCCATCCCCATGATACTGAGGAGGAGAAATGTGCTAGTGGGGGCGGAGACAGGTTCAGGGAAGACCCTGTCATATTTGACTCCACTTTTGAGCCTGATTAAAGAAGAGGAAGAGACTGGAGGAGTAGTTGCTAGGCTGCGCCGCCCCCGGGCACTCATTGTTGCTCCATCACGAGTGCTCGCACAGCAGATACTGGTGAGCGCACACACACACACAAAGGTCAGGCACTGCAGATTGACAGTTTCCCTTCTTGCTTGTGCTGCAGTCAGTCACCAAACAGATGTGCCATGTTGTCAAGTTCCGAGCAATTGGGATGATAGGTGGATGTAAAAAGGTGCCAATTAGATTATAGTCCATCATGTGTGGGGTGTGAGGTGTGGGGAGGGTGTGAGTTGTGTGAGGGAGAGTGTGAGATGTGAGGTGGGTGAGGGTGTGAGGTGAGTGTGAGGGAAGATGTGAGGTGAGTGTGAGGGAGAGGGTAGCTATCCAGTGTGCTGTGATTGCCTTGTCCCTTTCCACGTCAGAGGTGGGTGCGTGATGGCTTAGAGCTTCCTGTTGATGTTGCCATAGCAACACCCGATTCCCTTCTACGGTATCGGCACAGTGAGCAGGTCAAGCTAACAGATGTGCGCCACCTTGTCATCGATGAGGCAGACGCAATGTTTGATGAGTCTTTCCGCAACTCCACCCTCAGCATCCTCCAGAGTGTGCAGGTGAGGGGTGTGTGTGTGCGGGTGAGGGGTGTGTGTGCGGGTGAGGAGTGTGCGTGTGCTAGTGAGGGGTGTGTGTGCAGGTGAGGGGTGTGTGTGTGCAAGTGAGGGGTGTGTGTGCGGGTGAGGAGTGTGTGTGTGCAGGTGAGGGGTGTGTGTGCAGGTGAGGAGTGTGTGTGTGCAGGTGAGGGGTGTGTGTGCAGGTAAGGAGTGTGTGTGTGCGGGTGAGGAGTGTGTGTGTGCAGGTGAGGGGTGTGTGTGTGTGTGGGTGAGGGGTGTGTGTGCAGGTGAGGAGTGTGTGTGTGCAGGTAAGGAGTGTGTGTGTGCAGGTGAGGGGTGTGTGTGTGCAGGTGAGGGGTGTGTGTGCAGGTGAGGAGTGTGTGTGTGCAGGTGAGGGGTGTGTGTGCAGGTAAGGAGTGTGTGTGTGCGGGTGAGGAGTGTGTGTGTGCAGGTGAGGGGTGTGTGTGTGTGTGGGTGAGGGGTGTGTGTGCAGGTGAGGAGTGTGTGTGTGCAGGTAAGGAGTGTGTGTGTGCGGGTGAGGAGTGTGTGTGCAGGTGAGGGGTGTGTGTGTGTGTGGGTGAGGGGTGTGTGTGCAGGTGAGGAGTGTGTGTGTGCAGGTAAGGAGTGTGTGTGTGCAGGTGAGGGGTGTGTGTGTGCAGGTGAGGGGTGTGTGTGTGCAGGTGAGGAGTGTGCGTGTGCAGGTGATGGTGTGTGCCCGGAGGTGGAGTGTATGTATGTGGTGCGTTGGATGTGGCCAGATTGTGGGCCCCCTTCCATGACAGGGTAGCAGTATAGAACAGCCAGCTGTGGGACGAGGGGTCCAGGTGACATTAGTGGCAGCCACTCTGTCTCAGGAGCTGCTGAGTGTGGCCAATGAGCATGTCCCAAATTTGAGGAAGGTGACCAGCAAAGACCTACACCGTATCCTGCCGCATGTGGAGCAGGTCTTCCTGGCGGTGGAGGTACATGAGAAGGCAGGTGCGTTCACCAGCTGGGGCTGTGCCGAGCCCTGCCCAAGTGTGCTCTGACCCACTTCACACACAGACCTGCTTCTGAATCTGCTGGCGAGGAAGAAGGGACTAACACAAAGTATGGTGTTTTGTAACACTGTTCCCAGTTGTGACTGGAGTGCTCACTGCCTTGCAGACAGAGGCTTTGATGTTGTCAAATTACACGGTAGTTTACGCCCCGAGGTGAGCTGGGACAGGCCCTCAGTAGTTTTGTGGCTGCACACACTCACAGTTGGTCTTGCATTCAGGAGCGCAAGGAGTGCTTTAAGCGGCTCAGATCTGGAGACTTCAGAGTCCTAGTGTGCACTGATGCAGGCTCTAGAGGCCTGGATATCCCCCAGGTGATCCCCCCTCCCCCCTCGTACTGTGTGTTCTGTCAGCCTGGACCCTGTCGTCATTTTGAGTGTGCTTGTGTGCAGATGGAGTATGTCATCAACTTTGATTTCCCCTTGAGTGTGTTGGATTACCTCCATCGGGCCGGGCGGACAGGTCGTGTTGGAAGCAGGCAGGGATGTCAGGTGGTGTCTCTCATGACTCACCGGAGGGATGTGCGGATGGCGCACAGTCTAAAGGCAAGCGAGTTAGACACGTACGCGTGTGCCTGGGTCACTTTGTCACACTTGCGTTTTTGCAGAATGCTGCGGAATCCAAGTTGAGAGTGCTTCCGGATCCGTAGAACAGTCACGTGATCATTCACAGTCACATGATCATTCACAGTCACGTGATCATCCACAGTCGTACAGCAATGGACGATAAGTGTTCAGTGTTGAATTGCAACTTGTCCCAATGCGGTGCGGGACATCTGTTCAACGGAACTGCCCGTTACAGCCACTCTGCCTACTTGTATATTGACATCGTCCACATTGCGCTGGGCCTTATTTCGTTCGCGTGCTGTCTACTCGTCTTCCTCTCCTACTGGCGCATTCCTCGCATCAAGAGCTCGTCTCAGCTGCCCATCTTGGCCAGGTGAGTCAGCCGGTGACGCTAGTACAAGCATGGGCGCGGTAAAGGGCTCTGACGTGAGCTAGCTGTCTCCCCTCCGCTCCCCTCGTGACCCCACCCTTCCCTCTTGCTGGGACAGGACCTTCATAGATCTGCTGCTGTCCGTGGTGCTGATAGTGTCCTCCATCCCTCCGGGGAAAGGGATCAAACTCCTGGACGAATTCTCAGGACATAATGAAATTGGCTGCAAGATTCTCGGAGCTGTAAACCAGTTTGTGTTCATGGGTGGACTGTCGTGGTATGCAGTGATGGCCCTTGACCTGCACCTCGCCATCCGCAACCCATTCAGGTACGACAGAGTGTGAGCATGTGCAGTGTTAAAGGAAGGCTTGAGATGTTGCCTTGTTGGTGTCGTGGGGGGCTGGAGCTAGATGATGTGAAAATGAATAAATGGTGTGTATGAGATCTGGCGTAAGCAGCACTTTCAGTCAAGGCTCCATTGTGCAGTTTGCCATTCCCTTTCGAGTGCCGTAAGGACAGTCCCATTCATTTGCAGCATATAGTGTATAGCCCTGTTCCATTTTGCTGTAATCCCATCCCCATTGTGCTGTAGTCTCATTCCCATTCCCCTTTGTGTCTATGGACATGCAGAGCTGGTAATAAGTTCAAAGTACCAATTCGGCTGGCAGCATGGGGGATTCCCCTTGTCATGGGCATTGTCTTGCTGGCTCTGTGGAGCTGCAATGGACCAGGTGAGCACTGAAGGGAACTTGTGTGTGTGTGCAGTTGTCCACAACCTACCCCTCCCCCCTCCCCTCCCCCCCCTGTACTGCACAGGACTGTCCATGTTTTATATCTGCTGGATCTCGGTAAAGGATGCGGTGAACTTTGTGATACTCTCTCTTATATTCTACCTTCTACCTCTCATGGCTTTAACATTTGTGTCAGTTGTCACCCTCATCCGGGCACTGCGACTGCTCTTGACCAAACTGCCAGCCAGTAGTGAGACCAGGCGAAAGATTCTCCGCCAGAACAGTGCCTTTGTCCTGGTGGTGGCCATCGAGGCTGCTGCAACATTGTTGCTATTGACTGTGCAGTTGGTGCTCATCTTCACACTCCCTGATACCACTGCCCACCCTAACCGTAACCCAGGGTGCTGTCCTTCCTTTAACGAGTGGTGGCATATTTTGTTGGCTTTGCTGTTTGCCCTGTTCTTCCATGGGACACGTGGCCTGGTCATCTTGATGGTGTGGATGTGCACCAACTCCATCACTTTTAAGGAACTTCGCCACCTCTTTTGCTGTCGCTGCTGCTACTGCAAGACCCACTACTTCCCCCCAAACATCACAACACCTCTTGTCCAGTCAGACAGTGGAGTCAACCGAGCACTGAGGAGAGATGCAATGTACTGCATCAATGTGGGAATCCTGCATGTGATTGACGGTGACATTCAGCGGCAGAAGGAGCAGCAGGGCTGGGACAGCCTGGCCCGTGATGACCTGGGCCTGGTGCTTGGGGACTACCTCTACCAGCAGGAGCGGGAGCAAGGTGATGCCTCCTTGGATGCCTCGCAACGCCAACCAGGGCAGGAGCGTACACTCCCTCTTACTTTGAGCCAGCAAGAAAAGAGGACATTTGATTTCACTGAAGTGGAGCCTGACATTTTCTCTCGGCTGCGGGAGTGCTACCGCACCGACCTGGAACAGTTCCGTGAATCCTTCCACATTCGGGACCTGCAGGACATTGAAAGTAGTGGAATGCTGGAGAAGTTCACAGAGGGCAAGAGTGGGAGCTTCTTCTACTTCACTCATGATTTCCGTTTCATTATTAAAACAGTCACTGACACTGAGGTGGGTACTATGCGGCGAGTTGCTCTGTCATACTTCAAGCACATGAAGGCCAACCCTGACACCTTCCTGCCCCGTTTCTTTGGACTCTACCGCGTCCGGCTGGCTAGGGAGCAGAAGCTCATCAATGTGGTTGTCATGGACAATATCTTCCACACCAGTCGCAAGCTGTGCATGCATCGCAAGTTTGACCTCAAGGGCTCTACCTTGGGCCGGCAAGTGGTTCGAGGCCACCCCTCCTCCCGTGATCGCTACAAGGGCACCCTCAAGGACTTGGACCTGCAGCAGAAGATCTATGTTGGTGCTGACAACAAGGCACGCATAATAGACCAGCTTTGTGCGGACACAGACTTCCTCGAACAGCACCGCATCATGGACTACAGCCTGCTGCTGGGCATTCACCAGCACAGCCCCAACAGTGCCTCCCCACTCTCGCTTGTGGTGAAGGAGGGACAGCAGGGAGGGTTCACTGTGGTTGACGAACTCACCTTTGGTGCAGACTCCAAGACTGCAGAATCCACATTTGGTTGTGAAGGACTGCCTCCCAGCCATTCTTCCCCTGACTCTCCAATGGTCCACACTCCTTGGTTTCGGCAGGACTTTGGTGGTCTGCGGAGCACCGACCTAAACCACCCAGCTGGCCCTGGGGCCTCAGAGGATGACGCAAACACAATTGAGCTCCACACACTGACAAAACTCAATGCAGTCTCGAGCTCTGGAGAGGTACTGGGAGAGACGTACTTCATGGGCATCATTGACATCTTGCAGGAATACAATTGGGTGAAGAGGGCTGAGCATTTGTGGAAGTCTCGCGTTCTCTGTCACAAGCCGTATTCTATCTCGGCCATCAATGAACGTGACTATCGCACGCGATTCATTGACTTCATGAAGGACAAATTTGAGTAGCAGCAGTGCAGTCGCTGTGTGTGTGTGTACAGGCATGGAATTGTATTCAATTTGGTTTACGCGTTTTGACGAATTATCACTTATTGATCTTATTGTGTGTATTGCCATAGTAACAAGCAGTTTGACAAAATGGCCGGTTCACAGGCGTCCGGAATGGTGAAGTCGCACATGGCCCAAGGAACGAGTTTGCCGTCCATTCCCCACGCACGCCACTTCACAAAGTTGGACCCAAAGACAGACAGTGTCGCTGTACCCGAACTGACTATGGCGCAGAGAGGAGGCGCATGCTGGGAAGATTCTGGAGTTGATTTGAGCGCGAGAAAGTTATTCCATAGCGAACGCAATCTGTTTAGCCTTACAACCGATGACAGGCGGATCGTATCTCCCCGGCCGCCATCACCATGCAGGCGGAAGGTTCGTTGAGCGTGCGTGATCAGAGTGTGAGTGCAGTGTAGGCGCCAGCGTCCGAACACTGTGGAATATGGCCTTTTGTCTCTGTATTTACGTACCTTGATGTTAGAACACCGACGTGGTCCGTACGTCCAAGGCAGAACTGGAGCGCCGGGACGCAGCCGCCCGACAGTTGACGGAGGACAATACGCGGCTCTCTAGTCGCGTGCGCCGCCTGGAGCAGGATCTGCGCGCGTTGCACCAGGTGCGTCTTTCTGTAAGATCCTTGCTTGATCATAGGCTGTGTGCATGTGTGCGTGCGTGTACGTGCGAGCGTGTGCGTGTGCGTGCGTGTGTGTGTGTGTGTGTGTGTGTGTGTGTGTGTGCAGGTGGAAGAGGACTACCGCGCAGTAGGGGCCCAGGTGGGCGTGGCCTTAGACTCAGTCTCCACTGAAACTGCCCGGGCAGCCATAGCAGTTGCTGTGACTGATGTGGTGAAGGAAAGAGAAAAGGCACAGCAGAGGGTTTGTTCAGTTCTCAGATGCTGTGTCATGTCATGTCGGTGCGTTGCAGCCAGACATCTGATTTACTACTGCAGCTTTCAGATGTGAATGACCAAGTGACAGCCCTGTCAGGGACCCTGGCTGCCGAGAGGACAAAGGGAGAGGTTGCCAGTGCTGAGCTTGACCAACTGAGGAAGGAGAGAAAGGAAAAAGATAGTATTATGAAGCAACAACAGGTGAGAGGATGATTCAGCTGACATGTATAACCCTACTTGATTTAGTCCTTATGTTCAATGGCCTTACCAGGAGGACCTTCAGGCACTAAGGCAGTCCTCTGCCAGCTTGTCTGCTCAACTGGAGTCATTGCGACATCGGATGGCATCTGCTGAGGAGGCGGGAGGCAGTGCCCCTTGCTCTGTCCCTGTGGCCCTGCAGGAGCTAACCAAACTGCAGGAGGAAGTGGCACGTGGAGCACTGGAAGTGGGGGACCTGGGAGACCGGTTGAGGGCTCAGGAGGAGCAGCTGGAGTTGGCTGTAGACCGTGCAGCCATTTCTCAGGATGCAGTGAGTGCGTATCTTGTGTGGCATACGGCATAGCCATCTTCCAACTGTGTGGTCTTTTCTTTAGCTTACAGAACTACTTGACAGCATGTCAGAGGTACTTGGCTTGCCTGTGGATGAGTCAACACCTAGGGACTGTGTTAGACAGGTTCGTTTGCTCCAAGTACCCCTCCCTCATACAGTGCCCCTCCCTCATACAGTGCCCCTCCCTCATACAGTGCCCCTCCCTCATACAGTACCCCTCCCTCATATAGTGCCCCTCCCTCATATAGTGCCCCTCCCTCATACAGTGCCCCTCCCTCATACAGTGCCCCTCCCTCATACAGTGCCCCTCCCTCATGCAGTGCCCCTCCCTCATACAGTACCCCTCCCTCATACAGTGCCCCTCCCTCATACAGTGCCCCTCCCTCATACAGTGCCCCTCCCTCATACAGTGCCCCTCCCTCATACAGTGCCCCTCCCTCATACAGTGCCCCTCCCTCATACAGTGCCCCTCCCTCATACCGTGCCCCTCCCTCATACAGTGCCCCTCCCTCATACAGTGCCCCTCCCTCATACAGTGCCCCTCCCTCATATACATAGGTGGTTGCACTATGTCAGGAGAACACCGACTTGCGTGCGATTATGAGTGCCCTTGAAGAGGAGAAGGCTGCATGTGAAGCAGGTGCAAAGGCCAATCGTGAGACTATCCTGAGAATGGTGGCTGAAGCCAAAGCGTATGAGACCACTTTGGACAAGATGTCCACTCTGAAGCAGGTACTGTATGTGGCCTTGCTGCACGATGGGTGGTGAGGTGTTGTACACGTGGGCATGGGGCTTCCTTTGTGCAGGAGCGAGATACAGCTGTAGCATGCAAAGTGTCAGTTGAACATGAAAGAGATGAGCTGGTAACTCACCTCAGTCGAGTTAAGGAACAGCTGGCTGCTGCGGAGAGCAGGCTGCAGGAGGAAGGACAGCAAGCAGAGGCAGTGCAAGAAGAATTGCATCAGTTGGAGGAGACACTGGAGAGGCAAAAAGAAGAGGTGGCCACAGCAATGCATCACTGTCTATGCATGCATTGGGTGACTTAATTGATTGCCCTGTCCTTTTCAGTCTTCCTGTTTGATGGCCAAGATCCAGGCAGTGACCCACTGTGGGAGCTCTGAACCAATTGAAGCTTTGCAGGGGCTGGCCATGAAGGCAGATGAATTACAAAGTGTACTTGGTCAAGTGTCTTCTCTGGAGTCCACAGTCAAGTTACAGACACATGAACTGGACAGCATGCGAGGTATAATTGAAGAGAGAGATAAGAGCATAGAAGGAAGCCAAGCTGAGCTGAAGGCTGCTAAAGAGCAGATTGAGGCCTGCAGGGCTGAGGCTGCGCTCATGGAGGCGACTGTGACAGAAGTAAAGCAAGCCCTTCAAGTGGTATGGCACAGTGATGGTGTATTGACTGTCATGCAAGTACTCGTAGATGCTGCTCCCAATAGTGTGTAAGTACTGTTGCCTATGTTTGCCCTTCATGATTTGACTCTATTTTGCTTTCACCTATATCCGTTTCAGCATGTTGAGTTTGGGATGCGCTTGGCAACATGTCTGGGCCTGGATGGAACAGTGTCTGAGCTGCTTACAGGAGAGTTTGCCTGTGATGCTGTCATTACACGAGCACAGCAACTAGTCAGGCAGGAGGTGAGGAGTGGCTCTGAGTGTGCATGAACCCTGCTTCCTGTTCTGTGCCTCCCTTATATATGTACATGTGTCCTGTGTCTTAGACCCAGGCTTTGTTGGAGAAGCAGGCAATGGTGCACAGGCTACAGCAGAGGCTTAAGGTCAGCAGACAGGCCGTTGACAGCAAGGAGCTGCACATCACTGTCCTGCAAAAGAAGATTGCTACATTGCAGGAGAGAATCACCTCATACACTAGCACACAGAGCCGAGTTGACAGCCTGGAGAAGAAGGTGCATTGTGACTTTACTGCTGGGTTCTCCTTACACCTGGCCATCTACTACTGTGTGCTCCCTTGCCCACTTCTCAGCTGAAGATGCGATGCAGTCAAGAGGAGAAGCTACGTGCTGAGCTGGCTCATTGGAACACAGCTGAGCAGGAGCTGAATGAGAAAGAGAGGTGTTTGTTGCAGCTAAAGGTCAGTATGCACCACTGTAGCTCTGTGTGTACAACTGGCGGGTGATGCCACACTAGTTACTGTATTGCTGTGAGGGTGATGGCTGTGGTATGTATTTCATTCTTTGCATGCACTGTTGTTTGTGTGCTTATGTTCCTTGGGGAAGGATGCAGTGAAAGCGCGGGAGGCCACTAATGCAAGTTTGCAAGACACTATAAGACAGTTGAGCAAGGAGCGGGATGCTGCTGTTAAAAAGTTGGATGGTTTGCATGCAAAAGACAGCAAACAGAGGGAGTGTTTGGAGCAGTGCCGTGCCGAGCTGGAGGTGGAGTTGCGGGCGTGCCAGGACAAGCTTGGACAGCTCAAAGCAATACAACAACAGGTTAGTCAGGACAGGCTGTGCATGCACATGTGTACATGTATGTCGGTCGTTTCATCATTGTTGTATTCCGGTATGCAGTATGTGTCTCTGCGAGAAGGCTTGGGCCAGGCCTTGGGGATGAGTCAAGGACAGATGGGCAATGATCAAGTTCTTATAGAAACAGCTGCACAAATATATTTGGCCTTGCAAAGACAGGAGCAGCGTTCACGTGACTTGGAAACAAGCCTGCACCAGCTGGAGCAAGGGTTCATGCTGGGTTTACGGGACACCCTGTCGCAACTCTGCAAACCAGAGACTTAACCATTCTTGTAGTGTACACGTTTTCTGTTCATTCTGTATTGCATTGATAAACTGGTGCCACGTGCAGCCATCCTGCCTATGTACCACGCTAACCGTGAAGTTATGCTCTTGAGGGAGGGTGTTGTGCATGTGAGGGGTATGTGTGTATGACATTGTGGATTACATAACCACATAGGATTGGGTGAATACAATGAATCCATTGTCGACCCAATCCCATGTGGTCACATGACATTGTAGATTGCATAACCACATGGGATTGGGTCAACACAGTGAATCTACTGTTCACCCAATCCCATGTGGTTACATGCATAACCACCATAAGTGTTCGGTACAAATTATAGTCTAAGTAAAAAGTTTATAATGTAAAAATTATATCTATACAAGAAAAGTTTTTGGTGCGGAAAAATTCTTTTGGTACAAGAAACATTTAACCTTCATGAAAATTTATTTGCATGCTAAAAATGTTTAACTGTATAAAAATTTTTGCATACATAAAATGTTTTTTGGAATACTTACAAAATCTTTGATTATTTTGAAAAATGATGGGATAAAAAATAATTTCCCCCCTGTCTTGAATAATTTTTGGTGTACACTAAATCCTGCTGATATCAGGAAATATTGTGGGTTGCAAAAATACTGGGAGCAACAAAAAATGCTAGGAGTTAAAAGGGGTCAACTGCGCACTGTAATGAGCTCAACCACTGTCAGTGATGGAGACGTTTGTCCTTGTATTATGTTATCACATGTTATGTGTAATTTCACCTAGTTTGTTGTAATGTTTCTGCATTGTGCGGGTGCGTGTGTTTGTGAGTGATTGTTGCTGAGCTCCTGTTGAGCTGCCGAGTGTCTGGCCATGCTATTGTTCCTGGTGTTTGCTCTTCCATATTGAAGTGACTATCTGTTTGTCTGGGAGGTCAGAGCGATACCCACAAAATGGTAACAGTACATTGTTTTGTTCTTAGCCCCAAGTCTCAACTGTCACCCAATCCCATCACTGTGTTACAACTGTCATTCTCTCCTGTCACAGTGTCACAACTGTCCCATGAGAAGTGGTGTCAGTCGGCAAGTCCATTGGGTGGGCCACTCGTAGCAGCACTGAGGCATGTTATTGCTCCCTGCGCTGTGAGATCACCCATGGGGACCAGTCCACACCTCCCTACCAGAGTATAGCTATGCAAAAAAGTTTTGGACTCACATGCAGGATGAGCGAGTGGGTGCAGGGGAAGGGGGCATGATCAGTGAAATTGTGTTTGTAGTGCATACAATACAACATGGGAGTAATAAGGAGTGTACAATGAAACCTCCTTATAAAGTACACCATGCCATAAACACAGCCTACGGTGTAAACCATAAGGCATCCAGTGCTACCTGTAGGGCCTGCAGTGCTACACTTATGGCCTCCACTGCCACCCACAGAGCCTTCAGTGCTACTTTAAGGGCCTCCAGCGCTACCCATTTGGCCCTAAGTGCAACCCTTAGGACCCTTGGACCCCTCCAGTGCATCTTGTAGGGGATCCAATGCGTTCTGTTGGGGGTCCAATGCATCCTATAAGGGGTACGGTGTGTTCTGTAAGGGGTCTAGTGCATCCTATAGGGTGTCCAGTGCAACCTGTAGGGTGTCCAGTGCAACCTGTAGGGTGTCCAGTGCATCTTGTAGGGGGTCCAGTGCAGGGGTCTAGTGCGTCCTTTATGGGGTCCAGTTCATCCTGTAGAGGGTCCAGTGCATCTTGTATGGGGTCCAGTACATCCTGTGGGAGTCTGGTGCATCCTACAGGGGAACCCTAAGTGTGCGCCCTATAAGGGGTCCAGTGCAACCCATAGGGGATCCAGTGCAACCCATAAGGGATCCAGTGCATCCTATAAGGGGTCCAGTGCATCCTGTAGGGGGTCCAGCGCATATAGTAGGGGTCCAGTGCATCTTGTAGGGGGTGCAGTGCAATCTATATAGGGTCCAGTGCAACCCATAGGGGGTCCAGTGCGCCCTATAGGGGGACAAGTACCTCCTGTAAGGGGTCCAGTGCATCCTGTAGGAGGTCCAGTGCATCGTGTAAGGGGGCCAGTGCAACCTATAGGGGGTCCAGTGTGTCCAATTGGGGGTCCAGTGCAAGAAATAGCAAGATGAGGCAAAATGAGGCAAGATATTGCAAGATGAGGCAAGAAATAGATTGACCTCATTCTCATATCATCTTGCCTCATCTTGCCTCATCTTGCTATTTCGTGCCTCATATTGCTATATCTTGCCTCATCTTGCCTCATCTTGCTTTATCTTGCTATATCTAGCCTCATCTTGCCTCATCTTGCTTCATCTTGCTATACCTTGCCTCATCTTGCTTCATTTTGCAATATCTTGCCTCATCTTTCTTCATCTTGCAATATCTTGCCTCATCTTGCGTTATCTTACCTAATCTTGCCTCATCTTGCCTCATCTTGCTATATCTTGCCTCATCTTGCTATTTCTTGCCTCATCTTGCCTCATCTTGCTTCAGCTTGCTATATCTTGCCTCATCTTGCCTCATCTTGCTTAATCTTGCTATACCTTGCCCCATCTTGCCTCATCTTGCTATTTCTTGCCTCATCTTGCAATTATCTTGACTCATTTTGCCTCATCTTGCTATTTCTTGCCTCATCTTGCAAGATCTTGCCTCATCTTGCCTCATCTTGGTATTTCTTGCCTCATCTTGCAATATCTTGCCTCATCTTGCTATTTCTTGCCTCATCTTGCCTCATCTTGCTATTTCTTGCCTCATCTTGCAATATCTTGCCTCATCTTGCCTCATCTTGCAATATCTTGCCTCATCTTGCCTCATCTTGCTATTTCTTGCCTCATCTTGCTTCTTGCTATATCTTGCCTCATCTTGTAATATCTTGCTTCATCTTACCTCATCTTGCTTCTTCTTGCTATATCTTGCCTCATCTTACAATATATTGCCTCATTTTGCCTCATCTTGCTATTTCTTGCATTATCTTGCAATATCTTGACTCATTTTGCCTGATCTTGCTATTTCTTGCCTCATCTTGCAAGATCTTGCCTCATCTTGCCTCATCTTGGTATTTCTTGCCTCATCTTGCAATATCTTGCCTCATCTTGCTATTTCTTGCCTCATCTTGCCTCATCTTGCTATTTCTTGCCTCATCTTGCAATATCTTGCCTCATCTTGCCTCATCTTGCTATTTCTTGCCTCATCTTGCCTCATCTTGCTATTTCTTGTCTCATCTTGCAATAACTTGCCTCATCTTGCTATATCTTGCCTCATCTTTCCTCATTTTGCTATTTCTTGCCTCATCTTGCTTCTTCTTGCTATATCTTGCCTCATCTTGCAATATCTTGCCTCATCTTGCCTCATCTTGCTATTTCTTGCCTCATCTTGCTTCTTCTTGCTATATCTTGCCTCAACTTGCTTCTTCTTGCATTTTGCTTCTTGCTATATCTTGCCTCATCTTGCAATAACTTGCCTCATCTTGCCTCATCTTGCTTCTTCTTGCTATATCTTGCCTCATCTTGCAATATCTTGCCTCATCTTGCCTCATCTTGCTATTTCTTGCCTCATCTTGCAATATCTTGACTCATCTTGCCTCATCTTGCTATTTCTTGCCTCATCTTGCATCATCTTGCTATTTCTTGCCTCATCTTGCTTCTTCTTGCTATATCTTGCCTCATCTTGCAATATGTTGCCTCATCTTGCCTCATCTTGCTATTTCTTGCCTCATCTTGCTTCTTGCTATATCTTGCCTCATCTTGCAATATCTTGCCTGATATTGCCTCATCTTGCTTCTTCTTGCTATATCTTACCTCATCTTGCAGTATCTTGCCTCATCTTGCTATATCTTGCCTCATCTTGCCTCATCTTGCTATTTCTTGCTTCATCTTGCAATATCTTGCCTCATCTTGCCTCATCTTGCTTCTTTTTGCTATATATTACCTCATCTTGCAATATCTTTCCTCATCTTGCTTCTTCTTGCTATATCATGCCTCATCTTGCAGTATCTTGCCTCATCTTGCTTAATCTTGCTATATCTTGCCTCATCATGCCTCATCTTGCTATTTCTTGCCTCATCTTGCAATATCTTGACTCATTTTGCCTCATCTTGCTATTTCTTACCTCATCTTACAATATCTTGCCTCATCTTGCCTCATCTTGCTATTTCTTGCCTCTCTTGCCTCATCTTGCTATTTCTTGCCTTATCTTGCTTCTTCTTGCTGTATCTTGCCTCATCTTGCAATATTTTGCCTCATCTTGCCTCATCTTGCTATTTCTTGCCTAATCGTGCTCTTGCTATATCTTGCTTCATCTTGCAATATCTTGCCTCATCTTGCTTCTTCTTGCTATATCTTGCCTCATCTTGCAATATCTTGCCTCATCTTGCTATTTCTTGCCTCATCTTGCAATATCTTGCCTCATCTTGCTATATATTGCCTCATTTTGCAATATCTTGCTATTTCTTGCCTCATCTTGCTATTTCTGTCCTCATCTTGCAATATTTCTGTCCTCATCTTGCAATATCTTGCCTCATCTTGCCTCACCTTGCTATTTCTTGACTCATCTTGCTTCTTCTTGCTATATCTTGTCTCATCTTGCAATATCTTGCTATTTCTTGCCTCATCTTGCAGTATCTTGACTCATTTTGCCTCATCTTGCTATATCTTACCTTATCTTGCAATATCTTGCCTCATCTTGCCTCATCTTGCTATTTATTGCCTCATCTTGCAATATCTTACCTCAATTTGCTATATCTTGCCTCATCTTGCAATATCTTCCTGTTTCTTGCCTCATCTTGCAATATCTTGCCTCATCTTGCCTCATCTTGCTCTTTCTTGCTTCATCTTGTTATTTCTTGCCTCATTTTGCCTCATCTTGCTTCTTCTTGCTATATCTTGCCTCATCTTGCTATTTCTAGCCTCATATTGCCTCATCTTGCTTCATCTTGCTATATCTTGCCTCATCTTGCTTCTTCTTGCTATATCTTGCCTCATCTTGCTATTTCTTGCCTCATCTTGCTTCTTGCTGTATCTTGCCTCATCTTGCATTATCTTGCCTCATCTTGCCTCATTTTGCTTTTTCTTGCCTTATTTTGCCTCATCTTGCTATTTCTTGCCCTATCTTGCCTCATCTTGCTTAATCTTGCTATATCTTGCCTCATTTTGCTTCTTCTTGCTATAGCTTACCTCATCATGCAATATGTTGCCTCATGTTGCCTCATCTTGCTATTTCTTGCCTCATCTTGCCTAATCTTGCTTAATCTTGCTATATCTTGCCTCATCTTACCTAATCTTGCCTCATCTTGCCTCATCTTGCTATTTCTTGCCTTATCTTTTCAATATCTTGCCTCATCTTGCTATATTTTGCCTCATCTTGCTATATCTTGCCTCATCTTGCCTCATCTTGCTTCATCTTGCTATATCTTGCCTCATCTAGCCTCATCTTGCTTGATCTTGCTATATCTCGCCTCATCTTGCCTCATCTTGCTATTTCTTGCCTCATCTTGCAATATCTTGCCTCATCTTGCCTCATCTTGCTATTTCTTGCCTCATTTGACCTCATCTTGCTTCTTCTTGCTATATCTAGCCTCTTTTTGCCTCATCTTGCTAGTTCTTTCCTCATCTTGCAGTATCTTACCTCATCTTGCCTTATCTTGCAATATCTTGCCTCATCTTGCCTCATCTTGCAATATCTAGCCTCATCTTGCCTCATCTTGCTATATCTTTCCTCATCTTGACTCATCTTGCTTAATCTTGCTTCAACTTGCTATATCTTTCCTCATCTTACCTCATCTTGCTTCATCTTCCCTCATCTTGCCTCATCTTGCCTCATCTTGCGTCATCTTGCAATATCTTGCCTCATCTTGCCGCATCTTGCTATTTCTTGCCTCATCTTGCTAACTTGCTTCTTCTTGCATTTTGCTTCTTGCTATATCTTGCCTCATCTTGCAATAACTTGCCTCATCTTGCCTCATCTTGCCTCATCTTGCAATATCTTGCCTCATCTTGACTCATCTTGACTCATCTTGCTTCATCTTGCTATATCTTACTAAATCTTGCTTCATCTTGCTTCATCTTGCTTCATCTTTCTATATCTTACCTCATCTTGCCTCATCTTGCTTCATCTTTCTATATCTTTCCTCATCTTGCCTCACCTTGCTTCATTTTGCTTCAACTTGCTATATCTTTCCTCATCTTACCTCATCTTGCTTCATCTTGCTATATCTTGCCTCATCTTGCCTCATCTTGCTTCATCTTGCTACATCTCGCCTCATCTTTCTTTGCCTTGCAATATCTTGCCTCATCTTGCTTCTTCTTGCTGTATCTTGCCTCATCTTGCCTCATCTTGCTATTTCTTGCCTCATCTTGCCTAACCTTGCTTAATCTTGCTGTATCTTGCCTCATATTGCTTCTTCTTGCTATATCTTGCCTCATCTTGCAATATCTTGCCTCATCTTGCCTCAACTTGCTATGTCTTGCCTCATCTAGCCTCATCTTGCTTAATCTTGCTATATCTTGCCTCATCTTGCCTCATCTTGCCTGATCTTGCTATTTCTTGCCTCATCTTGCTATTTCTTGCCTCATATTGCCTTATCTTGCTTCATCTTGCTGTATCTTGCCTCATCTTGCCTCATCTTGCTTAATCTTGCCATATCTTGCCTCATCTTGCCTTATCTTGCTATTTCTTGCCTCATCTTGCAATATCTTGCCTCATCTTGCCTCATCTTCCTATTTCTTGCCTCATCTTTCTTCTTCTTGCTATATCTTGCCTCATCTTGCAATATCTTGCCTCATCTTGCTATTTCTTGCCTCATCTTGCTTCTTGCTATATCTTGCCTCTTCTTGCAATATCTTGCCTCATCTTGCCTCATCTTGCTATTTCTTGCCTCATCTTGTAATATCTTGCCTCAGCTTGCTATATCTTGCTATTTCTTGCCTCATCTTGCTTCTTCTTGCTATATCTTGCCTTATCTTGCTTCTTCTTGCCTCATCTTGCCTAATCTTGCTATTTCTTGCCTCATCTTGCAATATCTTGCCTCATCTTGCCACATCTTGCTATTTCTTGCCTCATCTTGCTTCTTCTTGCTATATCTTGCCTCATCTTGCTTCTTCGTGCTATATCTTGCCTCATCTTGCTTCTTCTTGCTTCATCTTGCCTCATCTTGCTATTTCTTGCCTCATCTTGCAATATCTTGCCTCATCTTGCTTCTTCTTGCTATATCTTGCCTCATCTCTCGATATCTTGCCTCATCTTGCCTCATCTTGCTTCTTGCTATATCTTGCCTCATCTTGCAATATCTTGCCTCATCTTGCCTCATCTTGCTATTTCTAGCCTCATCTAGCCTCATCTTGCTTCATCTTGCTCTATCATGCCTCATCTTCCCTCATCTTGCTTAATCTTGGTATATCTTGCCTCATCTTGCCTCATCTTTCTATTTCCTGCCTTATCTTGCAATATCTTGACTCATTTTGCATGATCTTGCTATTTCTTGCCTCATCTTGCAATATCTTGCCTCATCTTGCCTCATCTTGCTATTTCTTGCCTCATATTGCCTCATCTTGCTATTTCTTGCCTCATCTTGCTTTTTCTTGCTATATCTTGCCTCATCTTGCAATATCTTGCCTCATCTTGCCTCATCTTGCTATTTCTTGCCTCATCTTGCTTCTTGCTATATCTTGCCTCATCTTGCAGTATCTTGCCTCATCTTGCCTCATCTTGCTTCTTCTTTCTATATCTTGCCTCATTTAGCAATATCTTGTCTCATCTTGCTATTTCTTGCCTCATCTTGCAATATCTTGCCTCATCTTGCTATATCTTGCCTCATCTTGCAATATCTTGCTATTTCTTGCCTTATCTTGCAATATCTTGCGTCATCTTGCCTCATCTTGCTATTTCTTGCCTCATCTTGCTTCTTCTTGCTTTATCTTGCCTCAACTTGCAATATTTTGCCTCATCTTGCCTCATCTTGCTATTTCTTGCCTCATCTTTCTTCTTCTTGCTATATCTTGCCTCATCTTGCAATATCTTGCCTCATCTTGCCTCATCTTGCTATTTCTTGCCTCATCTTGCTTCTTGCTATATCTTGCCTCATCTTGCTTCTTCTTGCTATATCTAGCCTCATCTTGCTTCTTCTTGCCTCATCTTGCCTCATCTTGCTATTTCTTGCCTCATCTTGCAATATCTTGCCTCATCTTGCTTCTTCTTGCTATATCTTGCCTCATCTTGCAATATCTGCCTCATCTTACCTCATCTTGCTATTTCTTGCCTCATCTGGCCTCATCTTGCTTCATCTTGCAGTATCTTGCCTTATCTTGCTTCTTCTTGCTATATCTTGCTTCATCTTGCAATATTTTGCCTCATCTTGCCTCATCTTGCTGTTTCTTGCCTTATCTAGCCTCATCTTGCTTAATCTTGCTATATCTTGCCTCATCTTACCTCATCTTGCCTCATCTTGCCTCATCTTGCTATTTCTTGCCTCATCTTGCCTCATCTTGCTTCATCATGCTATCTATGTCTTGCCTCATCTTCCCTCATCTTGCTTCTTCTTGCTATATCTTGCCTCATCTCTCAATATCTTGCCTCATCTTGCCTCATCTTGCTTCTTCTTGCTATATCTTGCCTCATCTCTCAATATCTTGCCTCATCTGGCCTCATCTTGCTAATTCTAGCCTCATCTTGCCTCATCTTGCTTCATCTTGCTCTATCATGCCTCATCTTCCCTCATCTTGTTTAATCTTGGTTTATCTTGCCTCATCTTGCCTCATCTTTCTATTTCCTGCCTCATCTTGCTTTTTCTTGCTATATCTTGCCTCATCTTGCAATATCTTGCCTCATCTTGCCTCATCTTGCTATTTCTTGCCTCATCTTGCTTTTTCTTGCTATATCTTGCCTCATCTTGCAATATCTTGCCTCATCTTGCCTCATCTTGCTATTTCTTGCCTCATCTTGCTTCTTCCTTAATCTTGCCTCATCTTGCCTCATCTTGCTTCTTCTTTCTATATCTTGCCTCATCTTGCAATATCTTGCCTCATCTTGCTATTTCTTGCCTCATCTTGCAATATCTTGCCTCATCTTGCTATATCTTGCCTCATCTTGCAATATCTTGCTATTTCTTGCCTCATCTTGCAATATCTTGCCTCATCTTGCCTCATCTTGCTATTTCTTGCCTCATCTTGCTTCTTCTTGCTATATCTTGCCTGAACTTGCAATATTTTGCCTCATCTTGCCTCATCTTGCTATTTCTTGCCTCATCTTTCTTCTTCTTGCTATATCTTGCCTCATCTTGCTTCTTCTTGCTTTTTCTTGCCTCAACTTGCAATATCTTGCCTCATCTTGCCTCATCTTACTATTTCTTGCCTCGTCTTTCTTCTTCTTGCTCTGTCATGCCTTTGCATGTGGGTTATGTCCTAAGTAAACAATGCGGGCCGATTTTTGTCCTTCGTATTCTTTGCTCTTTATCCTGCAGATAGAATCTGCACAAAACAAGCTGTATATGTAATTGAAGCTGCATTCTTGTACTTCAATTCTGCGCAACAAGATTTTCTCTGACGGCTTCCTTGACGAAGACTCGCTGCCGACAAGAGTACCTATGAAAACGCAGAAAATCGCCGATCGACTTCGTGGGAGAGGCTAAAAGCAAATGAAATTACACAGAACTGTGCACAATTACATCATCGAAGTTTTCCATGTGACCGCTTTTGATAAACCCATCTGGTGCAGAGTTACATCGCGAAAACTAAATCTTCCTTAATCTTGCTATATCTTGCCTCATCTTGCCTTATCTTGCTATTTCTTGCCTCATCTTGCAATATCTTGACTCATTTTGCCTCATCTTACTATATCTTGTCTCATCTTGCAATATCTTGCCTCATCTTGCTATTTCTTGCCTCATCTTGCCTCATCTTGCTTCATCTTGCCTCATCTTGCTATATCTTGCCTCGTCTTGCCTCATCTTGCTTCATCTTGCTATATCTTGCCTCATCTTTCTTCATCTTGCTATTGCTTGCCTCGTCTTGCCTCATCTTACCTAATCTTGCCTCATCTTTCTGCATCTTGCTTTATCTTGCCTCATCTTGCAATATCTAACCTCATCTTGCCTCATCTTGCTTCATCTTGCTATATCTTGCCTCATCTTGCTATATCTTGCCTCATCTTGCCTCATCTTGCTTCATCTTGCTATATCTTGCCTCGTCTTGCCTCATCTTGCTTCATCTTGCTATATCTTGCCTCATCTTGCTTCATCTTGCTATTTCTTGCCTCGTCTTGCCTCACTTACCTAATCTTGCCTCATATTGCCTCATCTTGCTATTTCTTGCCTCATCTTGCAATATCTTGCCTCATCTTGCTATTTCTTGCCTCATCTTGCTTCATCTTGCTATATCTTGCCTCATCTTGCTTCATCTTGCTATTTCTTCCCTCGTCTTGCCTCATCTTACCTAATCTTGCCTCATCTTTCTGCATCTTGCTTTATCTTGCCTCATCTTGCAATATCTAACCTCATCTTGCGTCATCTTGCTATTTCTTGCCTCATCTTGCCTCATCTTGCTATATCTTGCCTCGTCTGTACGATATGTCGACGACCGGTGGACGATTCTGTTCACTGGCAACGTGCCAAGACTGATATCATTATACAGAACACGTGCATAAGACAGTTACAAGACAAAGACCATTGTTAGAGGAATAGTAACTACATACAGAATAGCTAGCATTTAACACAACCATAATAGTAAAGCACTATATCTAGTAACAATCAGTAGTTGGCAGTGTCTAAGTGATAATCACAGCCAGTATACCACATCGTCTTGCCTCATCTTGCTTCATCTTGCTATATCTTGCCTCATCTTGCTTCATCTTGCTATTTCTTGCCTCGTCTTGCCTCATCTTACATAATCTTGCCTCATCTTGCCTCATCTTGCTATTTCTTGCCTCATCTTGCAATATCTTGCCTCATCTTGCTATTTCTTGCCTCATTTGCCTCATCTTACCTAATCTTGCCTCATCTTCCTTCATCTTGCTAAGTCTTGCCTCATCTTGCAATATCTTGCCTCATCTTGCTATATCTTGCCTCATCTTGCTATTTCTTTCCTCATCTTGCCTCATCTTGCTTCATCTTGCTATATCTTGCCTCATCTTGCTTAATCTTGCTATATCTTGCCTCATCTTGCCTCATCTTGTTATTTCTTGCCTCATCTTGCAATATCTTGCATCATCTTCCTCATCTTACTATTTCTTGCCTCATCTTGCAATATGTTGCCTCATCTTGCTATATCTTGCCTCATCTTGTTATTTCTTGCCTCATCTTGCCTCATCTTGCTTCATCTTGCTATATCTTGCCTCATCTTGCTTAATCTTGCTATATCTTGCCTCATCTTGCTTAATCTTGCTATATCTTGCCTCATCTTTCCTCATCTTACTATTATATGCCTCATCTTGCAATATCTTGACTCATTTTGCCTCATCTTGCTATATCTTGTCTTATCTTGTAATATCTTGCCTCATCTTGCCACATCTTGCAATTTCTTGCCTCATCTTGCAATATCTTGCCTCATCTTGCTTCATCTTGCTATATCTTGCCTCATCTTGCTTCATCTTGCTATATATTACCTCATGTTGCCTCATCTTGCAATATCTTGCCTCATCTTGCCTCATCTTGCTTAATCTTGCTATATCTTGCCTCATCTTGACTCATCTTGCTATTTCTTGCCTCATCTTGCAATATCTTGCCTCATCTTGCTTAATCTTGCTATATCTTGCCTCATTTTGTCTCATCTTGCAATATCTTGCCTCATCTTCCTCATCTTGCTATTTCTTGCCTCATCTTGCAATATCTTGCATCATCTTCCTCATCTTACTATTTCTTACCTCATCTTGCAATATGTTGCCTCATCTTGCCTCATCTTGCTTAATCTTGCTATATCTTGCCTCATCTTGCCTCATCTTGCTATTATTGCCTCATCTTGCAATATCTTGACTCATTTTGCCTCATCTTGCAATTTCTTGCCTCATCTTGCAATATCTTGCCTCATCTTGCTTCATCTTGCTAAATCTTGCCTCATCTTGCTTCATCTTGCTATATCTTACCTCATGTTGCCTCATCTTGCAATATCTTGCCTCATCTTGCCTCATCTTGCTTAATCTTGCTATATCTTGCCTCATCTTGCCTCATCTTACAATATCTTGACTCATCTTGCTATTTCTTTGCTCATCTTGCCTCATCTTGCTTCATCTTGCTATGTCTTGCCTCATCTTGCTTAACCTTGTTATATCTTGCCTCATCTTGTCTCATCTTGTTATTTCTTGCCTCATCTTGCAGTATCTTGCCTCATCTTCCTCATCTTGCTATTCCTTGCCTCATCTTGCAATATCTTGCCTCATCTTGCTATATCTTGCCTCATCTTGCTATTTCTTGCCTCATCTTGCCTCATCTTGCTTCATCTTGCTATATCTTGCCTCATCTTGCTTAATCTTGCTATATCTTGCCTCATCTTGCTTCATCTTGGTATTTCTTGCCTCATCTTGCAATATCTTGCATCATCTTCCACATCTTGCTATTTCTTACCTCATCTTGCTTCATCTTGCTATATCTTGCCTCATCTTGCCTCATCTTGCTTAATCTTGCTATATCTTGCCTCATCTTTCCTCATCTTGCTTCATCTTGCTATATCTTGCCTCATCTTGCTTAATCTTGCTATATCTTGCCTCATCTTGCTTCATCTTGGTATTTCTTGCCTCATCTTGCAATATCTTGCATCATCTTCCTCATCTTGCTATTTCTTGCCTCATCTTGCTTCATCTTGCTATATCTTGCCTCATCTTGCCTCATCTTGCTTAATCTTGCTATATCTTGCCTCATCTTTCCTCATCTTGCTATTATTGCCTCATCTTGCAATATCTTGACTCATTTTGCCTCATCTTGCTATATCTTGTCTTATCTTGTAATATCTTGCCTCATCTTGCCTCATCTTGCAATTTCTTGACTCATCTTGCAATATCTTGCCTCATCTTGCTTCATCTTGCTATATCTTGCCTGATCTTGCTTGATCTTGCTATATCTTACCTCATGTTGCCTCATCTTGCAATATCTTGCCTCATCTTGCCTCATCCTGCTTAATCTTGCTATATCTTGCTTCATCTTGACTCATCTTGCTATTTCTTGCCTCATCTTGCAATATCTTGACTCATCTTGCTATTTCTTTGCTCATCTTGCCTCATCTTGCTTAATCTTGCTATATCTTGCCTCATCTTGCTATTTCTTGCCTCAACCTGCCTCATCTTGCTTCATCTTGCTATATATATATTGCCTCATCTTGCCTCATCTTGCTTAATCTTGCAATATCTTGCCTCATCTTGCCTCATCTTGCTATTATTGCCTCATC
Organism: Ianthella basta; assembly: GCA_964019415.1. NCBI lineage: Eukaryota > Metazoa > Porifera > Demospongiae > Verongiida > Ianthellidae > Ianthella > Ianthella basta. Next base: position 6,525,804 of record OZ025887.1, read on the forward strand.
TTGCAATATCTTGACTCATTTTGCCTCATCTTGCTATATCTTGTCTTATCTAATAATATCTTGCCTCATCTTGCCTCATCTTGCCTCATCTTCCTTAATCTTGCTATATCTTGCCTCATCTTGCCTTATCTTGCTATTTCTTGCCTCATCTTGCAATATCTTGACTCATTTTGCCTCATCTTACTATATCTTGTCTCATCTTGCAATATCTTGCCTCATCTTGCTATTTCTTGCCTCATCTTGCCTCATCTTGCTTCATCTTGCCTCATCTTGCTTAATCTTGCTATATCTTGCCTCATCTTGACTCATCTTGCTATTTCTTTCCTCATCTTGCCTCATCTTGCCTCATCTTGCTTCATCTTGCCTCATCTTGCTTAATCTTGCTATATCTTGCCTCATCTTGACTCATCTTGCTATTTCTTTCCTCATCTTGCCTCATCTTGTCTCATCTTGTTATTTCTTGCCTCATCTTGCAATATCTTGCCTCATCTTCCTCATCTTGCTATTTCTTGCCTCATCTTGCAATGTCTTGCCACATCTTGCTATATCTTGCCTCATCTTGCTATTTCTTGCCTCATCTTGCCTCATCTTACTTCATCTTGCTATATCTTGCCTCATCTTGCCTCATCTTCCTTAATCTTGCTATATCTTGCCTCATCGTGCCTTATCTTGCTATTTCTTGCCTTATCTTGCAATATCTTGACTCATTTAGCCTCATCTTATTATATCTTGTCTCATCTTGCAATATCTTGCCTCATCTTGCCTCATCTTGCTATTTCTTGCCTTATCTTGCCTCATCTTGCCTCATCTTGCCTCATCTTGCTTCATCTTGCTATATCTTGCCTCATCTTGCTTCATCTTGCTATATCTTCCATCGTCTTGCAATATCTTGCCTCATCTTTCTTCGTCTTGCAATATCTTGACTCATCTTGCCTCATCTTACCTAATCTTGCCTCATCTTGCCTCATCTTGCTATATCTTGCCTCATCTTGCAATATCTTGCCTCATCTTGCCTTATCTTGCTATTTCTTGCCTCATCTTGCAATATCTTGACTCATTTTGCCTCATCTTACTATATCTTGTCTCATCTTGCAATATCTTGCCTCATCTTGCTATTTCTTGCCTCATCTTGCCTCATCTTGCTTCATCTTGCCTCATCTTGCTATATCTTGCCTCGTGTTGCCTCATCTTGCTTCATCTTGCTATATCTTGCCTCATCTTTTTTCATCTTGCTATTGCTTGCCTCGTCTTGCCTCATCTTGCTTCATCTTGCCTCATCTTGCTATATCTTGCCTCGTGTTGCCTCATCTTGCTTCATCTTGCTATATCTTGCCTCATCTTTCTTCATCTTGCTATTGCTTGCCTCGTCTTGCCTCATCTTACCTAATCTTGCCTCATCTTTCTGCATCTTGCTTTATCTTGCCTCATCTTGCAATATCTAACCTCATCTTGCCTCATCTTGCTTCATCTTGCTATATCTTGCCTCATCTTGCTATATCTTGCCTCATCTTGCCTCATCTTGCTATATCTTGCCTCATCTTGCCTCATCTGGCTTCATCATGCTATATCTTGCCTCATCTTCCCTCATCTTGCTTAATCTTTCTATATCTAGCCTCATCTTGCCTCACAGGGCCGTCGGAGGCAATTTAGAAGTGGTAAGGCCATTGGGTGTAGGATCCAAAATGTTGCGAGCGGAGCGAGCGAAAAATTTTTTTTAGCTACTTTTAATTATCATACACATGCTTGCTGCAGATCTGTGCCTCAAGAATGGTGATGCCTTTGCTAGCCCAGCATGCACTCTCGATCAGTCAGTAAATCGTTTTAAGAGGGTTGCATAGATTTCACAATAAATCATGTACTTGTTTTGCATGCATTGTCTGTACACAGTATATAATGAATGAAGCCATATCAATATTTCCACAGGTTAGCAGTTCCTGAAAACCTGCGCAAGGCTGATGAGGCTTGTCACCTATTGTCGGCGTTCTTAGGTCCACGTGCTTCGACGATGAGGCCATTTTGAACTGTTACATCACCATTAAGAGTATAGCAATTCGCTGACGTGTGGTGCTACAAGCCATGCTTCGTAGCGCCAGGTGATGTGGGTCTATTGGTGCGAGAAAACGATTGCCTACGTACGCGCTGCTGGCCTCCATCTTTATTACGTTTCGAATCGATTACGTAACAAAACATGGCGGAAGAAAGGAGCGTGCTCGCAAATCGTGAAGTATTGGGCCCTACTTGATATCTCCGGTTTCATTGCATCTGCTAACAACCTAAGATCATTGCTTCTTCGTTTCCTCAACGGTTAGTTAGGGTAGGGTAGGGGTTATCTGGTTTAGTAGCTAAAAACACTGCTTTTGAAAATTAAAAAAACTGCTAGCTGTTCAAAAAGTGGTACGGCCATGGCCGTACCGGCCGTACCGCCTCCGACGGCCCTACCTCATCTTTCTATTTCCTGCCTCATCTTGCAATATCTTGACTCATTTTGCCTCATCTTGCTATTTCTTGCCTCATATTGCAATATCTTGCCTCATCTTGCCTCATCTTGCTATTTCTTGCTTTATCTTGCCTCCTCTTGCTATTTCTTGCCTCATCTTGCCTCATCTTGCCTCATCTTGCAATATCTTGCCTCATCTTGCTTAATCTTGCTATATCTTGCCTCATCTTGACTCATCTTGCTATTTCTTGCCTCATCTTACAATATCTTGACTCATCTTGCTATTACTTTGCTCATCTTGCCTCATCTTGCTTCATCTTGCTATGTCTTGCCTCATCTTGCTTAACCTTGTTATATCTTGCCTCATCTTGTCTCATCTTGTTATTTCTTGCCTCATCTTGCAGTATTTTGCCTCATATTCCTCATCTTGCTATTCCTTGCCTCATCTTGCAATATCTTGCCTCATCTTGCTATATCTTGCCTCATCTTGCTATTTCTTGCCTCATCTTGCCTCATCTTGCTTCATCTTGCTATATCTTGCCTCATCTTGCTTAATCTTGCTATATCTTGCCTCATCTTGCTTCATCTTGGTATTTCTTGCCTCATCTTGCAATATGTTGCCTCACCTTGCTATATCTTGCCTCATCTTGCTATTTCTTGCCTCATCTTGCTTCATCTTGCTATATCTTGCCTCATCTTGCCTCATCTTGCTTAATCTTACCTTGTCATATCTTGCCTCATCTTGCTTAATCTTGCTATATCTTGCCTCATCTTGAGGCAAGAAATAGCAAGATGAGGCAAGATATAGCAAGATTTGGCAAGATATGACAAGGTAAGATTAAGCAAGATTTGGCAAGATATGAAAAAGTAAGATTAGGCAAGATTTGGCAAGATATTGCATGGTAAGATTTGGCAAGATATGCCAAGGTAAGATTTGGCAAGATTTGGCAAGATATGACAAGGTAATATTTGGCAAGATTTGGTAAGATATGACAAGGTAAGAATTGGAAAGATTTGGCAAGATATGAAGGTAAGATTAAGCAAGATTTGGTAAGATATGACAAGGTAAGAATTGGAAAGATTTGGCAAGATATGACAAGGTAAGATTTGGCAAGATTTGGCCAGATATGACAAGGTAAGATTAAGCAAGATTTAGCAAGATATGAAAAAGTAAGATTAGGCAAGATTTGGCAAGATATGACAGGGTAAGATTTGGCAAGATTTGGCAAGATATGACAAGGTAAGATTTGGCAAGATTTGGCAAGATATGACAAGGTAAGATTAGGCAAGATTTGGCAAGATATGACAAGGTAAGATTTGGCAAGATTTGGTAAGAAATGACAAGGTAAGATTAAGCAAGATTTGGCAAGATATGACAAGGTAAGATTTGGCAAGATATGACAAGGTAAGATTAGTCAAGATTTGGCAAGATATGAAAAAGTAAGAATAGGCAAGATTTGGCAAGATATGACAACTTAATTTGGCAAGATATGACAAGGTAAGATCAGGCAAGATTTGGCAAGATATGACAAGGTAAGATTAGGCAAGATTAGGCAATATATGACAAGGTAAGATTTGGCAAGATTTGGCAAGATATGACAAAGTAAGATTCGGCAAGATTTGGCAAGATATGCCAAGGTAAGATTTGGCAAGATTAGGCAAGATATGACAGGGTAAGATTAGGCAAGATTTGGTAAGATATGCCAAGGTAAGATTTGGCAAGATTTGGCAAGATATGAAGGTAAGATTTGGCAAGATTTGGCAAGATATGACAAGATTAGATTTGGCAAGATTTGGCAAGATATGACAAGGTAAGATTAAGCAAGATTTGGTAAGATATGACAAGGTAAGATGAGGCAAGATTTGGCAAGATATGAAGGTAAGATTTGGCAAGATTTGGCAAGATATGACAAGATTAGATTTGGCAAGATTTGGTAAGATATGACAAGGTAAGATTAAGCAAGATTTGGTAAGATATGACAAGGTAAGATGAGGCAAGATTTGGCAAGATATGACAAGGTAAGATTTGGCAAGATTTGGCAAGATATGACAAGGTAAGATTAAGCAAGATTTGGCAAGATATGAAAAAGTAAGATGAGGCAAGATTTGGCAAGATATTACATGATAAGATTTGGCAAGATTTGGCAAGATTAGGCAAGATATGACAAGGTAAGATTAGGCAAGATTTGGCAAGATATGACAAGGTAAGATTTGGCAAGATTTGGCAAGATATGACAAGGTAATATTTGGCAAGATTTGGCTAGATATGTCAAGGTAAGATTAAGCAAGATTAGGTAAGATATGACAAGGTAAGTTTAGGCAAGATTTGGTAAGATATGAAGGTAAGATTTGGCAAGAGTAGGCAAGATATGACAAGGTAAAATTTGGCAAGATTTGGCAAGATTTGGCGAGATATGACAAAGTAAGATTTGGTAAGATTTGGCAAGATATGACAAGGTAAGATTAAGCAAGATTTGGCAAGATATGAAAAAGTAAGATTAGGCAAGATTTGGCAAGATTGATAAGTTAAAGGTAAGACTTGGCAAGATTTGGCAAGATATGACAAGGTAAGATCAGGCAAGATATGACAAGGTAAGATTTGGCAAGATTAGGCAAGACATGACAAGGTAATATTTGGTAAGATTTGGCAAGATTTGGCAAGATATGAAGGAAAGATTAAAAGCAAGATTTGGTAAGATATGACAAGGTAAGAATTGGAAAGATTTGGCAAGATATGACAAGGTAAGATTAAGCAAGATTTGGCAAGATATGACAAGGTAAGATTAAGCAAGATTTGGCAAGATATGAAAAAGTAAGATTAGGCAAGATTTGGCAAAGTATGACATGGTAAGATTTGGCAAGATTTGGTAAGATATGACAAGGTAAGATTTGGCAAGATTTGGCAAGATATGACAAGGTAAGATTAGGCAAAATTTGGCAAGATATGACAATGTAAGATTTGGCAAGATTTGGCGAGATATGACAAGGTAAGATTTGGCAAGATTTGGCAAGATATGACAAGGTAAGATTAGTCAAGATTTGGCAAGATATGAAAAAGTAAGAATAGGCAAGATTTGGCAAAATATGACAACTTAAAGGTAAGGCTTGGCAAGATTTGGCAAGATATGACATGGTAAGATCAGGCAAGATTTGGCAAGATATGACAAGGTAAGATTTGGCAAGTTTAGGCAAGATATGACAAGGTAAGATTTGGCAAGATTTGGCAAGATATGACAAGGTAAGATTCGGCAAGATTTGGCAAGATATGACAAGGTAATATTTGGCAAGATTTGGCAAGATATGACAAGGTAAGATTTGGCAAGATTTGGCAAGATTTGGCGAGATATGACAAAGTAAGATTTGGCAAGATTTGGCAAGATATCACAAGGTAAGATTAAGCAAGATTTGGCTAGATATGAAAAAGTAAGATTAAGCAAGATTTGGCAAGATATTACATGGTAAGATTTGGCAAGATTTGGCAAGATATGACAAGGTAAGATTTGACAAGATTAGGCAAGATATGACAAGGTAAGATTAGGCAAGATTTGGTAAGATATGCCAAGGTATGATTTGGCAAGATTTGGCAAGATATGACAAGGTAATATTTGGCAAGATTTGGCAAGATATGACAAAATAAGATTTGGAAAGATTTGGCAAATATGACAAGGTAAGGTTAAGCAAGATTTGGCAAGATATGACAAGGTAAGATTTGGCAAGATTTGGCAAGATATGACAAGGTAAGATTTGGCAAGATTTGGCAAGATATGACAAGGTAAGATTAAGCAAGATTTGGCAAGATATGAAAAAGTAAGATTAGGCAAGATTTGGCCAGAAATTACATGGTAAGATTTGGCAAGATTTGGCAAGATATGACAAGGTAAGATTTGGCAAGATTTGGCAAGATATGACAAGGTAAGATTAGGCAAGATTTGGCAAGATATGACAAGGTAATATTTGGTAAGATTTGGCAAGAAATGACAAGGTAAGATTAAGCAAGTCTAGGCAAGATATGACAAGGTAAGTTTAGGCAAAATTTGGTAAGATATGAAGGTAAGATTTGGCAAGAGTAGGCAAGATATGACAAGGTAAGATTTGGCAAGATTTGGCAAGATTTGGCAAGATATGAAAAAGTAAGATTAGGCAAGATTTGGCAAGATATTACATGGTAAGATTTGGCAAGATTTGGCAAGATATGACAAGATTTGGCAAGATTAGGCAAGATATAAGATAAGATTAGGCAAGATTTGGCAAGATATGACATGGTAAGATTAGGCAAGATTTGGCAAGATATGACAAGGTAATATTTGGCAAGATTTGGCAAGATATGACAAGGTAAGATTAAGCAAGATTAGGTAAGATATGACAAGGTAAGTTTAGGCAAGATTTGGTAAGATATGAAGGTAAGATTTGGCAAGAGAAGGCAAGACATGACAAGATAAGATTTGGCAAGATTTGGCAAGATTTGGCGAGATATGACAAAGTAAGATTTGGTAAGATTTGGCAAGATATGACAAAGGTAAGATTAGGCAAGATTTGGCAAGATATGATAAGTTAAAGGTAAGACTTGGCAAGATTTGGCAAGATATGACAAGGTAAGACCAGGCAAGATTTGGCAAGATATGACAAGGTAAGATTTGGCAAGATTAGGCAAGATATGACAAGGTAAGATCAGGCAAGATTTGGCAAGATATGACAAGGTAAGATTTGGCAAGATTAGGCAAGATATGACAAGGTAATATTTGGTAAGATTTGGCAAGATTTGGCAAGATATGAAGGAAAGATTAAAAGCAAGATTTGGTAAGATATGACAAGGTAAGAATTGGAAAGATTTGGCAAGATATGACAAGGTAAGATTTGGCAAGATTTGGCAAGATATGACAAGATAAGATTTGGCAAGATTTGGCAAGATTTGGCGAGATATGACAAAGTAAGATTTGGTAAGATTTGGCAAGATATGAAAAAGTAAGATTAGGCAAGATTTGGCAAGATATGATAAGTTAAAGGTAAGACTTGGTAAGATTTGGCAAGATATGACAAGGTAAGATCAGGCAAGATTTGGCAAGATATGACAAGGTAAGATTTGGCAAGATTAGGCAAGATATGACAAGGTAAGATTTGGCAAGATTAGGCAAGATATGACAAGGTAATATTTGGTAAGATTTGGCAAGATTTGGCAAGATATGAAGGAAAGATTAAAAGCAAGATTTGGTAAGATATGACAAGGTAAGAATTGGAAAGATTTGGCAAGATATGACAAGGTAAGATTTGGCAAGATTTGGCAAGATATGACAAGGTAAGATTAAGCAAGATTTGGCAAGATATGAAAAAGTAAGATTAGGCAGGATTTGGCAAAATATGACATGGTAAGATTTGGCAAGATTTGGTAAGATATGACAAGGTAAGATTTGGCAAGATTTGGCGAGATATGACAAGGTAAGATTAGGCAAGATTTGGCAAGATATGACAATGTAAGATTTGGCAAGATTTGGCGAGATATGACAAGGTAAGATTTGGCAAGATTTGGCAAGATATGACAAGGTAAGATTAGTCAAGGTTTGGCAAGATATGAAAAAGTAAGAATAGGCAAGATTTGGCAAAATATGACAACTTAAAGGTAAGGCTTGGCAAGATTTGGCAAGATATGACATGGTAAGATCAGGCAAGATTTGGCAAGATATGACAAGGTAAGATTTGGCAAGTTAAGTCAAGATATGACAAGGTAAGATTTGGGAAGATTTGGCAAGATATGACAAGGTAAGATTCGGCAAGATTTGGCAAGATATGACAAGGTAAGATTTGGCAAGATTAGGCAAGATATGACAAGGTAAGATCAGGCAAGATTTGGCAAGATATGACAAGGTAAGATTTGGCAAGATTTGGCAAGATATGACAAGGTAAGATCAGGCAAGATTTGGCAAGATATGACAAGGTAAGATTTGGCAAGATTAGGCAAGATATGACAAGGTAATATTTGGTAAGATTTGGCAAGATTTTGCAAGATATGAAGGAAAGATTAAAAGCAAGATTTGGTAAGATATGACAAGGTAAGAATTGGAAAGATTTGGCAAGATATGACAAGGTAAGATTTGGCAAGATTTGGCAAGATATGACAAGATAAGATTTGGCAAGATTTGGCAAGATTTGGCGAGATATGACAAAGTAAGATTTGGTGAGATTTGGCAAGATATGAAAAAGTAAGATTAGGCAAGATTTGGCAAGATATGATAAGTTAAAGGTAAGACTTGGCAAGATTTGGCAAGATATGACAAGGTAAGATCAGGCAAGATTTGGCAAGATATGACAAGGTAATATTTGGTAAGATTTGGCAAGATTTGGCAAGATATGAAGGAAAGATTAAAAGCAAGATTTGGTAAGATATGACAAGGTAAGAATTGGAAAGATTTGGCAAGATATGACAAGGTAAGATTTGGAAAGATTTGGCAAGATATGACAAGGTAAGATTAAGCAAGATTTGGCAAGATATGAAAAAGTAAGATTAGGCAGGATTTGGCAAAGTATGACATGGTAAGATTTGGCAAGATTTGGTAAGATATGACAAGGTAAGATTTGGCAAGATTTGGCGAGATATGACAAGGTAAGATTAGGCAAGATTTGGCAAGATATGACAATGTAAGATTTGGCAAGATTTGGCGAGATATGACAAGGTAAGATTTGGCAAGATTTGGCAAGATATGACAAGGTAAGATTAGTCAAGATTTAGCAAGATATGAAAAAGTAAGAATAGGCAAGATTTGGAAAATATGACAACTTAAAGGTAAGGCTTGGCAAGATTTGGCAAGATATGACATGGTAAGATCAGGCAAGATTTGGCAAGATAAGACAAGGTAAGATTTGGCAAGTTTAGGCAAGATATGACAAGGTAAGATTTGGGAAGATTTGGCAAGATATGACAAGGTAAGATTCGGCAAGATTTGGCAAGATATGACAAGGTAAGATTTGGCAAGATTAGGCAAGATATGACATGGTAAGATTTGGCAAGATATGACAAGGTAAGATTAAGCAAGATTTGGCAAGATATGACAAGGTAAGATTTGGCAAGATATGACAAGGTAATATTTGGTAAGATTTGGCAAGATATGACAAGGTAATATTTGGTAAGATTTGGCAAGATATGACAACTGAAGGTAAGATTAAGCAAGATTAGGCAAGCTATGACAAGGTAAGTTTAGGCAAAATTTGGTAAGATATGAAGGTAAGATTTGGCAAGAGTAAGGCAAGAGTAGGCAAGATATGACAAGGTAAGGTTTGGCAAGATTAAGCAAGATTTGGCGAGATATGACAAGGCAAGATTTGGCAAGATTTGGCAAGATATGACAAGGTAAGATTAAGCAAGATTTGGCAAGATATGAAACAGTAAGATTTGGCAAGATTTAGCAAGATATGATAAGTTAAAGGTAAGACTTGGCAAGATTTGGCAAGATATGACAAGGTAAGTTCAGGCAAGATTTGGCAAGATATGACAAGGTAAGATTTGGCAAGATTAGGTAAGATATGACAAGGTAATATTTGGCAAGATTTGGCAAGATATGACATAAGATTTGGCAAGATTTGGCAAGATATGAAGGTAAGATTATAAGCAAGATTTGGTAAGATATGACAAGGTAAGAATTGGAAAGATTTGGTAAGATATGACAGGGTAAGATTTACAAAGATTTGGCTAGATATGACAAGGTAAGATTAAGCAAGATTTGGTAAGATATGAAAAAGTAAGATTAGGCTAGATTTGGCAAAATATGACATGGTAAGATTTGGCAAGATTTGGCAAGATATGACAAGGTAAGATTTGGCAAGATTTGGCAATATACGACAAGGTAAGATTAGGCAAGATTTGGCAAGATACGACAATGTAAGATTTGGCAAGATTTGGCGAGATATGACAAGGTAAGATTTGGCAAGATTTGGCAAGATATGACAAGGTAAGATTAGGCAAGATTTGGCAAGATATGACAAGGTAAGATTAGTCAAGAATTGGCAAGATATGAAAAAGTAAGAATAGGCAAGATTTGGCCAGATATGACAACTTTAAGGTAAGGATTGGCAAGATTTGGCAAGATATGACAAGGTAAGATCAGGCAAGATTTGGCAAGATATGCCAAGGTAAGAGTTGGCAAGATTTGGCAAGATATGACAAGGTAAGATTTGGCAAAATTTGGCAAGATATGACAAGGTAAGATTAAGCAAGATTTGGCAAGATATGAAAAAGTAAGATTAGGCAAGATTTGGCAAGAAATTACATGGTAAGATTTGGCAAGATTTGGCAAGATATGACAAGGTAAGATTTGGCAAGATTTGGCAAGATATGACCAGGTAAGATTAGGCAAGATTTGGCAAGATATGACAAGGTAATATTTGGTAAGATTTAGCAAGAAATGACAAGGTAAGATTAAGCAAGTCTAGGCAAGATATGACAAGGTAAGTTTAGGTAACATTTGGTAAGATATGAAGGTAACATTTGGCAAGAGTAGGCAAGATATGACAAGGTAAGATTTGGCATGATTTGGTAAGATTTGGCAAGATATGAAAACTAAGATTAGGCAAGATTTGGCAAGATATTACATGGTAAGATTTGGCAAGATTTGGCAAGATATGACAAGATTTGGCAAGATTAGGCAACATATGACAAGGTAAGATTAGGCAAGATTTGGCAAGATATGACAAGGTAAGATTAGGAAAGATTTGGCAAGATATGACAAAGTAATATTTGGCAAGATTTGGCAAGATATGACAAGGTAAGATTAAGCAAGATTAGGTAAGATATGACAAGGTAAGTTTAGGCAAGATTTGGTAAGATATGAAGGTAAGATTTGGCAAGAGTAGGCAAGATATGACAAAATAAAATTTGGCAAGATTTTGCAAGATTGGCGAGATATGACAAAGTAAGATTTGGTAAGATTTGGCAAGATATGACAAAGGTAAGATTAAGCAAGATTTGGCAAGATATGAAAAAGTAAGATTAGGAAAGATTTGGCAAGATATGATAAGTTAAAGGTAAGACTTGGCAAGATTTAGCAAGATATGACAAGGTAAGATCAGGCAAGATTTGGCAAGATATGACATGGTAAGATTTGGCAAGATTAGGCAAGATATGACAAGGTAATATTTGGTAAGATCTGGCAAGATTTGGCAAGATATGAAGGAAAGATTAAAAGCAAGATTTGGTAAGATATGACAAGGTAAGAATTGGAAAGATTTGGCAAGATATGACAAGGTAAGATTTGGCAAGATTTGGCAAGATATGACAAGGTAAGATTAGGCAAGATTTGGCAAAATATGACATGGTAAGATTTGGCAAGATTTGGTAAGATATGACAAGGTAAGATTTGGCAAGATTTGGCGAGATATGAAAAGGTAAGATTAGGCAAGATTTGGCAAGATACGACAATGTAAGATTTGGCAAGATTTGGCGAGATATGACAAGGTAAGATTTGGCATGATTTGGCAAGATATGACAAGGTAAGATTAGTCAAGATTTGGCAAGATATGAAAAAGTAAGAATAGGCAAGATTTGGCAAAATATGACAACTTAAAGGTAAGGCTTGGCAAGATTTGGCAAGATATGACATGGTAAGATCAGGCAAGATTTGGCAAGATATGACAAGGTAAGATTTGGCAAGTTTAGGCAAGATATGACAAGGTAAGATTTGGGAAGATTTGGCAAGATATGACAAGGTAAGATTCAGCAAGATTTGGCAAGATATGACAAGGTAAGATTTGGCAAGATTAGGCAAGATATGACAAGGTAAGATTAGGCAAGTTTTGGTAAGATATGCCAAGGTAAGATTTGGCAAGATTTGGCAAGATATGACAAGGAAATATTTGGCAAGATTTGGCAAGATATGACAAGATAAGATTTGGCAAGATTTGGCAACATATGACAAGGTAAGATTAAGCAAGATTTGGTAAGATATGACAAGGTAAGATTTGGCAAGATTTGGCAAGATATGACATGGTAAGATTTGGCAAGATTTGGCAAGATATGACAAGGTAAGATTAAGCAAGATTTGGCAAGATATGAAAAAGTAAGATTAGGCAAGATTTGGCAAGATATTACATGGTAAGATTTGGCAAGATTTGGCAAGATATGACAAGGTAAGATTTGGCAAGATTAGGCAAGATATGACAAGGTAATATTAGGCAAGATTTGGTAAGATATGCTAAGGTAAGATTTGGCAAGATTTGGCAAGATATGACAAGGTAATATTTGGCAAGATTTGGCAAGATATGACAAAATAAGATTTGGAAAGATTTGGCAAATCTGACAAGGTAAGATTAAGCAAGATTTGGTAAGATATGACAAGGTAAGATTTGGCAAGATTTGGCAAGATATGACAAGGTAAGATTTGGCAAGATTTGGCTTGATATGAGAAGGTAAGATTAAGCAAGATTTGGCAAGACATGAAAAAGTAAGATTAGGCAAGATTTGGCAAGAAATTACATGGTAAGATTTGGCAAGATATGACAAGGTAAGATTAAGCAAGATTTGGCAAGATATGACAAGGTAAGATTAGGCAAGATTTGGCAAGATATGACAAGGTAATATTTGGTAAGATTTGGCAAGATATGTCAAGGTAAGATTAAACAAGTTTAGGCAAGATATGACAAGGTAAGTTTAGGAAAAACTTGGTAAGATATGAAGGTAAGATTTGGCAAGAGTAGGGAAGATATGACAAGGTAAGATTTGGCAAGATTTGGCGAGATATGACAAAGTAAGATTTGGCAAGATTTGGCAAGATATGACAAGGTTAGATTAGGCAAGATTTGGCAAGATATGACAATGTAAGATTTGGCAAGATTTGGCGAGATATGACAAAGTAAGATATGGAAAGATTTGGCAAGATATGACAAGGTAAGATTCGGCAAGATTTGGCAAGATATGACAAGGTAAGATTAAGCAAGATTTGGCAAGATATGAAAAAGTAAGATTAGGCAAGATTTGGCAAAGTATGACATGGTAAGATTTGGCAAGATTTGGCAAGATATGACAAGGTAAGATTTGGCAAGATTTGGCAAGATATGACAAGGTAATATTTGGCAAGATTTGGCAAGATATGACAATGTAAGATTTGGCAAGAATTGGCGAGATATGACAAGGTAAGATTTGGCAAAATTTGGCAAGATATGAAAAAGTAAGAATAGGCAAGATTTGGCCAGATATGACAACTTAAAGGTAAGGCTTGGCAAGATTTGGCAAGATATGACAAGGTAAGATCAGGCAAGATTTGGCAAGATATGACAAGGTAAGATTTGGCAAGATTAGGCCAGATATGACAAGGTAAGATTTGGCAAGATTTGGCAAGATATGACAAGGTAAGATTAAGCAAGATTTGGCAAGATATGAACAAGTAAGATTAGGCAAGATTTGGCAAGATATGACAAGGTAAGATTTGGCAAGATTTGGCAAGATATGACAAGGTAAGATTAGGCAAGATTTGGCAAGATATGACAAGGTAATATTTGGTAAGATTTGGCAATATATGACAAGGTAAGATTAAGCAAGTTTAGGCAAGATATGACAAGGTAAGTTTAGGCAAAATTTGGTAAGATATGAAGGTAAGATTTGGCAAGAGTAGGCAAGATATGACAAGGTAAGATTTGGCAAGATTTGGCGAGATATGACAAAGTAAGATTTGGCAAGATTTGGCAAGATATGACAATGTAAGATTAAGCAAGATTTGGAAGATATGAAAAAGTAAGATTAGGCAAGATTTGGCAAAATATGACATGGTAAGATTTGGCAAGATTTGGCAAGATATGACAAGGTAAGATTTGGCAAGATTTGGCAAAATATGACAAGGTAAGATTCGGCAAGATTTGGCAACATATGACAATGTAAGATTTGGCAAGATTTGGCGAGATATGACAAGGTAAGATTTGGCAAAATTTGGCAAGATATGATAAGGTAAGATTTGTCAAGATTTGGCAAGATATGAAAAAGTAAGAATAGGCAAGATTTGGCAAAATATGACAACTTAAAGGTAAGGTTTGGCAAGATTTGGCAAGATATGACAAGGTAAGATCAGGCAAGATTTGGCAAGATATGACAAGGTAAGATTTGACAAGATTAGGCAAGATATGACAAGGTAAGATTTGGGAAGGTTTGGCAAGATATGACAAGGTAAGATTCGGCAAGATTTGGCAAGATATGACAAGGTAAGATTAGGCAAGAATTGGTAAGATATGCCAAGGTAAGATTCGGCAAGATTTAGCAAGATATGACAAGGTAATATTTTGCAAGATTTTGGCAAGATATGACAAGATAAGATTTGGCAAGATTTGACAAGATATGATAAGGTAAGATTAAGCAAGATTTGGTAAGATATGACAAGGTAAGATTAGGCAAGATTTGGCAAGATATGACATGGTAAGATTATGCAAGATTTGGCAAGATATGAAAAAGTAAGATTAGGCAAGATTTGGCCAGATATTATAAGGTAAGATTTGGCAAGATTTGGTAAGATATGACAAGAAAAGAGTTGGCAAGATTTAGCAAGATATAACAAGGTAAGATTAGGCAAGATTTGGCAAGATATGACAAGGTAATATTTGGTAAGATTTGGCAAGATATGACAAGGTAAGATTAAGCAACATTAGGCAAGCTATGACAAGGTAAGTTTAGGCAAAATTTGGTAAGATATGAAGGTAAAATTTGGCAAGAGTAGGCAAGATATGACAAGGTAAGATTTGGCAAGATTAAGCAAGATTTGGCGAGATATGACAAAGTAAGATTTGGCAAGATTTGGCAAGATATGACAAGGTAAGTTTAAGCAAGATTTGGTAAGATTTGAAAAAGTAAGATTTGGCAAGATTTGGCAAGATATGATAAGTTAAAGTAAGACTTGGCAAGATTTGGCAAGATATGACAAGGTAAGATCAGGCAAGATTTGGCAAGATATGACAAGGTAAGATTTGACAAGATTAGGCAAGATATGACAAGGTAAGATTTGGCAAGATTTGGCAAGACATGACAAGGTAAGATTCGGCAAGATTTGGCAAGATATGACAAGGTAAGATTAGGCAAGATTTGGTAAGATATGCCAAGGTAAGATTTGGCAAGATTTGGCAAGATATGACAAGGTGATATTTGGCAAGATTTGGCAAGATATGACAAGATAAGATTTGGCAAGATTTGGCAAGATATGACAAGGTAAGATTAAGCAAGATTTGGTAAGATATGACAAGGTAAGATTAGGCAAGATTTAGCAAGATATGTCATGGTAAGATTATGCAAGATTTGGCAAGATATGAAAAGTAAGATTAGGCAAGATTTGGCAAGATATTACATGGTATGATTTGGCAAGATTTGGCAAGATATGACCAGATAAGATTTGGCAAGATTTGGCAAGATATGACAAGGTAAGATTAGGCAAGATTTGGCAAGATATGACAAGGTAATATTTGGTAAGATTTGGCAAGATATGACAGGATAAGATTAAGCAAGATTAGGCAAGCTATGACAAGGTAAGTTTAGGCAAAATTTGGTAAGATATGAAGGTAAGATTTGGCAAGAGTAGGCAAGATATGACAAGGTAAGATTTGGCAAGATTTGGCAAGATTTGGCGAGATATGACAAAGTAAGATGTGGCAAGATTTGGCAAGATATGACAAGGTAAGATTAAGCAACATTTGGCAAGATATGAAAAAGTACGATTTGGCAAGATTTGGCAAGATATGATAAGTTAAAGGTAAGACTTGGCAAGATTTGGCAAGATATGACAAGGTAAGATCAGGCAAGATTTGGCAAGATATAACAAGGTAAGAATTGGAAAGAGTTGGTAAGATATGACAAGGTAAGATTTGGCAAGATTTGGCTAGATATGACAAGGTAAGATTAAGCAAGATTTGGCAAGATATGAAAAATTAAGATTAGGCAAGATTTGGTAAAATATGACATGGAAAGATTTGGCAAGATTTGGCAAGATATGACAAGGTAAGATTTGGTAAGATTTGGCAAGATACGACAAGGTAAGATTAGGCAAGATTTGGCAAGATATGACAATGTAAGATTTGGCAAGATTTGGCGAGATATGACAAGGTAAGATTTGGCAAGATTTGGCAAGATATGACAAGGTAAGATTAGGCAAGATTTGGCAAGATATAACAAGGTAAGATTAGTCAAGATTTGGCAATATAAGAAAAAGTAAGAATACTAGTATTAGGCAAGATTTGGCCAGATATGACAACTTGAAGGTAAGGCTTGGCAAGATTTGGCAAGATATGACAAGGTAAGATTAGGCAAGATTTGGCAAGATATGACAAGGTAAGATCAGTCAAGATTTGGCAAGATATGACAAGGTAAGATTTGGCAAGATTAGGCAAGATATGACAAGGTAAGATCTTGCAAGATATGACAAGGTAAGATTTGACAAGATTAGGCAAGATAAGACAAGGTAAGATTTGGCAAGATTTGGCAAGATATGACAAGGTAAGATTCGGCAAGATTTGGCAAGATATGACAAGGTAAGATTAGGCAAGATTTGGTAAGATATGCCAAGGTGATGTTTGGCAAGATTTGGCAAGATATGACAAGATAAGATTTGGCAAGATTTGGCAAGATATGACAAGGTAAGATTAAGCAAGATTTGGTAAAATATGACAAGGTAAGATTAGGCAAGATTTGGCAAGATATGACATGGTAAGATTATGCAAGATTTGGCAAGATATGAAAAGTAAGATTGGGCAAGATTTGGCAAGATATTACATGGTAAGATTTGGCAAGATTTGGCAAGATATGACAAGATAAGATTTGGCAAGATTTGGCAAGATATGACAAGGTAAGATTAGGCAAGAATTGGCAAGATATGACAAGGTAATATTTGGTAAGATTTGGCAAGATATGACAAGGTAAGATTAAGCAAGATTAGTCAAGCTATGACAAGGTAAGTTTAGGCAAAATTTGGTAAGATATGAAGGTAAGATTTGGCAAGAGTAGGCAAGATATGACAAGGTAAGATTTGGCAAGATTTGGCAAGATTTGGCGAGATATGACAAAGTAAGATGTGGCAAGATTTGGCAAGATATGACAAGGTAAGATTAAGCAACATTTGGCAAGATATGAAAAAGTAAGATTTGGCAAGATTTGGCAAGATATGATAAGTTAAAGGTAAGACTTGGCAAGATTTGGCAAGATATGACAAGGTAAGATCAGGCAAGATTTGGCAAGATATGACAAGGTAAGATTTGGCAAGATTAGGTAAGATATGACATGGTAATATTTGGAAAGATTTGGCAAGATATGACAAGATAAGATTTGGCAAGATTTGGCAAGATATGAAGGTAAGATTATAAGTTAGATTTGGTAAGATATTACAAGGTAAAAATTGGAAAGATTTGGTAAGATATGACAAGGTAAGATTTGGCAAGATTTGGCTAGATATGACAAGGTAAGATTAAGCAAGATTTGGCAAGATATGAAAAAGTAAGATTAGGCAAGATTTGGTAAAATATGACATGGAAAGATTTGGCAAGATTTGGCAAGATATGACAAGGTAAGATTTGGTAAGATTTGGCAAGATATGACAAGGTAAGTTAAAGGTAAGACTTGGCAAGATTTCGCAAGATATGAAAAAGTAAGATTAGGCAAGATTTAGCAAGTTATTATAAGGTAAGATTTGGCAAGATTTGGCAAGATATGACAAGGTAAGATTAAGCAAGTTTAGGCAAGATATGACAAGGTAAGTTTAGGCAAAATTTGGTAAGATATGACATGGTAAGATTATGCAAGATTTGGCAAGATATAAAAAGTAAGATTAGGCAAGATTTGGCAAGATATTATAAGGTAAGATTTGGCAAGATTTGGCATGATATGACAAGGTAAGATCAGTCAAGATTTGGCGAGATATGACAAGGTAATATTTGGCAAGATTTGGCAAGATATGACAAGGTAAGATTAGGCAAGATATGATAAGTTAAAGGTAAGACTTGTCAAGATTTGGCAAGATATGACAAGGTAAGATCAGGCAAGATTTGGCAAGATATGACAACTGAAGGTAAGATTTGGCAAGATTAGGTAAGATATGACAAGGTAATATTAGGAAAAATTTGGCAAGATATGACAAGATAAGATTATGCAAGATTTGGCAAGATATGAAAAAGTAAGATTAGGCAAGATTTGGCAAGATATTATAAGGTAAGATTTGGCAAGATTTGGCAAGATATGACAAGGTAAGATTAAGCAAGTTTAGGCAAGATTTGACAAGGTAAGTTTAGGCAAAATTTGGTAAGAGATGACATGGTAAGATTATGCAAGATTTGGCAAGATATGAAAAAGTAAGATTAGGCAAGATTTGGCAAGATATTATAAGGTAAGATTTGGCAAGATTTGGCAAGATATGACAATGTAAGATCAGTCAAGATTTGGCGAGATATGACAAGGTAAGATTAGTCAAGATTTGGCAAGATATGAAAAAGTAAGAATAGGCAAGATTTGGCAAAATATGACAACTTAAAGGTAAGGCTTGGCAAGATTTGGCAAGATATGACAAGGTAAGATCAAGCAAGATTTGGCAAGATGTGACAAGGTAAGATTTGACAAGATTAGGCAAGATATGACAAGGTAAGATTTGGGAAGATTTGGCAAGATATGACAAGGTAAGATTCGGCAAGATTTGGCAAGATATGACAAGGTAAGATTAGGCAAGATTTGGTAAGATATGCCAAGGTAAGATTTGGCAAGATTTGGCAAGATATGACAAGGTAATATTTGGCAAGATTTTGGTATGATAGGACAAGATAAGATTTGGCTAGATTTGACAAGATATGACAAGGTAAGATTAAGCAAGATTTGGTAAGATATGACAAGGTAAGATTAGGCAAGATTTGGCGAGATATGACAAGGTAAGATTTGGCAAGATTTGGCAAGATATGACAAAATAAAATTAGTCAAGATTTGGCAAGACAAGAAAAAGTAAGAATAGGCAAGATTTGGCCAGATATGACAACTTAAAGGTAAGGCTTGGCAAGATTTGGCAAGATATGACAAGGTAAGATCAGGCAAGATTTGGCAAGATATGACAAGGTAAGATCAGTCAAGATTTGGCAAGATATGACAAGGTAAGATTTGGTAAGATTTGGCAAGATATGACAAGGTAAGATTTGGCAAGATATGACAAGGTAAGATTTGGCAAGATTTGGCAAGATATGACAAGGTAAGATTAAGCAAGATTTGGCAAGATATGAAAAAGTATGATTAGGCAAGATTTGGCAAGATATGACAAGGTAAGATTAGGCAAGATTTGGCAAGATATGACAAGGTAAGATTAGGCAAGATTTGGCAAGATATGACAAGGTAATATTTGGTAAGATTTGGAAAGATATGACAAGGTAAGATTAAGCAAGTTTAGGCAAGATATGACAAGGTAAGTTTAGGCAAAATTTGGTAAGATATGACATGGTAAGATTATGCAAGATTTGGCAAGATATGAAAAAGTAAGATTAGGCAAGATTTGGCAAGATATTATAAGGTAAGATTTGGCAAGATTTGGCAAGATATGACAAGGTAAGATTAAGCAAGTTTAGGCAAGATATGACAAGGTAAGTTTAGGCAAAATTTGGTAAGATATGACATGGTAAGATTATGCAAGATTTGGCAAGATATGAAAAAGTAAGATTAGGCAAGATTTGGCAAGATATTATAAGGTAAGATTTGGCAAAATTTGGCAAGATATGACAAGGTAAGATCAGTCAAGATTTGGCGAGATATGACAAGGTAAGATTTGGCAAGATTTGGCAAGATATGACAAGGTAAGATTAGGCAAGATTTGGCAAGATATGACAAGGTAAGATTAGTCAAGATTTGGCAAGATATGAAAAAGTAAGAATAGGCAAGATTTGGCCAGATATGACAACTTAAACGTAAGGCTTGGCAAGATTTGGCAAGATATGACAAGGTAAGATCAGGCAAGATTTGGCAAGATATGACAAGGTAAGATCAGTCTAGATTTGGCAAGATATGACAAGGTAAGATTTGGCAAGATTTGGCAAGATATGACAAGGTAAGATTTGGCAAGATATGACAAGGTAAGATTTGGCAAGATTTGGCAAGATATGACAAGGTAAGATTAAGCAAGATTTGGCAAGATATGAAAAAGTAAGATTAAGCAAGATTTGGCAAGATATGACAAGGTAAGATTACGCAAGATTTGGCAAGATATGACAAGGTAAGATTAGGCAAGATTTGGCAAGATATGACAAGGTAATATTTGGTAAGATTTGGAAAAATATGACAAGGTAAGATTAAGCAAGTTTAGGCAAGATATGACAAGGTAAGTTTAGGCAAAATTTGGTAAGATATGAAAGTAAGATTTGGTAAGAGTAGGGAAGATATGACAAGGTAAGATTTGGCAAGATTTGGCAAGATTTGGCGAGATATGACAAAGTAAGATTTGGCAAGATTTGGCAAGATATGACAAGGTAAGATTAAGCAAGATTTGGCAATATATGAAAAAGTAAGATTAGGCAAGATTTGGCAAAATATGACATGGTAAGATTTGGCAAGATTTGGCAAGATATGAGAAGGTAAGATTTGGCAAGATTTGGCAAGCTATGACAAGGTAAGATTAGGCAAGATTTGGCAAGATATGACAATGTAAGATTTGGCAAGATTTGGCGAGATATGACAAGGCAAGATTTGGCAAAATTTGGCAAGATATGACAAGGTAAGATTAGTCAAGATTTGGCAAGATATGAAAAAGTAAGAATAGGCAAGATTTGGCAAAATATGACAACTTAAAGGTAAAGCTTGGCAAGATTTGGCAAGATATGACAAGGTAAGATCAAGCAAGATTTGGCAGGATGTGACAAAGTAAGATTTGACAAGATTAGGCAAGATATGACAAGGTAAGATTTGGGAAGATTTGGCAAGATATGACAAGGTAAGATTCGGCAAGATTTGGCAAGATATGACAAGGTAAGATTAGGCAAGATTTGGTAAGATATGCCAAGGTAAGATTTGGCAAGATTTGGCAAGATATGACAAGGTAATATTTGGCAAGATTTTGGGAAGATAGGACAAGATAAGATTTGGCAAGATTTGACAAGATATGACAAGGTAAGATTAAGCAAGATTTGGTAAGATATGACAAGGTAAGATTAGGCAAGATTTGGCAAGATATGACATGGTAAGATTATGCAAGATTTGGCAAGATATGAAAAAGTAAGATTAGGCAAGATTTGGCAAGATATTATAAGGTAAGATTTGGCAAGATTTGGCAAGATATGACAAGATAAGATTTGGCAAGATTTGGCAAGATATGACAAGGTAAGATTAGGCAAGATTTGGCAAGATATGACAAGGTAATATTTGGTAAGATTTGGCAAGATACGACAAGGTAAGATTAGGCAAGATTTGGCAAGATATGAATATGTAAGATTTGGCAAGATTTGGCGAGATATGACAAGGTAAGATTTGGCAAGATTTGGCAAGATATGACAAGGTAAGATTTGGCAAGATTTGGCAACATATGACAAGGTAAGATTAGTCAAGATTTGGCAAGATAAGAAAAAGTAAGAATAGGCAAGATTTGGCCAGATATGACAACTTAAAGGTAAGGCTTGGCAAGATTTGGCAAGATATGACAAGGTAAGATCAGGCAAGATTTGGCAAGATATGACAAGGTAAGATCAGTCAAGATTTGGCAAGATATGACAAGGTAAGATTTGGCAAGATTCGGCAAGATATGACAAGGTAAGATTTGGCAAGATATGACAAGGTAAGATTTGGCAAGATTTGGCAAGATATGACAAGGTAAGATTAAGCAAGATTTGGCAAGATATGAAAAAGTAAGATTAGGCAAGATTTGGCAAGATATGACAAGGTAAGATTAGGCAAGATTTGGCAAGATATGACAAGGTAAGATTAGGCAAGATTTGGCAAGATATGACAAGGTAAGATTTGGCAAGATATGACAAGGTAAGATTTGGCAAGATTTTGCAAGATATGACAAGGTAAGATTAAGGAAGATTTGGCAAGATATAAAAAAGTAAGATTAGGCAAGATTTGGCAAGATATGACAAGGTAAGATTAGGCAAGATTTGGCAAGATATGACAAGGTAAGATTAGGCAAGATTTGGCAAGATATGACAAGGTAATATTTGGTAAGATTTGGAAAGATATGACAAGGTAAGATTAAGCAAGTTTAGGCAAGATATGACAAGGTAAGTTTAGGCAAAATTTGGTAAGATATGACAAGATAAGATTTGGCAAGATTTGGCAAGATATGACAAGGTAAGATTTGGCAAGATTTGGCAAGATTTGGCGAGATATGACAAAATAAGATTATGCAAGGTTTGGCAAGATATGAAAAAGTAAGATTAGGCAAGATTTAGCAAGATATTATAAGGTAAGATTTGGCAAGATTTGGCAAGATATGACAAGATAAGATTTGGAAAGATTTGGCAAGATATGACAAGGTAATATTTGGTAAGATTTGGAAAGATATGACAAGGTAAGATTAAGCAAGTTTAGGCAAGATATGACAAGGTAAGTTTAGGCAAAATTTGGTAAGATATGAAGGTAAGATTTGGCAAGAGTAGGGAAGATATGACAAGGTAAGATTTGGCAAGATTAGGCAAGATTTGGCAAGATATGACATGGTAAGATTATGCAAGATTTGGCAAGATATGAAAAAGTAAGATTATAGGCAAGATTTGGCAAGATATTATAAGGTAAGATTTGGCAAGATTTGGCAAGATATGACAAGATAAGATTTGGCAAGATTTGGCAAGATATGACAAGGTAAGATTAGGCAAGATTTGGCAAGATATGACAAGGTAATATTTGGTAAGATTTGGCAAGATACGACAAGGTAAGATTAGGCAAGATTTGGCAAGATATGAATATGTAAGATTTGGCAAGATTTGGCGAGATATGACAAGGTAAGATTTGGCAAGATTTGGCAAGATATGACAAGGTAAGATTTGGCAAGATTTGGCAAGATATGACAAGGTAAGATTAGTCAAGATTTGGCAAGATAAGAAAAAGTAAGAATAGGCAAGATTTGGCCAGATATGACAACTTAAAGGTAAGACTTGGCAAGATTTGGCAAGATATGACAAGGTAAGATCAGGCAAGATTTGGCAAGATATGACAAGGTAAGATCAGTCAAGATTTGGCAAGATATGACAAGGTAAGATTAGGCAAGATTCGGCAAGATATGACAAGGTAAGATTTGGCAAGATATGACAAGGTAAGATTTGGCAAGATTTGGCAAGATATGACAAGGTAAGATTAAGCAAGATTTGGCAAGATATGAAAAAGTAAGATTAGGCAAGATTTGGCAAGATATGACAAGGTAAGATTAGGCAAGATTTGGCAAGATATGACAAGGTAAGATTAGGCAAGATTTGGCAAGATATGACAAGGTAATATTTGGTAAGATTTGGCAAGATATGACAAGGTAAGATTAAGCAAGTTTAGGCAAGATATGACAAGGTAAGATTATGCAAGATTTGGCAAGATATGAAAAAGTAAGATTAGGCAAGATTTGGCAAGATATTATAAGGTAAGATTTGGCAAGATTTGGCAAGATATGACAAGGTAAGATCAGTCAAGATTTGGCAAGATATGACAAGGTAAGATTTGGCAAGATTTGGCAAGATATAACAAGGTAAGATTTGGCAAGATATGACAAGGTAAGATTTGGCAAGATTTGGCAAGATATGACAAGGTAAGATTAAGGAAGATTTGGCAAGATATGAAAAAGTAAGATTAGGCAAGATTTGGCAAGATATGACAAGGTAAGATTAGGCAAGATTTGGCAAGATATGACAAGGTAAGATTAGGCAAGATTTGGCAAGATATGACAAGGTAATATTTGGTAAGATTTGGAAAGATATGACAAGGTAAGATTAAGCAAGTTTAGGCAAGATATGACAAGGTAAGTTTAGGCAAAATTTGGTAAGATATGAAGGTAAGATTTGGCAAGAGTAGGGAAGATATGACAAGGTAAGATTTGGCAAGATTTTGCAAGATTTGGCGAGATATGACAAAGTGAGATTTGGCAAGATTTGGCAAGATATGACAAGGTAAGATTAAGCAAGATTTGGCAATATATGAAAAAGTAAGATTAGGCAAGATTTGGCAAAATATGACATGGTAAGATTTAGCAAGATTTGGCAAGATATGACAAGGTAAGATTTGGCAAGATTTGGCAAGCTATGACAAGGTAAGATTAGGCAAGATTTGGCAAGATATGACAATGTAAGATTTGGCAAGATTTGGCAAGATATGACAAGGTAAGATTTAGCAAAATTTGGCAAGATATGACAAGGTAAGATTAGTCAAGATTTGGCAAGATATGAAAAAGTAAGAATAGGCAAGATTTGGCAAAATATGACAACTTAAAGGTAAGGCTTGGCAAGATTTGGCAAGATATGACAAGATAATATCAGGCAAGATTTGGCAACATGTGACAAGGTAAGATTTGACAAGATTAGGCAAGATATGACAAGGTAAGATTTGGGAAGATTTGGCAAGATATGACAAGGTAAGATTCGGCAAGATTTGGCAAGATATGACAAGGTAAGATTAGGCAAGATTTGGTAAGATATGCCAAGGTAAGATTTGGCAAGATTTGGCAAGATATGACAAGGTAATATTTGGCAAGATTTTGGTAAGATAGGACAAGATAAGATTTGGCAAGATTTGACAAGATATGACAAGGTAAGATTAAGCAAGATTTGGTAAGATATGACAAGGTAAGATTAGGCAAGATTTGGCAAGATATGACATGGTAAGATTATGCAAGATTTGGCAAGATATGAAAAAGTAAGATTAGGCAAGATTTGGCAAGATATGACAAGGTAAGATTTGGCAAGATTTGGCAAGATATGACAAGATAAGATTTGGCAAGATTTGGCAAGATATGACAAGGTAAGATTAGGCAAGATTTGGCAAGATATGACAAGGTAATATTTGGTAAGATTTGGCAAGATATGACAAGGTAAGATTAAGCAAGATTAGGCAAGCTATGACAAGGTAAGTTTAGGCAAAATTTGGTAAGGTATGAAGGTAAGATTTGGCAAGATTTGGTAAGATATGACAAGGTAAGATTTGTCAAGATTAAGCAAGATTTGGCGAGATATGACAAAGTAAGATTTGGCAAGATTTGGCAAAATATGACAAGGTAAGATTAAGCAAGATTTGGCAAGATATGACAAGGTAAGATTTGACAAGATTAGGCAAGATATGACAAGGTAAGATTAGGCAAGATTTGGTAAGATATGCCAAGGTAAGATTTGGCAAGGTAATATTTGTCAAGATTTGGCAAGATATGATAAAATAAGATTTGGAAAGATTTGGCAAATATGACAAGGTAAGATTAAGCAAGATTTGGTAAGATATGACAAGGTAAGATTTGGCAAGATTTGGCAAGATATGCTAAGGTAAGATTTGGCAAGATTTGGCTTGATATGAGAAGGTAAGATTAAGCAAGATTTGGCAAGATATGAAAAAGTAAGATTAGGCAAGATTTGGCAAGAAATTACATGGTAAGATTTGGCAAGATATGACAAGGTAAGATTAAGCAAGATTTGGCAAGATATGACAAGGTAATATTTGTCAAGATTTGGCAAGATATGATAAAATAAGATTTGGAAAGATTTGGCAAATATGACAAGGTAAGATTAAGCAAGATTTGGTAAGATATGACAAGGTAAGATTTGGCAAGATTTGGCAAGATATGCTAAGGTAAGATTTGGCAAGATTTGGCTTGATATGAGAAGGTAAGATTAAGCAAGATTTGGCAAGATATGAAAAAGTAAGATTAGGCAAGATTTGGCAAGAAATTACATGGTAAGATTTGGCAAGATATGACAAGGTAAGATTAAGCAAGATTTGGCAAGATATGACAAGGTAAGATTAGGCAAGATTTGGCAAGATATGACAAGGTAATATTTGGTAAGATTTGGCAAGATATGACAAGGTAAGATTAAGCAAGTTTAGGCAAGTTATGACAAGGTAAGTTTAGGAAAAACTTGGTAAGATATGAAGGTAAGATTTGGCAAGAGTAGGGAAGATATGACAAGGTAAGATTTGGCCAGATTTGGAAAGATTTGACGAGATATGACAAAGTAAGATTTGGCAAGATTTGGTAAGATATGACAAGGTAAGATTAGGCAAGATTTGGCAAGATATGACAATGAAAGATTTGGCAAGATTTGGCGAGATATGACAAGGTAAGATTTGGCAAAATTTGGCAAGATATGACAAGGTAAGATTAGTCAAGATTTGGCAAGATATGACAACTTAAAGGTAAGGCTTGGCAAGATTTGGCAAGATATGACAAGGTAAGATCAGGCAAGATTTGGCAAGGTATGACAAGGTAAGATTTGACAAGATTAGGCAAGATATGACAAGGTAAGATTAGTCAAGATTTGGCAAGATATGACAACTTAAAGGTAAGGCTTGGCAAGATTTGGCAAGATATGACATGGTAAGATTTGGCAAGATTTGGCAAGATATGACAAGGTAAGATTTGGCAAGATTTGGCAAGATATGACAAGGTAAGATTAGGCAAGATTTGGCAAGATATGACAATGAAAGATTTGGCAAGATTTGGCGAGATATGACAAGGTAAGATTTGGCAAAATTTGGCAAGATATGACAAGGTAAGATTAGTCAAGATTTGGCAAGATATGACAACTTAAAGGTCCACTGTCACGGTTACACAAGTTGCTCTTATATGATAGATTATCGTCTAAAACCACCGAAAATCGCTGTTAGAGCGCTTCGAAATTCCCTGGTAGAGGGATAATGGCTCACTTCCGGAAAATCGGCCGAAGAAATCCGCCATTTTGCTGTGACGTCACAGTAGGCTTGCCGTACACTTGTGTCTATGCTTGAACGTGTCACACGCCGTGTGGGAAGACAATCGCCGACTGGCTATTCACGTCCCTCTTGCTGATGAACTCGCCCCGATGCATCACAAATGTGTTGCTGGAGGATGTAGTAGGGCCAGTGGAGGCATAGATCTATGGTGGAGGCAACGGTCGCTGCTTCATTTCACGAAGAGCGATAGTCTGAAGAAGCGGTGGCCAGCAGCTGTTGGCAGGGTCTTTCTGTGCTTGGTAAGACTCTCCCGTAAGTTAGAGCGCCTTTCGGATTGCGACTGATGCCCTACCTGCCATTTCGCTGTTTCTTGGTGTAAATATTCTAGCAACAACCACTTTGCTCACTCTAGTACATCCGTCAGAATCCGAATGGCGCTTTAACTTACAGGAGAGTCTTTCCTAGCACAGAGAAAGCCAATCGAGAAGACGACAAATCGCTACAAAGGACGAAAGGGTGAGTAGTAGCTTTAGGATGACGAAAAAGGCGTCCCAGCCATTTCGATGCCTCCACCTCCTGGTGTTCTGCGCAGCCGTTCTCAGTAGAGAGCAGGGGACGGTTTTTCCTCTGAAGTCAGAACCTTTTGCTGTGACCAGAGCTTGTGTGTGCCCTGCTACCTAGCAAGTAGGAGTAGAGAGATGCTTACGTCTCGCGATGTGCGAGCCAGTGACCTAGAATACGTGCCGAGTGCTCCGAAATATGTCTTCGGCACACTTCGTATTTCAGCTGTTACGCCTTGTAGGAGGTGACAAATCATCTCTAGACTAGTGTACCATCTCTGTTTCGTATGCTCTTGTAACAGTCCAAGAATGGTGCGAATCGGCGTTTGTAGGGCTGAGAACGGGCGTCACCCTATTATTGGTCGTGTCGCAAAATTGATGTCGTGCCGTACGGCTGCGCAACCCGCATGCCCAGCTCTACTTCAGAAGCAGCAGGGGTATCTCCTTCATTGTCTCAAGAAGTTTCGCCTTCATCGTAAGATAAAGACTCGCAGGAGATAACGATTTCTTGTTCAGTCCGTTGACTGGCCTATTCTCCTCCATACTTGCGCAAACATTCCGGAGCCTACTGTGACGTCACGACGTTTTAGCATTGTTAGGACCGGAACACCGGAAACGCCCACGCATAATTGGTCTTTTTTGCAACTTTGCACCCTCGTAACTCCCCCATCGTGAGGCAGAGCACACTGAAATGGGTATCATTGAAGATGTTTCACATAGCACTATCAATATGAAAATTTAAAAAAAATGCGACAGTGGACCTTTAAAGGTAAGGCTTGGCAAGATTTGGCAAGATATGACAAGGTAAGATCAGGCAAGATTTGGCAAGGTATGACAAGGTAAGATTTGACAAGATTAGGCAAGATATGACAAGGTAAGATTTGGCAAGATTTGGCAAGATATGACAAGGTAAGATTCGGCAAGATTTGGCAAGATATGACAAGGTAAGATTAGGCAAGATTTGGTAAGATATGCCAATGTAAGATTTGGCAAGATTTGGCAAGATATGACAAGGTAATATTTGGCAAGATTTGGCAAGATATGACAAGATAAGATTTTGCAAGATTTGGCAAGATATGACAAGGTAAGATTAGGCAAGATTTGGTAAGATATGACAAGGTAAGATTAGGCAAGATTTGGCAAGATATGACATGGTACGATTATGCAAGATTTGGCAAGATATGAAAAAGTAAGATTAGGCAAGATTTGGCAAGATATTACATGGTAAGATTTGGCAAGATTTGGCAAGATATGACAAGATAAGATCAGCCAAGATTTGGCAAGTTATGACAAGGTAAGATTAGGCACGATTTGGCAAGATATGACAAGGTAATATTTGGTAAGATTTGGCAAAATATGACAGGGTAAGATTAAGCAAGATTAGGCAAGCTATGACAAGGTAAGTTTAGGCAAAATTTGGTAAGATATGAAGGTAAGATTTGGCAAGAGTAGGCAAGATATGACAAGGTAAGATTTGGCAAGATTTGGCAAGATTTGGCGAGATATGACAAAGTAAGATTTGGCAAGATTTGGCAAGATATGACAAGGTAAGATTAAGCAACATTTGGCAAGATATGAAAAAGCAAGATTTGGCAAGATTTGGCAAGATATGATAAGTTAAAGGTAAGACTTGGCAAGATTTGGCAAGATATGACAAGGTAAGATCAGGCAAGATTTGGCAAGATATGACAAGGTAAGATTTGGCAAGATTAGGTAAGATATGACAAGGTAATATTTGGCAAGATTTGGCAAAGATATGACAAGATAAGATTTGGCAAGATTTGGCAAGATATGAAGGTAAGATTATAAGCAAGATTTGGTAAGATATGACAAGGTAAGAATTGGAAAGATTTGGTAAGATATGACAAGGTAAGATTTACCAAGATTTGGCTAGATACGACAAGGTAAAATTAAGCAAGATTTGGCAAGATATGAAAAAGTAAGATTAGGCAAGATTTGGCAAGATATGACATGGTAAGATTTGGCAAGATTTGGCAAGTTATGACAAGGTAAGATTTGGCAAGATTTGGCAAGATACGACAAGGTAAGAATAGGCAAGATTTGGCAAGATATGACAATGTAAGATTTGGCAAGATTTGGCGAGATATGACAAGGTAAGATTTGGCAAGATTTGGCAAGATATGACAAGGTAAGATTAGGCAAGATTTAGCAAGATATGACAAGGTAAGATTAGTCAAGATTTGGCAAGATATGAAAAAGTAAGAAAAGGCAAGATTTGGCCAGATATGACAACTTGAAGGTAAGGCTTGGCAAGATTTGGTAAGATATGACAAGGTAAGATCAGGCAAGATTTGGCAAAATTTGGCAAGATATGACAAGGTAAGATTTGGCAAGATTTGGCAAGATATGACAAGGTAAGATTCGGCAAGATTTGGCAAGATATGACAAATTGATAGTAAGATTTGGCAGGATTAGGCAAGATATGACAAAGTAAGATTAGGCAAGATTTGGTAAGATATGCCAAGGTAAGAGTTGGCAAGATTTGGCATGATATGACAAGGTAATATTTGGCAAGATTCGGCAAGATATGACAAGATTAGATTTGGCAAGATTGAGCAAGATATGACAAGGTAAGATTAAGCAAGATTTGGTAAGATATGACAAGGTAAGATTAGGCAAGATTTGGCAAGATATGAAAAAGTATGATTAGGCAAGATTTGGTAAGATATTACATGGTAAGATTTGGCAAGATTTGGCAAGTTATGACAAGGTAAGATTTGGCAAGTTTTGGCAAGATATGACAAGGTAAGATTAGGCAAGATTTGGCAAGATATGACAAGGTAAGATTAGGCAAGATTTGGCAAGACATGACAAGGTAATATTTGGTAAGATTTGGCAAGATATGACAAGGTAAGATTAAGCAAGATTAGGCTAGATATGACAAGGTAAGTTTAGGCAAGATTTGGTAAGATGTGAAGGTAAGATTTGGCAAGAGTAGGCAAGATATGACAAGGTAAGATTAAGCAAGATTTGGCAAGATTTGCCGAGATATGACAAAGTAAGATTTGGCAAGATTTGGCAAGATATGACAATGTAAGATTAAGCAAGATTTGGCAAGATATGAAAAAGTAAGATTAGGCAAGATTTGGCAAGATATGATAAGTTAAAGGTAAGACTTGGCAAGATTTGGCAATTTATGACAAGATAAGATCAGGTATGACTTGGCAAAATATGAAGGTAAGATTTGGCAAGATTAGGCAAGATATGACAAGGTAAGATTTGGCAAGATTTGGTAAGATTTGGAAAGATATAGTAAGGTAAGATTCGGCAAAATTTGGCAAGATAGGACAAGGTAAGATTTGTCAAGATTAGGCAAGATATGACAAGATAAGATAAGGCAAGATTTGGCAAGATACGACAAGGTATGATTTGGCAAGATTTGGCAAGATATGACAAGGTAAGATTTGGCAAGATTAGGCAAGCTATGACAAGGTAAGTTTAGGCAAGATGTGGCAAGATATGACAAGGTAAGAATAAGCAAGATTTGGTAAGATATGACAAGGTAAGATTTGGCAAAATTTGGCAAGATATGACAAGGTAAGATTAGGCAAAAATTTGGCAAGATATGACAAGGTAAGATTAAGCAAGATTTGGCAAGATATGACAAGGTAAGATTTGGCAAGATTAGGCAAGATTTGGCGAGATATGACAAGGTAAGATTTGACAAGATTTGGCAAGATATGACAAGGTAGGATTTGGCAACATATGAAAAAGTAAGATTAGGTAAGATTTGGCAAGATATGACAAGGTAAGATTTTGCAAGATTTGGCAAGATATGATAAGGTAAGATTAAGCAAGATTTGGCAAGATATGAAAAAGTAAGATTAGGCAAGATTTGGCAAGATATGACAAGGTAAGGCTTGGCAAGATTTGTCAAGATATGACAAGGTAAGATTAAGCAAGATTTGTCAAGATATGACAAGTTAATGTTTGGCAAGATTTGGCAAGATATGACAAGGTGAGATTAAGCAAGATTTGGCAAGATATGAAATAGTAAGATTAGGCAAGATTTGGCAAGATATGACAAGGTAAAATTTGGCAAGATTTTGCGAGATATGAGAAGGTAAGATTTGGCAAGACTTGGCAAGATATGACAAGGTAAGATTAAGCAAGATTCGGCAAGATATGATAAAGTAAGAATAGGCAAGATTTGCCAAGATAGGACAACTTAAAGGTAAGACTTGGCAAGATTTGGCAAGATATGAAAAGGTAAGATCAGGCAAGATTTGGCAAGATATGACAAGGTAAGATTTGGCAAGATTAGGCAAGATATGACAAGGTAAGATTTGGTAAGATTTGGCAACATTTGGCAAGATATGACAAGGTAAGATTCGGCAAGATTTGGCAAGATATGACAAGGTAAAATTTGGCAAAATTTTGCGAGATATGACAAGGTAAGATTAGGCAAGACTTGGCAAGATATGACAAGGTAAGATTAAGCAAGATTCGGCAAGATATGAAAAAGTAAGAATAGGCAAGATTTGCCAAGATAGGACAACTTAAAGGTAAGACTTGGCAATATTGGGCAAGATATGACAAGGTAAGATCAGGCAAGATTTGGCAAGATATGACAAGGTAAGATTTGGCAAGATTAGGCAAGATATGACAAGGTAAGATTTGGTAAGATTTGGCAAGATTTGGCAAGATATGACAAGGTAAGATTCGGCAAGATTTGGCAAGATTTGACAAGGTAAGTTTTGGCAAGATTAGGCAAGTTATGACAAGGTAAAATTAGGCAAGATTTGGCAAGATATGACAAGGTAAGAGTTGGCAAAATTTGGCAAGATATGATAAGGTAATATTTGGCAAGATTTGGCATAATATGACAATAAAAAATTTGGCAAGATTTGGCAAGATATGACAAGGTAAGATTAAGCAAGATTTGGTAAGATATGACAAGGTAAGAATTGGAAAGATTTGGCAACATATGACAAGGTAGGATTCGGCAATATTTGGTAAGATATGACAAGGTAAGATTAGTCAAGATATGTCAAGATATGACAAGGTAAGATTTGGCAAGATTAGGCAAGATTTGGCGAGATATGACAAGGTAAGACTTTGTTGGATTTGGTAAGATATGACTAGGTAAGATTTGGCAAGATTTGGCAAGATATGACAAGTTAAGTTTAAGTAAGATTTGGTAAGATATGAGAAGGTAAGATTTGGCAAGATTAGGCAAGATATGACAAGGTAAGATTTGGCAAGATTTGGCAAGATATGGCAAGGTAAGATTAGTCAAGATTTGGCAAGATATGACAAGGTAAGATTTGGCAAGATTAGTCAAGATTTGGCGAGATATGACAAGTTAAATTTGGTAAGATTTGGCAAGATATGACAAGGTAAGATTAAGCAAGATTTGGCAAGATATGAAAAGTAAGATAAGGTAAGATTTTGCAACATATGACAAGGTAAGTTTTGGCAAGATTTGGCGAGATATGACAAGTTAAGATTTGGCAAGATTAAGCAAGATATGACAAGGTAAGATTAGGCAAGATTTGGCAAGATATGCCAAGGTAAGATTTGGCAAGATTTGGCCAGATATGACAAGGTAATATTTGGCAAGATTTTGGCAAGATATGACAAGATAAGATTTGGCAAGATTAGGCAAGATATGACAAGGTAAGATTAAGAAAGATTTGGCAAGATATGACAAGGTAAGATTTGGCAAGATTTGGCAAGATATGACAAGTTAAGATTCGGCAAGATTTGGCAAGATATGACAAGGTAAGATTCGGCAAGATTTGGCAAGATATGACAAGGTAAGATTTGGCAAGATTAGGCAAGATATGACAAGGTAAGATTTGGCAAGATTAGGAAGATATGACAAGCTAAGTTTAAGCAAGATTTGGCAAGACATGACAAGGTAAGATTAAGCAAGATTTGGTAATATATGACAAGTTAAGATTAAGTAAGATTTGGTAAGATATGACAAGGTAAGATTTGGCAAGATTTGGCAAGATATGACAAGGTAAGATTTTGCAAGATTTGGCAAGATATGGCAAGGTAAGAGTAGTCAAGATTTGGCAAGATATGACAAGGTAAGATTAGGCAAGATTAGTCAAGATTTGGCGAGATATGACAAGTTAAATTTGGTAAGATTTGGCAAGATATGACAAGGTAAGATTAAGCAAGATTTGGCAAGATATGAAAAGTAAGATAAGGCAAGATTTGGCAAGATATGACAACTGAAGGTAAGATTTGGCAAGATTTGGCAAGATATGACATGGTAAGATATAGCAAGATTTGGCTAGATATGAAAAAGCAAGATTAGGCAAGATTTTGCAACATATGACAAGGTAAGTTTTGGCAAGATTTGGTTGGATATGACAAGTTAAGATTTGGCAAGATTAAGCAAGATATGACAAGGTAAGATTAGGCAAGATTTGGCAAGATATGACAAGATAAGATTTGGCAAGATTTGGTTGGATATGACAAGGTAAGATTTGGCAAGATTTGGCAAGATATGACAAGGTAAGATTTGGCAAGATTTGGCAAGATATGACAAGGTAAGATTTGGCAAGATTAGGCAAGATATGACAGGGTAAGATTTGGCAAGATTAGGAAGATATGACAAGTTAAGTTTAAGCAAGATTTGGCAAGATATGACAAGGTAAGATTAAGCAAGATTTGGTAATATATGACAAGTTAAGATTTTGCAAGATATGACAAGGTAAGATTCGGCAAGATTTGGCAAGATATGACAAGGTAAGATTAGTCA
Organism: Ianthella basta; assembly: GCA_964019415.1. Classification (NCBI taxonomy): domain Eukaryota; kingdom Metazoa; phylum Porifera; class Demospongiae; order Verongiida; family Ianthellidae; genus Ianthella; species Ianthella basta. The sequence goes on from OZ025887.1 coordinate 6,560,324, forward strand.
AGATTTGGCAAGATATGACAAGGTAAGATTTGGCAAGATTAGGCAAGATTTGGCGAGATCTGACAAGGTAAGATTTGGCAAGATATGACAAGGTAAGATTTGGCAAGATTAGGCAAGATATGACAAGGTAAGATTTGGCAAGATTAGGAAGATATGACAAGCTAAGTTTAAGCAAGATTTGGCAAGACATGACAAGGTAAGATTAAGCAAGATTTGGTAATATATGACAAGTTAAGATTAAGTAAGATTTGGTAAGATATGACAAGGTAAGATTTGGCAAGATTTGGCAAGATATGACAAGGTAAGATTTTGCAAGATTTGGCAAGATATGGCAAGGTAAGAGTAGTCAAGATTTGGCAAGATATGACAAGGTAAGATTAGGCAAGATTAGTCAAGATTTGGCGAGATATGACAAGTTAAATTTGGTAAGATTTGGCAAGATATGACAAGGTAAGATTAAGCAAGATTTGGCAAGATATGAAAAGTAAGATAAGGCAAGATTTGGCAAGATATGACAACTGAAGGTAAGATTTGGCAAGATTTGGCAAGATATGACATGGTAAGATATAGCAAGATTTGGCTAGATATGAAAAAGCAAGATTAGGCAAGATTTTGCAACATATGACAAGGTAAGTTTTGGCAAGATTTGGTTGGATATGACAAGTTAAGATTTGGCAAGATTAAGCAAGATATGACAAGGTAAGATTAGGCAAGATTTGGCAAGATATGACAAGATAAGATTTGGCAAGATTTGGTTGGATATGACAAGGTAAGATTTGGCAAGATTTGGCAAGATATGACAAGGTAAGATTTGGCAAGATTTGGCAAGATATGACAAGGTAAGATTTGGCAAGATTAGGCAAGATATGACAGGGTAAGATTTGGCAAGATTAGGAAGATATGACAAGTTAAGTTTAAGCAAGATTTGGCAAGATATGACAAGGTAAGATTAAGCAAGATTTGGTAATATATGACAAGTTAAGATTTTGCAAGATATGACAAGGTAAGATTCGGCAAGATTTGGCAAGATATGACAAGGTAAGATTAGTCAAGATTTGGCAAGATATGACAAGGTAAGATTTGGCAAGATTAGGCAAGATTTGGCGAGATCTGACAAGGTAAGATTTGGCAAGATTTGGCAAGATATGACAAGGTAAGATTAAGCAAGATTTGGCAAGATATGAAAAAGTAAGATTAGGCAAGATTTGGCAAGATATGAAAAGGTAAGATTTGGCAAGATTTGGCAAGAGGCAAGATTTGGCAAGATTTGGCAAGATATGAAAAAGTAAGATTTGGCAAGATTTGGCAAGATATGACAAGGTAACATTAGGCAAGATTTGGCAAGATTTGGCGAGATATGACAAGATAAGATTTGGCAAGATTTGGCAAGATTTGGCGAGATATGACAAGGTAAGATTTTGCAAGATTTGGCAAGATTTGGCAAGATTTGGAAACATATGACAAAGTATGATTCGGCAAGATTTGGCATGATATGACAAGGTAGAATTTGGCAAGATTAGGCAAGATATGACAAGGTAAGATTAGGCAAAATTTGGCAAGATATGAGAAGGTAAGATTAAGTAAGATTTGGTAAGATATGACAAGGTAAGATTTAGCAAGATGTGACAAGATATGACAAGGTAATATTAGTCAAGATTTGTCAAGATATGACAAGGTAAGATTTGGCAAGATTAGGCAAGATTTGGCAACATATGACAAGGTGAGATTTGGCAATATTTGGCAAGATATGACAAGGTAAGATTAGTCAAGATTTGTCAAGATATGACAAGGTAAGATTTGGCAAGATTAGGCAAGATTTTGCGAAATATGACAAGGTAAGACTTTGTTGGATTTGGCAAGATATGACAAGGTAAGATTTGGCAAGATTTGGCAAGATATGACAAGTTAAGTTTAAGCAAGATTTGGTAAGATATGACAAGGTAAGATTTGGCAAGATTTGGCAAGATATGAAAAGGTAAGATTTGGCAAGATTTGGCAAGATATGGCAAGGTAAGATTAGTCAAGATTTGGCAAGATATGACAAGGTAAGATTTGGCATGATTAGGCAAGATTTGACGAGATATGATAAGTTAAGATTTGGTAAGATTTGGCAAGATATGACAAGGTAAGATTAAGCAAGATTTGGCAAGATATGAAAAGTAAGATAAGGCAAGATTTGGCAAGATATGACAACTGAAGGTAAGATTTGGCAAGATTTGGCAAGATATGACATGGTAAGATTAAGCAAGATTTGGCTAGATATGAAAAAGTAAGATTAGGCAAGATTTGGCAAGATATGACAAGGTAAGATTTGGAAGGATTAGGCAAGATTTGACAAGGTAACATTAGGCAAGATTAAGCAAGATATGACAAGGTAACATTAGGCAAGATTTGGCAAGATATGACAAGATAAGATTTGGCAAGATTAGGCAAGATATGACAAGGTAAGATTTGGCAAGATTTGGCAAGATATGGCAAGGTAAGATTAGTCAAGATTTGGCAAGATATGACAAGGTAAGATTTGGCATGATTAGGCAAGATTTGGCGAGATATGATAAGTTAAGATTTGGTAAGATTTGGCAAGATATGACAAGGTAAGATTAAGCAAGATTTGGCAAGATATGAAAAGTAAGATAAGGCAAGATTTGGCAAGATATGACAACTGAAGGTAAGATTTGGCAAGATTTGGCAAGATATGACATGGTAAGATTAAGCAAGATTTGGCTAGATATGAAAAAGTAAGATTAGGCAAGATTTGGCAAGATAAGACAAGGTAAGATTTGGAAGGATTAGGCAAGATTTGACAAGGTAACATTAGGCAAGATTAAGCAAGATATGACAAGGTAACATTAGGCAAGATTTGGCAAGATATGACAAGATAAGATTTGGCAAGATTTGGCAAGATATGACAAGGTAATATTTGGCAAGATTTTGTAAGATATGACAAGGTAAGATTCGGCAAGATTTGGCAAGATTTGACAAGGTAAGATTTGGTAAGATTAGGCAAGATATGAAAAGGTAAGATTAGGCAAGATTTGGCAAGATATGACAAGGTAAGATTTAGCAAGATTTGGCAAGATATGATAAGGTAATATTTGGCAAGATTTGGCAAGATATCACAAGATAAGATTTGGCAAGATTTGGCAAGATATGACAAGGTAAGATTAAGCAAGATTTGGTAATATATGACAAGTTAAGATTTTGCATGATGTGACAAGGTAAGATTCGGCAAGATTTGACAAGATATGCCAAGGTAAGATTAGTCAAGATTTGGCAAGATATGACAAGGTAAGATTTGGAAGGATTAGGCAAGATTTGGCGAGATCTGACAAGGTAAGATTTGGCAAGATTTGGCAAGATATGACAAGGTAAGATTAAGCAGGATTTGGCAAGATATGATAAAGTAAGATTAGGTAAGATTTGGCAAGATATGACAAGGTAAGATTTGGCAAGCTTTGGCAAGATATGACAAGGTAAGATTTGGCAAGATTTGGCAAGATATGAAATAGTAAGATTTGGCAAGATATGACAAGGTAAGATTTGGCAAGATTTGGTAAGATTTGGCGAGATATGACAAGATAAGATTTGGCAAGTTTTGGCGAGATATGACAAGGTAAGATTTGGTAAGATTTGGCAAGATTAGGCAAGATTTGAAAACATATGACAAAGTAAGATTCGGAAAGATTTGCAAGATATGACAATGTAGAATTTGGCAAGATTAGGCAAGATATGACAAGGTTAGATTAGGCAAGATTTGGCAAGATATGAGAAGGTAAGATAAAGCAAGATTTGGTAAGATATGACAAGGTAAGATTTGGCAAGATTTGGCAAGATATGACAAGGTAAGATTAGTCAAGATGTGTCAAGATATGACAAGGTAAGATTTGGCAAGATTAGGCAAGATTTGGCGAGATACGACAAGGTAAGATTTGGCAAGATTTGGCAAGATATGACAAGGTAGGACTAAGCAAGATTTGGCAAGATATGAAAAAGTAATATTAGGCAAGATCAGGCAAGATATGACATGGTAAGATTTGGCAAGATTTGGCAAGATATGACAAGGTAAGATTAAGCTAGATTTGGTAAGATATGACAAGGTAAGATTTGGCAAGATTTGGCAAGATATGACAAGTTAAAATTTGGCAAGATTTGGCAAGATATGACAAGGTAAGATAAAGCAAGATTTGGCAAGATTTGAAAAAGTACGATTAGGCAAGATTTGGCAAGATATGACAAAGTAAGATTTGGCAAGATTTGGCAAGATATGGCAAGGTAAGATTGGTCAAGATTTGGCAAGATATGACAAGGTAAGATTTGGCATGATTAGGCAAGATTTGGCGAGATATGACAAGTTAAGATTTGGTAAGATTTGGCAAGATATGACAAAGTAAGATTAAGCAAGATTTGGCAAGATATGAAAAGTAAGATAAGACAAGATTTGGCAAGATATGACAACTGAAGGTAAGATTTGGCAAGATTTGGCAAGATATGACATGGTAAGATTAAGCAAGATTTGGCTAGATATGAAAAAGTAAGATTAGGCAAGATTTGGCAAGATATGACAAGGTAAGATTTGGCAAGATTTGGCAAGATATGACAAGTTAAGATTTGGCAAGATTAAGCAAGATATGACAAGGTAACATTAGGCAAGATTTGGCAAGATATGACAAGATAAGATTTGGCAAGATTTGGCAAGATATGACAAGGTAAGATTTGGCAAGATTTTGCAAGATATGACAAGGTAAGATTCGGATAGATTTGGCAAGATTTGACAAGGTAAGATTTAGTAAGATTAGGCAAGATATGAAAAGGTAAGATTAGGCAAGATTTGGCAAGATATGACAAGGTAAGATTTGGCAAGATTTGGCTAGATATGATAAGGTAATATTTGGCAAGATTTGGCAAGTTATCACAAGATAAGATTTGGCAAGATTTGGCAAGATATGACTAGGTAAGATTAAGCAAGATTTGGTAATATATGACAAGTTAAGATTTTGCAAGATGTGACAAGGTAAGATTCGGCAAGATTTGACAAGATATGACAAGGTAAGATTAGTCAAGATTTTGCAAGATATGACAAGGTAAGATTTGGAAGGATTAGGCAAGATTTGGCGAGATCTGAAAAGGTAAGATTTGACAAGATTTGGCAAGATATGACAAGGTAAGATTAAGCAGGATTTGGCAAAATATGATAAAGTAAGATTAGGTAAGATTTGGCAAGATATGACAAGGTAAGATTTGGTAAGCTTTGGCAAGATATGACAAGGTAAGATTTGGCAAGATTTGGCAAGATATGAAATAGTAAGATTTGGCAAGATTTGGCAAGATATGACAAGGTAAGATTTGGCAAGATTTGGCAAGATTTGGCGAGATATGACAAGATAAGATTTGGCAAGATTTGGCAAGATATGACAAGTTAAGATTTGGCAAGATTTGGCAAGATATGACAAGGTAAGATTAAGCAAGATTTGGCAAGATTTGAAAAAGTAAGATTAGGCAAGATTTGGCAAGATATGACAAGGTAAGATTTGGCAAGATTTGGCATGATATGACAAGGTAAGGATAAGCAAGATTTGGAAAGATATGAATAAGTTAGATTAGACAAAATTTGGCAAGATACGACAAGGTAAAATTAGGTAAGATTTGGCAAGATGTGACAAGATAAGATTTGGCAAGATTTGGCAAGATATGACAAGGTAAAATTTGGCAAGATTTGGCAAGATATGACAAGGTAAGATTTGGTAAGATTAGGCAAGATATGACAAGGTAAGATTAGGCAAGATTTGGCAAGATGTGACAAGGTAAGATTAAGAAAGATTTGGTAATATATGACAAGTTAAGATTTTGCAAGATGTGCCAAGGTAAGATTCGGCAAGATTTGGCAAGATATGACAAGGTAAGATTAGTTAAGATTTGGTAAGATCTGACAAGGTAAGATTTGGCAAGATTAGGCAAGATTTGGCGAGATCTGACAAGGTAAGATTTGGCAAGATTTGGCAAGATACGACAAGGTAAGATTAAGTAGGATTTGGCAAGATATGAAAAAGTAAGATTTGGCAAGATGTGACAAGGTAAGATTTGGCAAGATTTGGCAAGATATGACAAGGTAAGATTTGGCAAGATTTGGCAAGATATGAAAGAGTAAGATTTGGCAAGATTTGGCAAGATATGACAAGGTAAGATTTGGCAAGATTTGGCGAGATATGACAAGATAAGATTTGACAAGATTTGGCAAGATTTGGCGAGATATGACAAGGTAAGATTTGGAAAGATTTGGCAAGATATGACAAGGTAAGATTTGGCAAGATTAGGCAAGATATGACAAGGTTAGATTAGGCTAGATTTGGCAAGATATGACAAGGTAAGATTAAGCAAGATTTGGTAAGATATGACAAGGTAAGATTTGGCAAGATTTGGTAAGATATGACAAGGTAAGATTAGTCAAGATTTGGCAAGATTTGAAAAAGTAAGATTATGCAAGAATTGGCAAGATATGACAAGGTAAGATTTGGCAAGATTTGGCATGATATGACAAGGTAAGGTTAAGCAAGATTTGGAAAGATATGATAAAGTTAGATTAGGCAAAATTTAGCAAGATATGACAAGGTAAAATTAGGTAAGATTTGGCAAGATATGACAAGATAAGATTTGGCAGGTATTGGCAAGATATGATAAGGTAAAATTTGGCAAGATTTGGCAAGATATGACAAGGTAAGATTCGGCAAGATTTGGCAAGATATGACAAGGTAAGATTTGGTAAGATTAGGCAAGATATGACAAGGTAAGATTAGGCAAGATTTGGCTAGATATGACAAAGTAAGATTTAGCAAGATTTGGCAAGATATGATAAGGTAATATTTGGCAAGATTTGGTAAGATATGACAAGATAAGATTTGGCAAGATTTGGCAAGATATGACAAGGTAAGATAAAGCAAGATTTGGTAATATATGACAAGTTAAGATTTTGCAAGATGTGACAAGGTAAGATTCGGCAAGATTTGGCAAGATATGACAAGGTAAGATTAGTTAAGATTTGGCAAGATCTGACAAGGTAAGATTTGGCAAGATTAGGCAAGATTTGGCGAGATCTGACAAGGTAAGATTTGGCAAGATTTGGCAAGATACGACAAGGTAAGATTAAGCAGGATTTGGCAAGATATGAAAAAGTAAGATTTGGCAAGATGTGACAAGGTAAGATTTGGCAAGATTTGGCAAGATATGACAAGGTAAGATTTGGCAAGATTTGGCAAGATATGAAAGAGTAAGATTTGGCAAGATTTGGCAAGATATGACAAGGTAAGATTTGGCAAGATTTGGCGAGATATGACAAGATAAGATTTGACAAGATTTGGCAAGATTTGGCGAGATATGACAAGGTAAGATTTGGAAAGATTTGGCAAGATATGACAAGGTAAGATTTGGCAAGATTAGGCAAGATTTGGAAACATATGACAAAGTAAGATTCGGAAAGATTTGGCAAGATATGACAAGGTAGAATTTGGCAAGATTAGGCAAGATATGACAAGGTTAGATTTGGCAAGATTTGGCAAGATATGACAAGGTAAGATTAGTCAAGATATGGTAAGATATGACAAGGTAAGATTAGTCAAGATTTGTCAAGATATGACAAGGTAAGATTTGGCAAGATTAGGCAAGATTTGGCGAGATACGACAAGGTACGATTTGGCAAGATTTGGCAAGATTTGACAAGGTAAGACTAAGCAAGATTTGGCAAGATATGAAAAAGTAATATTAGGCATGATTAGGCAAGATATGACATGGTAAGATTTGGCAAGATTTGCCAAGATATGACAAGGTAAGATTAAGCTAGATTTGGTAAGATATGACAAGGTAAGATTTGGCAAGATTTGGCAAGATATGACAAGGTAAGATTCGGCAAGATTTGGCAAGATATGACAAGGTAAGATTAAGCATTATTTGGCAAGATTAGAAAAAGTAAGATTAGGCAAGATTTGGCAAGATATGACAAGGTTAGATTTGGCAAGATTTGGCAAGATATGACAAGGTAAGGTTAAGCAAGATTTGGAAAGATATGAAAAAGTTAGATTAGGCAAGAATTGGCAAGATATGACAAGGTAAGATTTGGCAAGATTTGGCAAGATATGGCAAGGTAAGATTTGGCAAGATTTGGCAAGATATGACAAGGTAAGATTAAGCAAGATTTGGCAAGATATGAAAAAGTAATATTAGGCTAGATTTGGCCAGATATGAAAAGCTAAGATTTGGCAAGATTAGGCAAGATTTAGCGAGATATGACAAGGTAAGATTTGGCTAGATTTGGCAAGATATGACGAGGTAAGATTAAGCAAGATTAAGCAAGATTTGGCAAGGTATGACACGGTAAGATTTGGCAAGATTTGTTAAGATATGACAAGATAATATTTGGCAAGATTTCGCAAGATATGACAAGGTAATATTAGGCAAGATTTGGCAAGATATGACAAGGTAAGATTAAGCTAGATTTGGTAATATATGACAAGGTAAGATTTGGCAAGATTTGGCAAGATATGACAAGGTAAGATTTGGCAAGATTTGGCAAGATATGACAAGGTAAGATTAAGCAAGATTTGGCAAGATTTGAAAAAGTAAGATTAGGCAAGATTTGGCAAGATATGACAAGGTAAGATTTGGCAAGATTTGGCAAGATATGACAAGGTAAGGTTAAGCAAGATTTGGAAAGATATGAAAAACTTAGATTAGGCAAGAATTGGCAAGATATGACAAGGTAAGATATGGCAAGATTTGGCAAGATATGGCAAGGTAAGATTTGGCAAAATTTGGCAAGATATGACAAGGTAAGATTTGGCAAGATTTGGCAAGATATGAAAAAGTAAGATTAGGCTAGATTTGGCAAGATATGGCAAGGTAAGATTTGGCAAGATTTGGCAAGATATGACAAGATAAGATTAAGCAAGATTTGGCAAGATATGAAAAAGTATTATTTGGCTAGATTTGGCCAGATATGAAAAGCTAAGATTTGGTAAGATTAGGCAAGATTTAGCGAGATATGACAAGGTAAGATTTGGCAAGATTTGGCAAGATATGACGAGGTAAGATTAAGCAAGATTAAGCAAGATTTGGCAAGGTATGACACGGTAAGATTTGGCAAGATTTGTTAAGATATGACAAGGTAATATTTGGCAAGATTTCGCAAGATATGACAAGGTAATATTTGGCAAGATTTGGCAAGATATGACAAGGTAAGATTAAGCTAGATTTGGCAAGATATGACAAGGTAAGATTTGGCAAGATGTGGCAAGATATGACAAGGTAAGATTTGGCAAGATTTGGCAAGATATGACAAGGTAAGATTTGGCAAGATTTGGCAAGATATGAAAAAGTAAGATTAGGCTAGATTTGGCAAGATATGACAAGGTAAGATTTGGCAAGATTAGGCAAGATTTAGCGAGATATGACAAGGTAAGATTTGGCAAGATTTGGCAAGATATGACGAGGTAAGATTAAGCAAGATTAAGCAAGATTTTAGCAAGATATGACAAGGTAAGATTTGGCAAGATTTGTTAAGATATGACAAGATATTATGTGGCAAGATTTCGCAAGATATGACAAGGTAATATTTGGCAAGATATGGCAAGATATGACAAGGTAATATTTGGCAAGATTTGGTAAGATATGACAAGGTAATATTGGGCAAGGTTAGGCAAGATATGACAAGATAAGATTTGGCAAGATTTGGCAAGATTTGGAAAGATATGGCAAAGTAAGATTCGGCAAGATTTGGCAAGATTAGGCAAGATATGACAAGGTAAGATTAAGCAAGATTTGTCAAGATATGAAAAGGTAAGATTTGGCAAGATTTGGCAAGATATGACAAGGTAATATTTGGCAAGATTAGGCAAGATATGAAAAAGTAAGATTAAGCAAGATTTGGCAAGATATGACAAGGTAAGATTAGTTTAGATTTGGAAAGATATGACAAGGCAAGATTAAGCAAGATTTGGTAAGAAATGACAAGTTAAGATTTGGCAAGATTTGGCAAGATATGACAAGGTAAGATTCGGCAAGATTTGGCAAGATATGACAAGGTAAGATTAGTCAAGATTTGGCAAGATATGAAAAAGTAACATTAGGTAAGATTTGGCAAGATATGATAAGGTAAGATTTGGCAAGACTTGGCAAGATATGACATGGTAAGATTAAGCAAGATTTGGTAAGATATGACAAGGTAAGATTTGGCAAGATTTGGCAAGATATGCAAAAAGTAAGATTTGGCAAGATTAGGCAAGATATGACAAGGTAAGATTAGTCAAGATTTGGCAAGATATGACAAGGTAAGATTTAACAAGATTAGGCAACATATGACAAGGTAAGATTTGGCAAGATTTGGCAAGATATGACAAGGTAAGATAAAATAAGATTTAGCAAAATATGAAAAAGTAAGATTAGGCAAGATTTGGCAAGATATGACAAGGTAAGTTTGGCAAAATTTGGTTAGATATGACAAGGTAAGATTAAGCAAGATTTAGCAAGATATGAAAAGTAAGATCTGGCAAGATTTGGCAAGGTATGACAAGGTAAGATTTAGCAAGATTTGGCAAGATATGACAAGGTAAGATTTGGCAAGATTAGGCAAGATATGACAACTAAAGGTAAGATTAGGCACGATTTTGCAAGATATGACAAGATAAGATTTGGCAAGATTTGGCACGATATGAAGGTAAGATTAAGTAAGATTTGGTAAGATATGATAAGGTAAAAGTTGGAAAGATTTGGCAAGATATGACAAGGTAAGATTAAGCAAGATTTGATAAGATATGACAAGGTAAGATTTGGCAAGATTTGGCAAGATATGATAAGGTAAGATTTGGCAAGATTTGGCAAGATATGGCAAGGTAAGATTAGTCAAGATTTGTCAAGATATGACAAGGAAAGATTTAGCAAGATTAGGCAAGATTTGGCAAGTTATGACAAGGTAGGATTTGGTAAGATTTGGCAAGATATGACAAGGTAAGATTAAGCAAGATTTGGCAAGATATGATAAGTAAGATAAGGCAAGATTTTGCAAAATAAGACAACTGAAGGTAAGATTTGGCAAGATTTTGCAAGATATGACATGGTAAGATTATGCAAGATTTGGCTAGATATGAAAAAGTAAGATTAGGCAAGATTTGGCAAGATATGACAAGTTAAGATTTAGCAAGATTAAGCAAGATATGAAGGTAAGATTAGGCAAGATTTGACAAGATATAACAAGATAAGATTTGGCAAGATTTGGCAAGATATGACAAGGGAATATTTGGCAAGATTTGGCAAGATATGACAAGGTAAGATTCGGCAAGAATTGGCAAGATATAACAAGGTAATATTTGGCAAGATTTGGCAAGATATGACAAGGTAAGATTAGTCAAGATTTGGCAAGATATGAGAAGGTAAGATTTGGCAAGATTTGGCAAGATATGATAAGGTAATATTAAGCAAGATTTGACAAGATATGAGAAGATAAAATTTGGCAAGATTTGGCAAGATATGACAAAGTAAGATTGAGCAAGATTTGGCAAGATATGACAACGTAATGTTTGGCAAGATTTGGCAAGATATGACAAGGTGAGATTAAGCAAGATTTGGCAGGATATGAATAAATAAGATTAAGGAAGATTTCGTAAGATATGAAAAGGTAAGCTTTTGCAAGATATGACAAGGAAAGATTAGTCAAGATTTGGCAAGTTATGACAAGATGAGATTTGGCAAGATTTGGCAAGATATGAAGGTAAGATTTGGCAAGATTTGGCAATATATGACAAGGTGAGATTAAGCAAGATTTGGCAAGATATGAAAAAGTAAGATTAGGCAAGATTTGGCAAGATATGACAAGGTAAGATTAGGCAAGATTTGGCAAGATATGACAAGGTAAGATTTGGCAAGATTTGGCAAGATATGACAAGGTAAGATATGGCAAGATTTGGCAAGATATGAGAAGGTAAGATTAAGCAAGATTTGGCTAGATATGAAAAGGAAGAATAGGCAAGATTTGGCAAGATATGACAACTTATAGGTATGACTTGGCAAGATTTGGCAAGATATGAAAAGGTAAGATCAGGCAAGATTTGGCAAGATATGACAAGGTAAGATTTGGCAAGATTAGGCAAGATATGACAAGGTAAGATTTGGCAAGATTTGGCAAGATTTGGTAAGATATGACAAGGTAAGATTCGGCCAGATTTGGCAAGATATGTCAAGGTAAGATTAGGCAAGATTTGGAAAGATATGTCAAGGTAAGATTTGGCAAGATTTGGCATGATATGATAAGGTAATATTTGGCAAGATTTGGCAAGATATCACAAGGTAAGAATTGGAAAGATTTGGCAAGATATGACAAGGTAAGATTTGTCAAGATTTGGCAAGATATGAGAAGGTAAGATTTAGCATGCAAGATTTGGTAAGATATGACAAGGTAAGATTAAGCAAGATTTGGTAAGATATGACAAGGTAAGAATTGGAAAGATTTGGCAAGATATGACAAGGTAAGATTTGTCAAGATTTGGCAAGATATGAGAAGGTAAGATTTAGCAAGATTTGGTAAGATATGACAAGGTAAGATTAGTCAAGATTTGGCAAGATATGAAAAAGTCAGAATAAGCAAGATTTGGCAAGATAAGACAACGTAAGATCAGGCAAGATTTGGCAAGATATGACAAGGTAAGATTTGGCAAGATTAGGCAAGATATGACACGGTAAGATTTGGCAAGATTTGGCCAGATTTGGCAAGATATGACAAGTTAAGATTCGGCAAGATTAGGCAAGAAATGACAAGGTAAGATTTGGCCAGATTACGCAAGATATGACAAGGTAAGATTAGGCAAGATTTGGTAAGATATGCCAAGGTAAGATTAGTCAAGATTAGGCAAGATATGACAAGGTAATATTTGGCAAGATTTGGCAAGATATGACAAGATAAGATGTGGCAAGATTTGGCAAGATATGATAAGGTAAGATTAAGCAAGATTTGGTAAGATATGACAAGGTAAGATTAGGTAAGATTTGGTAAGATAAGACAAGGTAAGCTTTGGCAAGATTTGACAATGTAAGATTAGTCAACATTTGGCAAGATATGACAAGGTAAAAGTTGGCAAGATTTGGTAAGATATGGCAAGGTAATATTTGGCAAGATTTGGCAATATATGACAAGGTGAGATTAAGCAAGATTTGGCAAGATAAGAAAAAGTAAGATTAGGCAAGATTTGGCAAGATATGACAAGGTAACATTAGGCAAGATTTGGCAAGTTATGACAAGGTAAGATTTGGCAAGATTTGGCAAGATTTGGCAAGATATGAGAAGGTAGGATTAAGCATGATTTGGCAAGATATGAAAAGAAAGAATAGGCAAGATTTGGCAAGATATGACAACTTAAAGGTAAGACTTGGCAAGATTTGGCAAGATATGACAAGGTAAGATCAGGCCAGATTTGGCAAGATATGAGAAGGTAAGATATGGCAAGATTAGGCAAGATATGACAAGGTAAGATTTGGCAAGATATGACAGGGTAAGATTCGGCAAGATTTGGCAAGATATGACAAGGTAAGATTAGGCAAGATTTAGCAAGATATGACAAGGTAAGATTTGGCAAGAATTGGCAACATATGACAAGGTAATATTTGGCAAGATTTGGCAAGATATGACAGGATAAGATTTGGCAAGATTTGGCAAGATATGAAGGTAAAATTAAGCAAGATTTGGTAAGATATGAGAAGGTAAGAATTGGAAAGATTTGGAAAGATATGACAAGGTAAGATTTGGCAAGATTTGGCTAGATATAACAAGGTAAGATTAAGCAAGATTTGGCAAGATATGAAAAAGTAAGATTAGGCAAGATTTGGCAAGATATGACATGGTAAGATTTGGCAAGATTTGGCAAGATTTGACAGGGTAAGATTTGGCAAGATTTGGCAAGATATGACAAGGTAAGATTAGGCAAGATTTGGCAAGATATGATAAGGTAAGATTTGGCAAGATTTGGCGAGATATGACAAGGTATGATTAGTCAAGATTTGGCGAGATATGAAAAAGTAAGATTAAGCAAGATTTGGCAAGATATGACAAGGTAAGATCAGGAAACATTTGGCAAGATTAGGAAAGATATGATAAGGTAAGATTTGGCAAGATTTGGCAAAATTTAGTAAGATATGACAAGGTAAGATTCGGCAAGATTTGGAAAGATATGACAAGGTAAGATTTCGCAAGATTAGGCAAGATATGACAAGGTAAGATTAGGCTAGATTTGGTAGGATATGCCAAGGTAAGATTTGGCAAGATTTGGTAAGATATGACAAGGTGATATTTGGCAAGATTGGGCAAGATATGACAAGATAAAATTTGGTAAGATTTGGCAAGATATGATAAGGTAAGATTAAGCATGATTTGGTAAGATATGACAAGGTTAGATTCGGCAAGATTTGGCAAGATATGACATGGTAAGATTTGGCAAGATTTGGCAAGATATGAGAAGGTATGATTAAGCAAGATTTGGCAAGATACGAAAAGGAAGAATAGGCAAGATTTGGCAAGATATGACAACTTAAAGGTAAGAGTTGACAAGATTTGGCAAGATATTATAAGGTAAGATCAGGCAAGATTTGGCAAGATATGACAAGGTAAAATTTGGCAAAATTAGGCAAGATTTGGAAAGGTATGACAAGGTAAGATTTGGCAAGATTTGGCAATATATGACAAAGTAATATTTGGCAAGATTTGGCAAGATATGAAGGTAAGATTAAGCAAGATTTGGTAAGATATGCCAAGGTAAGAATTGGAATGATTTGGCAAGATATGACAAGGTAAGATTTGGCAAGATTAGGCAAGATATGACAAGGTAGGCTTAGGCAAGATTTGGTAAGATATGAAAGTAAGATTTGGCAAGAGTAGGCAAGATTTGGCAAGATATGACATGGTAAGATTAAGCAAGATTTGGCTAGATATGAAAAAGTAAGATTAGGCAAGATTTGGCAAGATATGACAAGTTAAGATTTGACAAGATTAAGCAAGATATGAAGGTAAGATTAGGCAAGATTTGGCAAGATGTGACAAGATAAGTTTTGGCAAGATTTGGCAAGATATGACAAGGTAATATTTGGCAAGATTTGGCAAGATATGACAAGGTAAGATTCGGCAAGAATTGGCAAGATATGACAAGGTAATATTTGGCAAGATTTGGCAAGATATGACACAGTAAGATTATTCAAGATTTGGCAAGATATGAGAAGGTAACATTTGGCATGATTTGGCAAGATATGATAAGGTAATATTTGGCAAGATATGAGAAGATAAAGTTTGGCAAGATTTGGCAAGATATGACAAGGTAAGAATTGGAAAGATTTAGCAAGATATGACAAGGTAAGATTAAGCAAGATTTGTTAAGATATGACAAAGTAAGAATTGGCAAGATTTGGCAAGATATGACAAGGTAAGATTTGGCAAGATTTGGCAAGATATGGCAAGGTAAGATTAGTCAAGATTTGGCAAGATTAGGCAAGATTTGGAGAGATATGACAAGGTAAGATTTGGTAAGGTTTGGCAAGATATGACAAGATAAGATTAAGCAAGATTTGGCAAGATATGAAAAGTAAGATAAGGCAAGATTTTGCAAGATATGACAACTGAACGTAAGATTTGGCAAGATTTGGCAAGATATGACATGGTAAGATTAAGCAAGATTTGGCTAGATATGAAAAAGTAAGATTAGGCAAGATTTGGCAAGATATGACAAGTTAAGATTTGGCAAGATTAAGCAAGATATGAAGGTAAGATTAAGCAAGATTTGACAAGATATGACAAGATAAGTTTTGGCAAGATTTGGCAAGATATGACAAAGGAATATTTGGCAAGATTTGGCAAGTTATGACAAGGTAAGAATCGGCAAGAATTGGCAAGATATGACAAGGTAGTATTTGGCAAGATTTGGCAAGATATAACAAGGTAAGATTTGGCAAAATTTGGCAAGATATGACAAGGTAAGATTAGTCAAGATATGGCAAGATATGACAAGGTAAGATTTGGCAAGATTTGGCAAGATATGAGAAGGTAAGATTTGGCAAGATTTGGCAAGATATGACAAGGTAAGTTTAGTCAAGATTTGGCAAGATATGACAAGGTAAGATTAGGCAAGATTTGGCAAGATATGACAAGGTAAGAATTGGAAAGATTTGGCAAGATATGACAAGGTAAGATTTGTCAAGATTTGGCAAGATATGAGAAGGCAAGATTAAGTAAGATTTGGCAAGATATGAAAAAGTAAGATTAGGCAAGATTTGGCAAGATATTACATGGTAAGATTTGGCAAGATATGACAGGGTAAGATTTGGCAAGATTTGGCAAGATATGAGAAGGTAAGATTAGGCAAGATTTGGCAAGCTATGACAAGGTAAGATTTGGCAAGATTTGGCGAGATGTGACAAGGTAAGATTAGTCAAGATTTGGCAAGATATGAAAAAGTCAGAATAAGCAAGATTTGGCAAGATAAGACAACGTAAGATCAGGCAAGATTTGGCAAGATATGACAAGGTAAGATTTGGCAAGATTAGGCAAGATATGACACGGTAAGATTTGGCAAGATTTGGCCAGATTTGGCAAGATATGACAAGGTAAGATTCGGCAAGATTAGGCAAGAAATGACAAGGTAAGATTTGGCCAGATTAGGCAAGATATGACAAGGTAAGATTAGGCAAGATTTGCTAAGATATGCCAAAGTAAGATTAGTCAAGATTAGGCAAGATATGACAAGGTAATATTTGGCAAGATTTGGCAAGATATGACAAGATAAGATGTGGCAAGATTTGGCAAGATATGATAAGGTAAGATTAAGCAAGATTTGGTAAGATATGACAAGGTAAGATTAGGTAAGATTTGGTAAGATAAGACAAGGTAAGCTTTGGCAAGATTTGACAAGGTAAGATTAGTCAACATTTGGCAAGATATGACAAGGTAAAAGTTGCAAGATTTGGTAAGATATGACAAGGTAAGATTTGGCAAGATTTGGCAAGATATGACAAGGTAAGATTTGGCAAGATTTGGCAAGATATGACAAGGTAAGATTAGTCAAGATATGGCAAGATATGACAAGGTAAGATTTGGCAAGATTTGGCAAGATATGAGAAGGTAAGATTTGGCAAGATTTGGCAAGATATGACAAGGTAAGATTAGTCAAGATTTGGCACGATATGACAAGGTACGATTAGGCAAGATTATGCAAGATATGACAAGGTAAGATTTGGCAAGATTAGGCAAGATTTGGCGAGATGTGACAAGGAAAGATTTGGTAAGATTTGGCAAGATATGACAAGGTAAGATTAAGCAAAATTTGGCAAGATAAGGCAAGATTTTGCAAGATATGACAACTGAAGGTAAGATTTTGGCAAGATTTGGCAAGATATGACATGGTAAGATTAAGCAAGATTTGGCTAGATATGAAAAAGTAAGATTAGGCAAGATTTGGCAAGATATGACAAGTTAAGATTTGACAAGATTAAGCAAGATATGAAGGTAAGATTAGGCAAGATTTGGCAAGATGTGACAAGATAAGTTTTGGCAAGATTTGGCAAGATATGACAAGGTAATATTTGGCAAGATTTGGCAAGATATGACAAGGTAAGATTCGGCAAGAATTGGCAAGATATGACAAGGTAATATTTGGCAAGATTTGGCAAGATATGACAAGGTAAGATTATTCAAGATTTAGCAAGATATGAGAAGGTAAGATTTGGCATGATTTGGCAAGATATGATAAAGTAATATTTGGCAAGATTTGGCAAGATATGAGAAGATAAAGTTTGGCAAGATTTGGCAATAAATGACAAGGTAAGATTAAGAAAGATTTGGCAAGATATGACAAGGTAATGTTTGGCAAGATTTGGCAAGATATGACAAGGTGAGATTAAGCAAGATTTGGCAAGATATGAAAAAGTAAGATTAAGGAAGATTTGGTAAGATATGACAAGGTAAGCTTTCACAAGATATGACAAGGAAAGATTAGTCAAGATTTGGCAATATATGACAAGGTAAGATCAGGCAAGATTTTGGCAAGATATGACAAGGTAAGATTTGGCAAGATTAGGCAAGATATGACAAGGTAAGATTTGGCAAGATTTGGCAAGATTTGGCAAGATATGACAAGGTAAGATTTGGCAAGATTTGGCAAGATATGACAAGGTAAGATTAGTCAAGATTTGGCAAGATTTGACAAGGTAAGATTAGGCAAGATTTGGCAAGATATGACAAGGTAAGATTTGGCAAGATTAGGCAAGATTTGGCGAGATATATATGACAAGATAAGATTTGGTAAGATTTGGCAAGATATGACAAGGTAAGATTAAGCAAAATTTGGCAAGATAAGGCAAAATTTTGCAAGATAAGACAACTAAAGGTAAGATTTGGCAAGATTTGGCAAGATATGACATGGTAAGATTAAGCAAGATTTGGCTAGATATGAAAAAGTAAGATTAGGCAAGATTTGGCAAGATATGACAAGTTAAGATTTGACAAGATTAAGCAAGATATGAAGGTAAGATTAGGCAAGATTTGGCAAGATATGACAAGATAAGTTTTGGCAAGATTTGGCAAGATATGACAAGGAAATATTTGGCAAGATTTGGCAAGATATGACAAGGTAAGATTAAGCTAGATTTGGTAAGATATGACAAGGTAATATTTGGCAAGAAATGGCAAGATATGACAAGGTAAGATTTGGCAAGATTTGGCAAGATATGACAAGGTAATATTAGTCAAGATTTGGCAAGATATGAGAAGGAAAGATTTGGCATGATTTGGCAAGATATGATAAGGTAATATTTGGCAAGATTTGGCAAGATATGAGAAGATAAAGTTTGGCAAGATTTGGCAAGATATGACAAGGTAAGATTAAGCAAGATTTGGCAAGATATGACAAGGTAATGTTTGGCAAGATTTGGCAAGATATGACAAGGTGAGATTAAGCAAGATTTGGCAAGATATGAAAAAGTAAGATTAAGGAAGATTTGGTAAGATATGACAAGGTAAGCTTTCGCAAGATACGACAAGGAAAGATTAGTCAAGAATTGGCAATATATGACAAGGTAAGATTAGGCAAGATTTTGGAAAGATAAGACAAGGTAAGATTTGGCAAGATTAGGCAAGATATGACAAGGTAAGATTTGGCAACATTTGGCAAGATTTGGCAAGATATGACAAGGTAAGATCTGGCAAGATTTGGCAAGATATGATAAGGTAAGATTGGGCAAGATTTGGAAAGGTATGACAAGGTAAGATTTGGCAAGATTTGGCAATATATAACAAGGTAATATTTGGCAAGATTTGGCAAGATATGAAGGTAAGATTAAGCAAGATTTGGTAAGATATGCCAAGGTAAGAATTGGAATGATTTGGCAAGATATGACAAGGTAAGATTTGGCAAGATTAGGCAAGATATGACAATGTAGGCTTAGGCAAGATTTGGTAAGATATGAAGGTAAGATTTGGCAAGAGTAGGCAAGATATGACAAGATAAGATTTGGCAAGATTTTGCAAGATTTTGCGAGATATGACAAAGTAAGATTTGGTAAGATTTGGCAAGATATGACAAAGGTAAGATTAAGCAAGATTTGGCAAGATATGAAAAAGTAAGATTAGGCAAGATTTGGCAAGATATGATAAGTTAAAGGTAAGACTTAGCAAGATTTGGCAACATAAGACAAGTTAAGATCAGGCAAGATTTGGCAAGATATGACAAGGTAAGATTTGGCAAGATTAGGCAAGATATGAGAAGGTAATATTTGGTAAGATTTGGCAAGATTTGGCAAGATATGAAGGAAAGATAAAAGCAAGATTTGGTAAGATATGACTAGGTAAGAATTGGAAAGATTTGGCAAGATATGACAAGGTAAGATTAAGCAAGATTTGGCAAGATATGAAAAAGTAAGATTAGGCAAGATTTGGCAAAATATGACATGGTAAGAATTGGCAATATTTGGTAAGATATGACAAGGTAAGATTTGGCAAGATTTGGCGAGATATGACAAGGTAAGATTAGGCAAGATTTGGCAAGATATGACAATGTAAGATTTGGCAAGATTTGACGAGATATGACAAGGTAAGATTAGTCAAGATTTGGCAAGATATGACAAGGTAAGA
Organism: Ianthella basta; assembly: GCA_964019415.1. Taxonomy (NCBI): domain Eukaryota; kingdom Metazoa; phylum Porifera; class Demospongiae; order Verongiida; family Ianthellidae; genus Ianthella; species Ianthella basta. The sequence continues at coordinate 6,580,461 of OZ025887.1, forward strand.
TTAGTCAAGATTTGGCAAGATATGAAAAAGTAAGAATAGGCAAGATTTGGCAAAATATGACAACTTAAAGGTAGGGCTTGGCAAGATTTGGCAAGTTATGACATGGTAAGATCAGGCAAGATTTAGCAAGATAAGACAAAGTAAGATTTGGTAAGTTTAGGCAAGATATGACAAGGTAAGATTTGGGAAGATTTGGCAAGATATGACAAGGTAAGATTCGGCAAGATTTGGCAAGATATGACAAGGTAAGATTTGGCAAGATTAGGCAAGATATGACAAGGTAAGATTAGGCAAGATTTGGTAAGATATGCCAAGGTAAGATTAGGCAAGATTTGGCAAGATATGACAAGGTAAGGCTTGGCAAGATTTGGCAAGATATGACAAGATAAGATTTGGCAAGATTTGGCAACATGTGACAAGGTAAGATTAAGCAAGATTTGGTATGATATGACAAGGTAAAATTTGGCAAGATTTGGCAAGATATGACATGGTAAGATTTGGAAAGATATGACAAGGTAAGATTAAGCAAGATTTGGCAAGATATGAAAAAGTAAGATTAGGCAAGATTTGGCAAGATATTACATGGTAAGATTTGGCAAGATTTGGCATGATATGACAAGGTAAGATTTGGCAAGATTAGGCAAGATATGACAAGGTAAGATTAGGCAAGATTTGGTAAGATATGCCAAGGTAAGATTTGGCAAGATTTGGCAAGATATGACAAGGTAATATTTGGCAAGATTTGGCAAGATATGATAAAATAAGATTTGGAAAGATTTGGCAAATATGACAAGGTAAGATTAAGCAAGATTTGGTAAGATATGACAAGGTAAGATTTGGCAAGATTTGGCAAGATATGACAAGGTAAGATTTGGCAAGATTTGGCTTGATATGAGAAGGTAAGATTAAGAGAGATTTGGCAAGATATGAAAAAGGAAGATTAGGCAAGATTTGGTAAGAAATTACATGGTAAGATTTGGCAAGATATGACAAGGTAAGATTAAGCAAGATTTGGCAAGATATGACAAGGTAAGATTAGGCAAGATTTGGCAAGATATGACAAGGTAATATTTGGTAAGATTTGGCAAGATATGACAAGGTAAGATTAAGCAAGTTTAGGCAAGATATGACAACTAAAGGTAAGTTTAGGAAAAACTTGGTAAGATATGAAGGTAAGATTTGGCAAGAGTAGGGAGGATATGAAAAGGTAAGATTTGGCAAGATTTGGCAAGATTTGGCGAGATATGACAAAGTAAGATTTGGCAAGATTTGGCAAGATATGACAAGGTAAGATTAAGCAAGATTTGGCAAGATATGAAAAAGTAAGATTAGGCAAGATTTGGCAAAGTATGACATGGTAAGATTTGGCAAGATTTGGCAAGATATGACAAGGTAAGATTTGGCAAGATTTGGCAAGATATGACAAGGTAAGATTTGGCAAGATTTGGCAAGATATGACAATGTAAGATTTGGCAAGATTTGGCAAGATATGACAAGGTAAGATTTGGCAAAATTTGGCAAGTTATGACAAGGTAAGATTAGTGAAGATTTGGCAAGATATGACAACTTAAAGGTAAGGCTTGGCAAGATTTGGCAAGATATGACAAGGTAAGATCAGGCTAGATTTGGCAATATATGACAAGGTAAGATTTGACAAGATTAGGCAAGATATGACAAGGTAATATTTGGCAAGATTTGGCAAGATATGACAAGGTAAGATTCGGCAAGATTTGGCAAGATTTGACAAGGTAAGATTAGGCAAGATTTGGTAAGATATGCCAAGATAAGATTTGGCAAGATTTGGCAAGATATGACAAGGTAATAGTTGGCAAGATTTGGCAAGATATGACAAGATAAGATTAGTCAAGATTTGGCAAGATATGACAAGGTAAGATTAAGCAAGATTTGGTAAGATATGACAATGTAAGATTAGGCAAGATTTGGCAAGATATGACATGGTAAGATTATGCAAGATTTGGCAAGATATGAAAAAGTAAGATTAGGCAAGATTTGGCAAGATATTACATGGTAAGATTTGGCAAGATTTGGCAAGATATGACAAGATAAGATTTGGCAAGATTTGGCAAGATATGACAAGGTAAGATTTGGCAAGATTTGGCAAGATATGACAAGGTAATATTTGGTAAGATTTGGCAAGATATGACAAGGTAAGATTAAACAAGATTAGGCAAGCTATGACAAGGTAAGTTTAGGCAAAATTTGGTAAGATATGAAGGTAAGATTTGGCAAGAGTAGGCAAGATATGACAAGGTAAGATTTGGCAAGATTTGGCAAGATTTGGCGAGATATGACAAAGTAAGATTTGGCAAGATTTGGCAAGATATGACAAGGTAAGATTAAGCAAGATTTGGCAAGATATGAAAAGTAAGATTTGGCAAGATTTGGCAAGATATGATAAGTTAAAGGTAAGACTTGGCAAGATTTGGCAAGATATGACAAGGTAAGATCAGGCAAGATTTGGCAAGATATGACAAGGTAAGATTTGGCAAGATTAGGTAAGATATGACAAGGTAAGATCAGGCAAGATTTGGCAAGATATGACAAGATAAGAATTGGCAAGATTTGGCAAGATATGAAGGTAAGATTATAAGTAAGATTTGGTAAGATATGACAAGGTAAGAATTGGAAAGATTTGGTAAGATATGACAAGGTAAGATTTGGCAAGATTTGGCTAGATATGACAAGGTAAGATTAAGCAAGATTTGGCAAGATATGAAAAAGTAAGATTAGGCAAGATTTGGTAAAATATGACATGGAAAGATTTGGCAAGATTTGGCAAGATATGACAAGGTAAGATTTGGCAAAATTTGGCAAGTTATGACAAGGTAAGATTAGTGAAGATTTGGCAAGATATGACAACTTAAAGGTAAGGCTTGGCAAGATTTGGCAAGATATGACAAGGTAAGATCAGGCTAGATTTGGCAATATATGACAAGGTAAGATTTGACAAGATTAGGCAAGATATGACAAGGTAATATTTGGCAAGATTTGGCAAGATATGACAAGGTAAGATTCGGCAAGATTTGGCAAGATTTGACAAGGTAAGATTAGGCAAGATTTGGTAAGATATGCCAAGATAAGATTTGGCAAGATTTGGCAAGATATGACAAGGTAATAGTTGGCAAGATTTGGCAAGATATGACAAGATAAGATTAGTCAAGATTTGGCAAGATATGACAAGGTAAGATTAAGCAAGATTTGGTAAGATATGACAATGTAAGATTAGGCAAGATTTGGCAAGATATGACATGGTAAGATTATGCAAGATTTGGCAAGATATGAAAAAGTAAGATTAGGCAAGATTTGGCAAGATATTACATGGTAAGATTTGGCAAGATTTGGCAAGATATGACAAGATAAGATTTGGCAAGATTTGGCAAGATATGACAAGGTAAGATTTGGCAAGATTTGGCAAGATATGACAAGGTAATATTTGGTAAGATTTGGCAAGATATGACAAGGTAAGATTAAACAAGATTAGGCAAGCTATGACAAGGTAAGTTTAGGCAAAATTTGGTAAGATATGAAGGTAAGATTTGGCAAGAGTAGGCAAGATATGACAAGGTAAGATTTGGCAAGATTTGGCAAGATTTGGCGAGATATGACAAAGTAAGATTTGGCAAGATTTGGCAAGATATGACAAGGTAAGATTAAGCAAGATTTGGCAAGATATGAAAAGTAAGATTTGGCAAGATTTGGCAAGATATGATAAGTTAAAGGTAAGACTTGGCAAGATTTGGCAAGATATGACAAGGTAAGATCAGGCAAGATTTGGCAAGATATGACAAGGTAAGATTTGGCAAGATTAGGTAAGATATGACAAGGTAAGATCAGGCAAGATTTGGCAAGATATGACAAGATAAGAATTGGCAAGATTTGGCAAGATATGAAGGTAAGATTATAAGTAAGATTTGGTAAGATATGACAAGGTAAGAATTGGAAAGATTTGGTAAGATATGACAAGGTAAGATTTGGCAAGATTTGGCTAGATATGACAAGGTAAGATTAAGCAAGATTTGGCAAGATATGAAAAAGTAAGATTAGGCAAGATTTGGTAAAATATGACATGGAAAGATTTGGCAAGATTTAGCAAGATATGACAAGGTAAGATTTGGCAAGATTTGGCAAGATACGACAAGGTAAGATTAGGCAAGATTTGGCAAGATATGACAATGTAAGATTTGGCAAGATTTGGCGAGATATGACAAGGTAAGATTTGGCAAGATTTGGCAAGATATGACAAGGTAAAATTAGGCAAGATTTGGCAAGATATGACAAGGTAAGATTAGTCAAGATTTGGCAAGATATGAAAAAGTAAGAATAGGCAAGATTTGGCCAGATATGACAACTTAAAGGTAAGGCTTGGCAAGATTTCGCAAGATATGACAAGGTAAGATCAGGCCAGATTTGGTAAGATATGACAAGGTAAGATTTGGCAAGATTAGGCAAGATATGACAAGGTAAGATTTGGCAAGATTTGGGAAGATATGACAAGGTAAGATTAAGCAAATTTGGCAAGATATGAAAAAGTAAGATTAGGCAAGATTTGGCAAGATATGACAAGGTAAGATTTGGCAAGATTTGGCAAGATATGACAAGGTAAGATTAGGCAAGATTTGGCAAGATATGACAAGGTAATATTTGATAAGATTTGGCAAGATATGACAAGGTAAGATTAAGCAAGTTTAGGCAAGATATGACAAGGTAAGTTTAAGCAAAATTTGGTAAGATATGAAGGTAAGATTTGGCAAGAGTAGGCAAGATATGACAAGGTAAGATTAAGCAAGATTTGGCAAGATATGAAAAAGTAAGATTAGGCAAGATTTGGCAAAATATGACATGGTAAGATTTGGCAAGATTTGGCAAGACATGACAAGGTAAGATTTGGCAAGATTTGGCAAGATATGACAAGGTAAGAATCGGCAAGATTTGGCAAGATATGACAAATTAATAGTAAGATTTGGCAAGATTAGGCAAGATATGACAAGGTAAGATTAGGCAAGATTTGGTAAGATATGCCAATGTAAGATTTGGCAAGATTTGGCGAGATATGACAAAGTAAGATTTGGCAAGATTTGGCAAGATATGACAAGGTAAGATTAGGCAAGATTTGGCAAGATATGACAAGGTAAGATTAGTCAAGATTTGGCAAGATATGAAAAAGTAAGAATAGGCAAGATTTGGCCAGATATGACAACTGAAAGGTAAGGCTTGGCAAGATTTGGCAAGATATGACAAGGGAAGATCAGGCAAGATTTGGTAAGATATGACAAGGTAAGATTTGGCAAGATTAGGCAAGATATGACAAGGTAAGATTTGGCAAGATTTGGGAAGATATGACAAGGTAAGATTAAGCAAGATTTGGCAAGATATGAAAAAGTAAGATTAGGTAAGATCAGGCAAGATTTGGTAAGATATGACAAGGTAAGATTTGGCAAGATTAGCCAAGATATGACAAGGTAAGATTTGGCAAGATTTGGGAAGATATGACAAGGTAAGATTAAGCAAGATTTGGCAAGATATGAAAAAGTAAGATTAGGCAAGATTTGGCAAGATATGACAAGGAAAGATTTGGCAAGATTTGGCAAGATATGACAAAGTAAGATTTGGCAAGATTTGGGAAGATATGACAAGGTAAGATTAAGCAAGATTTGGCAAGATATGAAAAAGTAAGATTAGGTAAGATCAGGCAAGATTTGGTAAGATATGACAAGGTAAGATTTGGCAAGATTAGCCAAGATATGACAAAGTAAGATTTGGCAAGATTTGGGAAGATATGACAAGGTAAGATTAAGCAAGATTTGGCAAGATATGAAAAAGTAAGATTAGGCAAGATTTGGCAAGATATGACAAGGAAAGATTTGGCAAGATTTGGCAAGATATGACAAGGTAAGATTAGGCAAGATTTGGCAAGATATGACAAGGTAATATTTGGTAAGATTTGGCAAGATATGACAAGGTAAGATTAAGCAAGTTTAGGCAAGATATGACAAGGTAAGTTTAGGCAAAATTTGGTAAGATATGAACGTAAGATTTGGCAAGAGTAGGCAAGATATGACAGGGTAAGATTTGGCAAGATTTGGCAAGATTTGGCGAGATATGACAAAGTAAGATTTGGCAAGATTTGGCAAGATATGACAAGGTAAGATTATGCAAGATTTGGCAAGATATGAAAAAGTTAGATTAGGCAAGATTTGGCAAAATATGACATGGTTAGATTTGGAAAGATTTGGCAAGACATGACAAGGTAAGATTTGGCAAGATTTGGCAAGATATGACAAGGTAAGAATCGGCAAGATTTGGCAAGATATGCCAAGGTAAGATTAGGCAAGATTTGGCAAGATATGACAAGGTAAGATTAGTCAAGATTTGGCAAGATATGAAAAAGTAAGAATAGGCAAGATTTGGCCAGATATGACAACTTAAAGGTAAGGCTTGGCAAGATTTGGCAAGATATGACAAGGTAAGATCAGACAAGATTTGGTAAGATATGACAAGGTAAGATTTGGCAAGTTTAGGCAAGATATGACAAGGTAAGATTTGGCAAGATTTGGCAAGATATGACAAGGTAAGATTAAGCAAGATTTGGCAAGATATGAAATAGTAAGATTAGGCAAGATTAGGCAAGATATGACAAGGTAAGATTTGGCAAGATTTGGCAAGATATGACAAGGTAAGATTAGGCAAGATTTGGCAAGATATGACAAGGTAATATTTGGTAAGATTTGGCAAGATATGACAAGGTAAGATTAAGCAAGATTTGGCAAGATATGAAAAAGTAAGATTAGGCAAGATTTGGCAAAATATGACATGGTAAAATTTGGCAAGATTTGGCAAGACATGACAAGGTAAGATTTGGCAAGATTTGGCAAGATATGACAAGGTAAGATTCGGCAAGATTTGGCAAGATATGACAAATTGATAGTAAGATTTGGCAAGATTAGGCAAGATATGACAAGGTAAGATTAGGCAAGATTTGGTAAGATATGCCAATGTAAGAGTTGGCAAGATTTGGCATGATATGACAAGGTAATATTTGGCAAGATTCGGCAAGATATGAAAAGATTAGATTTGGCAAGATTGAGCAAGATATGACAAGGTAAGATTAAGCAAGATTTGGTAAGATATGACAAGGTAAGATTAGGCAAGATTTGGCAAGATATGACATGGTAAGATTTGGCAAGATTTGGCAAGATATGACAAGGTAAGATTAAGCAAGATTTGGTAAGATATGAAAAAGTATGATTAGGCAAGATTTGGGAAGATATTACATGGTAAGATTTGACAAGATTTGGCAAGATATGACAAGGTAAGATTTGGCAAGATTTGGCAAGATATGACAAGGTAAGATTAGGCAAGATTTGGCAAGATATGACAAGGTAAGATTAGGCAAGATTTGGCAAGATATGACAAGGTAATATTTGGTAAGATTTGGCAAGATATGACAAGGTAAGATTAAGCAAGATTAGGCTAGATATGACAAGGTAAGTTTAGGCAAGATTTGGTAAGATGTGAAGGTAAGATTTGGCAAGAGTAGGCAAGATATGACAAGGTAAGATTAAGTAAGATTTGGCAAGATTTGCCGAGGTATGACAAAGTAAGATTTGGCAAGATTTGGCAAGATATGACAAGGTAAGATTCAGCAAGATTTGGCAAGATATGAAAAAGTAAGATTAGGCAAGATTTGGCAAGATATGATAAGTTAAAGGTAAGACTTGGCAAGATTTGGCAAGTTATGACAAGGTAAGATCAAGCATGACTTGGCAAGATATGAAGGTAAGATTTGGCAAGATTAGGCAAGATATGACAAGGTAAGATTTGGCAAGATTTGGCAAGATTTGGAAAAATATGGTAAGGTAAGATTCGGCAAGATTTGGCAAGATATGACAAGGTAAGATTTGGCAAGATTAGTCAAGATATGACAAGGTAAGATAAGGCAAGATGTGGCAAGATACGACAAGGTATGATTTGGCAAGATTTGGCAAGATATGACAAGGTAAGATTTGGCAAGATTAGGCAAGCTATGACAAGGTAAGTTTAGGCAAAATGTGGCAAGATATGACAAGGTAAGAATAAGCAAGATTTGGTAAGATATGACAAGGTAAGATTTGGCAAAATTTGGCAAGATATGACAAGGTAAGATTAGGCAAAATTTGGCAAGATATGACAAGGTAAGATTAAGCAAGATTTGGCAAGATATGACAAGGTAAAATTTGGCAAGATTAGGCAAGATTTGGCGAGATATGACAAGGTAAGATTTGGCAAGATTTGGCTAGATATGACAAGGTAGGATTTGGCAACATATGAAAAAGTAAGATTAGGTAAGATTTGGCAAGATATGACAAGGTAAGATTTGGCAAGATTTGGCAAGATATGATAAGGTAAGATTAAGCAAAATTTGGCAAGATATGAAAAAGTAAGATTAGGCAAGATTTGGCAAGATATGACAAGGTAAGGCTTGGCAAGATTTGGCAAGATATGATAAGCTAAGATTAAGCAAGATTTGGCAAGATATGACAAGTTAATGTTTGACAAGATTTGGCAAGATATGACAAGGTGAGATTAAGCAAGATTTGGCAAGATATGAAAAAGTAAGATTTGGCAAGATTTGGCAAGATATGACAAGGTAAGATTTGGCAAGATTTTGCGAGATATGACAAGGTAAGATTTGGCAAGACTTGGCAAGATATGACAAGGTAAGATTAAGCAAGATTCGGCAAGATATGATAAAGTAAGAATAGGCAAGATTTGCCAAGATAGGACAACTTAAAGGTAAGACTTGGCAAGATTTGGCATGATATGACAAGGAAAGATCAGGCAAGATTTGGCAAGATATGACAAGGTAAGATTTGGCAAGATTAGGCAAGATATGACAAGGTAAGATTTGGCAAGATTTGGCAAGATTTGGCAAGATATGACAAGGTAAGATTCGATAAGATTTGGCAAGATATGACAAGGTAATATTTGGTAAGATTTGGCAAGATATGACAAGGTAAGATTAAGCAAGATTCGGCAAGATATGATAAAGTAAGAATAGGCAAGATTTGCCAAGATAGGACAACTTAAAGGTAAGACTTGGCAAGATTTGGCATGATATGACAAGGTAAGATCAGCAAGATTTGGCAAGATATGACAAGGTAAGATTTGGCAAGATTAGGCAAGATATGACAAGGTAAGATTTGGCAAGATTCGGCAAGATTTGGCAAGATATGACAAGGTAAGATTTAGCAAGATTAGGCAAGTTATGACAAGGTAAATTAGGCAAGATTTGGCAAGATATGACAAGGTAAGATTTGGCAAAATTTGGCAAGATATGATAAGGTAATATTTGGCAAGATTTGGCATAATATGACAAGATAAGATTTGGCAAGATTTGGCAAGATATGACAAGGTAAGATTAAGCAAGATTTGGTAAGATATGACAAGGTAAGAATTGGAAAGATTTGGCAACATATGACAAGGTAGGATTCGGCATTATTTGGTAAGATATGAAAAGGTAAGATTAGTCAAGATTTGTCAAGATATGACAAGGTAAGATTTGGCATGATTAGGCAAGATTTGGCGAGATATGACAAGGTAAGACTTTGTTGGATTTGGCAAGATATGACAAGGTAAGATTTGGCAAGATATGACAAGTTAAGTTTAAGCAAGATTTGGTAAGATACGACAAGGTAAGATTTGGCAAGATTTGGCAAGATATGACAAGGTAAGATTTGGCAAGATTTGTCAAGATATGGCAAGGTAAGATTAGTCAAGATTTGGCAAGATATGACAAGGTAAGATTTGGCAAGATTAGTCAAGATTTGGCGAGATATGACAAGTTAAATTTGGTAAGATTTGGCAAGATACGACAAGGTAAGATTAAGCAAGATTTGGCAAGATATGAAAAGTAAGATAAGGCAAGATTTGGCAAGATATGACAACTGAAGGTAAGATTTGGCAAGATTTGGCAAGATATGACATGGTAAGATTAAGCAAGATTTGGCTAGATATGAAAAATCAAGATTAGGCAAGATTTTGCAACATATGACAAGGTAAGTTTTGGCAAGATTTGGCGAGATATGACAAGTTAAGATTTGGCAAGATTAAGCAAGATATGACAAGGTAAGATTAGGCAAGATTTGGCAAGATATGACAAGATAAGATTTGGCAAGATTTGGCAAGAAATGACAAGGTAAGATTCTGCAAGATTTTGCAAGATATGACAAGGTAAGATTCGGCAAGATTTGACAAGATATGACAAGGTAAGATTTGGCAAGATTAGGCAAGATATGACAAGGTAAGATTTGGCAAGATTAGGCAAGATATGACAAGTTCTATTTAAGCAAGATTTGGCAAGATATGATGAGGTAAGATTAAGCAAGATTTGGTACTATATGACAAGTTAAGATTTTGCAAGATATGAAAAGGTAAGATTCGGCAAGATTTGGCAAGATATGACAAGGTAAGATTAGTCAAGATTTGGCAAGATATGACAAGGTAAGATTTGGCAAGATTAGGCAAGATTTGGCGAGATCTGACAAGGTAAGATTTGGCAAGATTTGGCAAGATATGACAAGGTAAGATTAAGCAAGATTTGGCAAGATATGAAAAAGTAAGATTAGGCAAGATTTGGCAAGATATGACAAGGTAAGATTTGGCAAGATTTGGCAAGAGGTAAGATTTGGCAAGATTTGGTAAGATATGAAAAAGTAAGATTAAGCAAGATTTGGCAAGATATGACAAGGTAAGATTAGGCAAGATTTGGCAAGATTTGGCGAGATATGACAAGATAAGATTTGGCAAGATTTGGCAAGATTTGGCGAGATATGACACGGTAAGATTTAACAAGATTTGGCAAGATATGAGAAGGTAAGATTTGGCTAGATTTGGCAAAATTTGGAAACATATGACAAAGTAAGATTCGGCAAGATTTGGCAAGATATTACAAGATAGAATTTGGCAAGATTAGGCAAGATATGACAAGGGAAGATTAGGCAAGATTTGGCAAGATATGAGAAGGTAAGATTAAGTAAGATTTAGTAAGATATGACAAGGTAAGATTTAGCAAGATGTGGCAAGATATGACAAGGTAATATTAGTCAAGATTTGTCAAGACATGACAAGGTAAGATTTGGCAAGATTAGGCAAGATTTGGCAACATATGACAAGGTAAGATTTGGCAATATTTGGTAAGATATGACAAGGTAAGATTAGTCAAGATTTGTCAAGATATGACAAGGTAATATTTGGCAAGATTAGGCAAGATTTTGCGAGATATGACAAGGTAAGACTTTGTTGGATTTGGCAAGATATGACAAGGTAAGATTTGGCAAGATTTGGCAAGATATGACATGTTAAGTTTAAGCAAGATTTGGTAAGATATGACAAGGTAAGATTTGGCAAGACTTGGCAAGATATGACAAGGTAAGATTTGGCAAGATTTGGCAAGATATGGCAAGGTAAGATTAGTCAAGATTTGGCAAGATATGACAAGGTAAGATTTGGCATGATTAGGCAAGATTTGGCGAGATATGACAAGTTAAGATTTGGTAAGATTTGGCAAGATATGACAAGGTAAGATTAAGCAAGATTTGGCAAGATATGAAAAGTAAGATAAGGCAAGATTTGGCAAGAATTGACAACTGAAGGTAAGATTTGGCAAGATTTGGCAAGATATGACATGGTAAGATTAAGCAAGATTTGGCTAGATATGAAAAAGTAAGATTAGGCAAGATTTGGCAAGATATGACAAGATAAGATTTGGCAAGATTTGGCAAGATATGACAAGGTAATATTTAGCAAGATTTGGCAAGATATGACAAGGTAAGATTCGGCAAGATTTGGCAAGATATGACAAGGTAAGATTTGGTAAGATTAGGCAAGATATGAAAAGGTAAGATTAGGCAAGATTTGGCAAGATATGACAAGGTAATATTTGGCAAGATTTGGCTAGATATGATAAGGTAATATTTGGCAAGATTTGGCAAGATATCACAAGATAAGATTTGGCAAGATTTGGCACGATATGACAACTTGAAGGTAAGATTAAGCAAGATTTGGTAATGTATGTCAATTTAAGATTTTGCAAGATGTGACAAGGTAAGATTCGGCAAGATTTGGCAAGATATGACAAGGTAAGATTTGGCAAGATTTGGCAAGATATGACAAGGTAAGATTAAGCAGGATTTGGCAAGATATGATAAAGTAAGATTAGGTAAGTTTTGGCAAGATATGACAAGGTGAGATTTGGCAAGCTTTGGCAAGATATGACAAGGTAAGATATGGCAAGATTTGGCAAGATATGAAAGAGTAAGATTTGGCAAGATTTGGCAAGATATGACAAGGTAAGATTTGGCAAGATTTGGCAAGATTTGGCGAGATATGACAAGATAAGATTTGGCAAGTTTTGGCGAGATATGACAAGGTAAGATTTGGCAAGATTTGGCAAGATATGACAAGGTAAGATTTGGCAAGATTAGGCAAGATTTGGAAACATATGGCAAAGTAAGATTCGGAAAGATTTGGAAAGATATGACAAGGTAGAATTTGGCAAGATTAGGCAAGATATGACAAGGTAAGATTAGGCAAGATTTGGCAAGATATGAGAAGGTAAGATTAAGCAAGATTTGGTAAGATATGACAAGGTAAGATTTGGCAAGATTTGGCAAGATATGACAAGGTAAGATTAGTCGAGATTTGTCAAGATATGACAAGGTAAGATTTGGCAAGATTAGGCAAGATTTGGCGAGATACGACAAGGTAAGATTTGGCAAAATTTGGCAAGATATGACAATGTAGGACTAAGCAAGATTTGGCAAGATATGAAAAAGTAATATTAGGCAAGATTAGGCAAGATATGACATGGTAAGATTTGGCAAGATTTGGTAAGATATGATAAGGTATGATTAAGCTAGATTTGGTAAGATATGACAAGGTAAGATTTGGCAAGATTTGGCAAGATATGACAAGGTAAAATTTGGCAAGATTTGGCAAGATTTGAAAAAGTAAGATTAGGCAAGATTTGGCAAGATATGACAAGGTAAGATTTGGCAAGATTTGGCATGATATGACAAGGTAAGGTTAAGCAAGATTTGGAAAGATATGAAAAAGTTAGATTAGGCAAAATTTGGCAAGATATGACAAGGTAAAATTAAATAAGATTTGGCAAGATATGACATGTTAAGTTTAAGCAAGATTTGGTAAGATATGACAAGGTAAGATTTGACAAGATTTGGCAAGATATGACAAGGTAAGATTTGGCAAGATTTGGCAAGATATGGCAAGGTAAGATTAGTCAAGATTTGGCAAGATATGACAAGGTAAGATTTGGCATGATTAGGCAAGATTTGGCGAGATATGACAAGTTAAGATTTGGTAAGATTTGGCACCATATGACAAGGTAAGATTAAGCAAGATTTGGCAAGATATGAAAAGTAAGATAAGGCAAGATTTGGCAAGAATTGACAACTGAAGGTAAGATTTGGCAAGATTTATCAAGATATGACATGGTAAGATTAAGCAAGATTTGGCTAGATATGAAAAAGTAAGATTAGGCAAGATTTGGCAAGATATGACAAGATAAGATTTGGCAAGATTTGGCAAGATATGACAAGGTAATATTTAGCAAGATTTGGCAAGATATGACAAGGTAAGATTCGGCAAGATTTGGCAACATATGACAAGGTAAGATTTGGTAAGATTAGGCAAGATATGAAAAGGTAAGATTAGGCAAGATTTGGCAAGATATGACAAGGTAAGATTTGGTTAGATTTTGCAAGATATGATAAGGTAATATTTGGCAAGATTTGGCAAGATATCACAAGATAAGATTTGGCAAGATTTGGCAAGATATGACAACTTGAAGGTAAGATTAAGCAAGATTTGGTAATATATGTCAATTTAAGATTTTGCAAGATGTGACAAGGTAAGATTCGGCAAGATTTGGCAAGATATGACAAGGTAAGATTAGTCTAGATTTGGCAAGATATGACAAGGTAAGATTTGGAAAGATTAGGCAAGATTTGGCGAGATCTGACAAGGTAAGATTTGGCAAGATTTGGCAAGATATGACAAGGTAAGATTAAGCAGGATTTGGCAAGATATGATAAAGTAAGATTAGGTAAGATTTGGCAAGATATGACAAGGTGAGATTTGGCAAGCTTTGGCAAGATATGACAAGGTAAGATATGGCAAGATTTGGCAAGATATGAAAGAGTAAGATTTGGCAAGATTTGGCAAGATATGACAAGGTAAGATTTGGCAAGATTTGGCAAGATATGAAAGAGTAAGATTTGGCAAGATTTGGCAAGATTTGGCAAGATATGACAAGGTAAGATTTGGCAAGATTTGGCAAGATTTGGCGAGATATGACAAGATAAGATTTGGCAAGTTTAGGCGAGATATGACAAGGTAAGATTTGGCAAGATTTGGCAAGATATGACAAGGTAAGATTTGGCAAGATCAGGCAAGATTTGGAAACATATGGCAAAGTAAGATTCGGAAAGATTTGGCAAGATATGACAAGGTAGAATTTGGCAAGGTTAGGCAAGATATGACAAGGTAAGATTAGGCAAGATTTGGCAAGATATGAGAAGGTAAGATTAAGCAAGATTTGGTAAGATATGACAAGGTAAGATTAGGCAAGATTTGGCAAGATATGACAAGGTAAGATTAGTCAAGATTTGTCAAGATATGACAAGGTAAGATTTGGCAAGATTAGGCAAGATTTGGCGAGATATGACAAGGTAAGATTTGGCAAGATTTGGCAAGATATGACAATGTAGGACTAAGCAAGATTTGGCAAGATATGAAAAAGTAATATTAGGCAAGATTTGGCAAGATATGACATGGTAAGATTTGGCAAGATTTGGCAAGATATGATAAGGTAAGATTAAGCTAGATTTGGTAAGATATGACAAGGTAAGATTTGGCAAGATTTGGCAAGATATGACAAGGTAAGATTTGGCAAGATTAGGCAAGATATGACAAGGTAAGATTAAGCAAGATTTGGCAAGATTTGAAAAAGTAAGATTAGGCAAGATTTGGCAAGATATGACAAGGTA